>CM035415.1:141711452-141813952 GCA_020310875.1 Ceratopteris richardii | reverse complement strand
CCTTCATTGTCTCCAGGCTAATAGTCACAAATGTAGCTCTGGGTCACTTCCGAAAACCCAGGGAGCTTTTGACGGCTTCAAGGTTCTAGCATATGTGTGACAAGAGTTTTGTGATTGTGTGGCCTCTCTAACTGATGTGTTCTGTCACTGAGGCAGATAAATGATAAGAGCCCATGTTTATGAAGCACTTGATCTTTACGATGAAGATGAATATTCAGTGTTTGACTTCTGATTCCCTGTCATGTACTGTCTTCCATTTAGAAAATTCAATAATGATGGATATTCTATAAAGGATTTTGTTTGATGAAATAGCTCGTGATTAGATGATTTCTAATATGATAGCAAGTTTTTCATGTGGCAAATGAATTATTTCAAGATCGGGATCACATAACTAGCTGGTGATTTCCCCTCTTGAATCCGTTTGCAGACTTAATTTTAAGCCTGCTGAAAGACATGTTTAAAGCTAATGGAAGTCAATCATGCAATGAAAATAAGAAAAGAACAACCCCAAAAAACTATTTTGCAGGTTTAAGATCATGTATATTGATTATTTTGATTACTGCTTGGTGGTTGTTGTACTAGGAGGGGGGAGGGGACTCTGCATGCATGATTATATGGTGAAAGAAAGTGTGTGCGTATGTGTGTGTGTGTGTGTAAAAAGAGAGATCAAAAGAGAGAGAAGAGAGAGTGTGTAAGAGTGAGGGAGGAGTTATATGTCATGGACAAAGGAAACCATCTTGAACCTTAGATTCCATGTAACTTTTTATATCTTGTGATTGGTTTAGAATTTGGAGAAACTAATACTTGAATTGCGTCTAGAACATGCCAAAACCCTAAGATTGAGTGTCTACTTGCTTGATTCTAATATCTGAAGGTCTTGTTTCGGATTGCCGATATCATTGATGACATTATCGATTCGTAACCACCCTTGAACATCTATATAAGGAGGGCTTAGCCACATACATCCTTAGTCTATGCTAGTGTTGGGAGCTCAAGGAGTTATGATCTCCAAGTATTTTCCAAGTTCTAGTCCTAGTTCTAGTCTTGTTTAGTCTAGTATTTTGAACATCCCATATTGTCCTCTTGTAATCTCGTAGTCAGGGAACTTGTTCAGTTATTTCTTGTATCCAGTTCATCTCCCTCAAGGGAGTTCTTGTAATTTAGATATCTTGTTTCAAACCTACCTTACTCGGCCTTGGGGAGTTCTTGTAACAGTTCTCTATTCTTGTATTTTTTTCCCCTTGCATGGGTGATCTTGTAATCATAAGCATATTTCCGAAATTTTGTTCAAGTCTTATCACAAGATACAATCTAGTGCTCCCTTGACATTTTGGCAAGACTAGTTTCTAGCCAAGACCAGACATCATAGAGAACATAGTTGACCAGATTGTGGCATCACTTTAGAATCTCCAAGAACAAGTTGAGAACCTAACTCATCGAGATACATAAGTCGAGATGGGACATCTTGTGCATATAGGCACACTTATCCGAGAATTATAAGAATGAATCGGGAATCTTCAAGAAAATCAAGGAAGCATTCAAGTAAATCAATGCCTTAGTTCATCCTTCATGAAGAAACCCAAGATTTGTATGCCAGAAAGTTTGATGTTTGATTGTACAAAGTTCTACAAATTGCTAGAGTAAGTTAAATTGTACATCCATATGCAGCCTGATAGATAACTTGATGAGGTATTCAACAATGCCTAAATCTATGTAGATAGATGTAACTAGGTTCCAAGCTCTAACCCCACAGGAGAAATAGAGAAGGAGAGAGAACAAGTTATGTTTCTATTGTGGAAACTCTAGTCATATTGCAATTAATTGTTCCAACAAGAGGACAAACTCTAGAGTAGTCGCAATCACCCTTGTAGAGGAAGGAAATGAGGAAGCCTAGTTGTAAAGGAGATTGTACAGTCGAACTATGACATAAGAAAGGGTTTCGTAATTCTAAAAATACCCATAGAAACATGCTCGGTCCTTGCCAAGTTGATCATGCCTAGAAAGACCCTTTCCCTTATAGCTTTAGTCCATTCGAGGGCCTCATGTTTTATCGAGGAAGGATTGGTAAAGAAACATGGATTCCAATACTCCAGAAGAACAAATCAGTAATAGCTGACATAGTAGATGAAAGAACTTTAGCATCTAGGAATATTTCCAAGTTTGATATAACCACTTTGGTGTATTCCTGAAAAGCGGTGGTATATCTTCTGGTTCTTCAGTATCTCTTTCTTCTGGTACTCTCGAACCTTCTCCAACTTCATAAGTCGGAACTACAAGAGGTACTGATGATGGACTAGGTGCTGATGTAGGTAATGTAACTTTCTCTTCACCTATATCTCTTAGGGTTTGAGTAGGTTCATCACCCCCCTTGTATGGCTGAATGTAAGCATCCGAATTCCTTCTGAAAAATGCATAGTCATCTGCCTTTATGAAATTTGGAATTTCTTCCTTCTTATCATAAATGTGACTTCTGCAATATATTTGCATGAGAGTAGGATATCACCTGTATTTGGAACTTAGAATTTGTATCCTTTTCTTTCACTTACATAACCAATAAAGACCGTTTTAATGGCTTTTACATCAAGCTTACCATGATCCTTCTTCTCAATGTGAAAATAAGCTGGGGAACCAAAATCTTTGAAGTAACTCACATTGGGTTTCTTCCCATAATAAGCTTCATAAGGTGTAATGTCCTTCAAAGCTTTTGTGGAAGACCTATTTAGAATGTGATTAGCTGTATGTACTGCATCAAACCAAAACTTGGGAGAAAGCCTTTTGGATGATATCATACTACGCATCATCTCAACAAGTATCCTATTCTTTCTCTTTGCAACACCATTCTGTTCTAGAGTGTAAGCAATAGTGAGTTGATGAGAGATACCTTTGTCTTCAAGAAAAGACTTAAAAGTCTTTAGACATGTACTCTCCTCCTCTATCACTTCTCAAAATCTGGATCTTTGATTGACGTTCATTTTCAGCCATAGCTAAGAACTTCTTGAAAGTATGAAAAACCTCGGACTTCACTTTAAGATCGTAAAGCTACAAAATATCTTGAGAAATCGTCAATGAACAAAAAAAAGTACCTATAACCTTGGATAGAATATGTTCTCATCGGACCATTCACATCTGAATGCATGATCTGCAACTTCCTTGTGGCTGTGATGAATCCTTGTTTCTTGAAAGGTAGTTTGTGAAGCTTTCCTTCAAGATATCCTTCACATGACTCTGCATCATCTGGTAAAGCAAAAGTAGGCAAACTCTCCACCATACCTTGATCTTTGATATGCTTGAGAGCTGTGTAACTGATATGACTAAATCTAGCATGCCATAAATTATGTTCTTCTTAGGTGTAGTAGACCTAGCAACATTAGCATGACTTATTTTGGATAGCACAAACATGCCACTTCTATTTTCACCTTGAAGCAGATAATGTTCCTCATCAGGTGAGAGGATGTGACATGAATCTTTCTTAAAAACTACATTATAACCATCTGACAAGAAAGTAGAGATAGAGAGCAAATTCTTCTTCATGTCTGGAAAAAAAAGAACATTGGAAATTGTGAAATTTCCACCTGCTCTGGACTTAAGGTTCACTTCTCCAACACCAACAACATCCAAATCATGACCATCTGCAATGGTCACTCTTCTACGTAAAGAGTTAGAAAGGGAAGAAAATAACTTTTTGCAACCTGACATCAGTGCTTAATAGCTCCAGAATAAAAAATCCAAGGATTATCTAAGATTGCATTTAATGCTGCTTGATCAAAAGCTACTTCTTCAATAGTGACACATGCATTTGAATCTACCATTGAAGATTTAGGTTTTGGATCATCTTCAACACTATTACCTGATGCTTTCTTCTTCTCATTGAAAATCCTTGCTCTGCATTCTGCTATGAAATGACCTGGCTTCTTACAGTGATGGCATACTCCTTTCTTTGAATCAAATGTAGTCGAAGATTTTTCTTTGGGTGTAGAGGAAGCATTAGGGATAGAATTGGAAAACTTAGGATTAGAAGACTTACTTCCCTTCTTGGATTGCTGAGTCTTCTGCTCCTTCTTTGTCTCCTTTTTCTTCTTTCCTTTTGACGATGATAACATGGCTTCATCATTTTCTTCCATACCCTTTTGTTGATCTTCATCTTGAAGTAATAGGAACTGTAGTTCTTCAAATGAAATTTCTCTATCTCTTGTAGATAGAGATAAAGAAGTAACAAAAGCACGGTATGCAGATGGAAGTGAGTTTAGAAGTGTGTTTACCAACTCTTCATCTGAAATGTTGACTCCAACATTTAGTATTTGATCTTGTAAATCTTTAAGCTTCAAAATATGTGTATGAACCGATTCACCAACTGTCATCCTTGTGTTGGCTATCTTTCTCCTTAGATGAGCTTTCTTAGTAGGGTTTTTGCTCTGATAGAGATTCTCTAACTCCAACCAAGCCTGACGAGAGGTTTTGCAAGACCTAATATAGGGTATAATATGCTTTTTGACTCCCATAGCAATATATGATAGTGCTAAAGCATCCCTTGAATCCCATTTGGATTGCACTTCTGTAGGAAGTAATTTGGTAGTAATACGGACTCCTGATGATGAAAGAGTTTTTTCTTCTTCACTAACCTTCTGTTGAACAAAAACAGGAACAACAGGTCTTCTAGAAGATGAAGCAACATCTTCTCCAACTTGTCTTGGCCTTGGATAAGTGCCATTGATAATATTCCATAAATCCTTTGTTACTAACAGATTCATCATCATAAAACTCCACATTGGATAATTAGACATGATTTCAAGCTTGTCTTCATTCTCAAGTCTATAGTCACTCATCTTATTAAGGGTGTATGTCAACTATACTCTGATACCAAATGTTGGTATTCTAAGGTCTGAATACCATAGTTTGGAAGTGGCAGTGGGCCACAATAACAATAAATTCATAGGTTTACAGGATCTTCCAACAAATGAACCTTAACATACACACCTTAAGACTCAAAAATAGATGAGTGAGAGATAGAGAGAGAATAGACAAGATTTCAAGTGTAACGGTAATCTATGAGGCTCACCTACACTAACTTATATATGAATGTCAAATTACAATGTGTGTATCTAATACAAACTGACAGTATCTATATCTAGGCAGAAATAGGAACTAGATACAAGAGATTATGTGCATAAGAGGTATGAAGAGTGTGTGTGTGTGTGTGTGTGTGTGTGTGAGAGAGAGAGAGAGAGAGAGAGAGAGAGAGAGAGAGAGAGAGAGAGAGAGAGAGAGAGAGAGAGAGAGAGAGAGAGAGAGAGAGAGAGAGAGAGAATATGGAGAATACGAATAGTTTAGAATTGTTTTATAGCAAACCCAAATTCTGATCAACCTAAATAAAAAACGAGTGACCTAGAAAGTAAAAACGGAAATAGACTTGCTACTCAGTAAATCAACAATGGATGTTGATGGTAAGCTGGAAAAATCTCCTCCAAATAATCACCAAGACATAGACCACAACTCCTCGGGGACTGTGTGAACTCCTCCTCCAAGATGGCCTCCAAGATCTCCTCCAAGGTGTAGAGGCCTCTGCAACAATCATTCGAGCCCCTTTCTTCCTTGCCTGTTTAGCAACCAGTTTTGGAGAACTCTTTATGACATGATCATTTCCTTTACAGTATTTGCAAAATAATTTCTGCTTCTCCATTTTTTTCTTGTCTCTGTCATCCTTCTTTGATTGTGCAGAATTAGTAGAGTTATGCTTACTAGTAGAAGAGCTCCATTTACCTTTGCCCTTCTAACTAGCTAGGAAAGTTTGATCTGTAACATGCATAATGGACCTGTTCTGCCTAGACTGGTCTTCCTGCAACAGAACAGAGATTAACTCCTCAAATGTTAAGGCATTTGGATTACCTTTCATAACCAAATGAAGAGTAGAAGCAAAACTCTGATATGAATTAGGATGACCATTCAAAATAGTATGCATGTGAAATGTCAGGCAAGACTTCATCAGCAAAAATCAAATGTTCATTCAAATCTTTGATCTTTGTCAGAAAACTATCCATGGAATCTCCTTCATTCATCTGCTCGCTCTCCAATTGTTATCGGAGGTAAGCAACACGAGCCTCATTCCTTGCATGGTATAAAATGGTGAGTGTATCCCAAGTATCCTTAGCTTTTTTGCAAGACCAAATGTGAGGAATAGTTGCACATATGTCTGACAAGGCTATCAATGCATGTGCCTGAGCATCTTTGCCATCCCAACAAATTTGCTCTGTAGTAGGTGCAATAGGAAGTGCAACACAAACATGATGAAGGGCTTTGGTGTGCAGAACAAGAGGAGAAAGAAGGAGATGGAGGGAGAGAAAAGAGAGGAGAGACGTGCACATATGTGTGGGAGCCTCGAAACCCATATAATGATCTCTCTTGAGGCAATGCTCTATATATGATGTATATATAGATGAATATAGAGGTAAGGTCACATGATCCTTACATCCCCAACAATCTCCCACTTAAGGGTTAATGTGACCATAAGTGGTAACACATACAAAGAATGATGTAGGACTATACACTAATGTACAGGAAGAGTCCGGATCTCAACCCATACATATCAGCCTACACCAACTGCCTCGAACAAGGTGTAATCATGCACCTCAAACTGTGCTAGACTCATATCGATAAGAGTCGAGCTCACATATGAATGATGCAAGAACTGATGAAGTTCCTGCAAAGCTCCCACTCGCTCCATGCCTATTTCAATCATCGAACAACTGACAACTCCAAATGCAAATGCTCCAATAGCGACAACAACATCTGGTCTTGAGCATAACAACTCGTATATCAGACTCCCGAATGCCGATGAAACATGTGCTATCCTGGCTAACCTTAGCATGTTAGCCATGCCTATATCCAAGGCATCCAAAGCACCATTGTTAAGACCAACATGTCCTGACATATCTACGTCAACATCTCGCATGAGCGAATCCAAGAATGACTACATGATCGGTGACTCATCAACATCTAAGTCAGTCAGCCCATCAACCAAGGATGCATCTAGATTTGCATCCTGAGAGCTAAAATGCTCTACCATACACTGTGTACCATAAGAGCTATCTTGCTCTACCACACCAAGTGTATGATCATGCTCCATATGAGCTAGTCGCACAACATCAACACCAAGGTCAAACTGATGATCAAACTCTAACTGATTATCATCATAATGCTCTACATGAACATCCACATCATGCTCTAAAGCATCCAAATGATCATCCAAAGTGTGCTCTATATGAGCATCTATATGGTCAACAAAATCATGCTCTACATAAGCATCACGAGCATCCAAATTATGCTCTACATGTGCATGCATCTGAGCATCTGAATCATGCCATACATGTGCATCGAGAATATCAATAGAGTTATCTGTAGGTAGAAAAAATGAGACATGACGAGTCTCACATCGCACATAAGGTTGAACTCCCATTGAGACGAGGCTGTCTCTTACATGAAGTACATGCAGTGGATACCTGTGCCCAATCCTAGCACCTCTAACAAACATAAGCTGTCCCAACTTCAATTGAAAATGATGCTCACCAAGGAGTGCATAACATTTGCTCTCCTATAATTGGCTAACTGAAATCAAGCTCATTGGGAATGAAGGCACATAACGTATATGTCTGAGCATAAGTGATGCTTCACTAGGTAGCATAATGCATACATCTCCTGCACCCTCAATGTCATATGCTATACCATCATGCATGTGCACACATCCACAATTCTCACCTGAGAATTGACAAAACCACTTACGATGTGGAGTAACAAGAAAACTAGCTAATACATTAAGCAACCAAGCCATATGTGTGCTCTCCAATGAACAAGCAGAATCCTGAGATGATCCATAGGAGAAAGTGATATCACCATCACTAGCATAATCAACTGCCATAGACCACTACTTGACCTGCATCACGTGCATATCTCTGACGTCGTCATCGCATCCGCCTGAAGCAATGCCGTCGAATATGGACTATAGTGCCAACATCGAAGCTCTGGATATGATCTATATCTCACATGAGTCAATGGACTCGTATACATATCATGTAGTCTCTGCCATAATGGACTACTCGTCTCCTCATACATAATAGAATCATATATAGAATCCATAAGCTGTAATCAGATAGTGGACCTGGCCAATGCATCCATATCCATCCATAAGTGGTCGGACATGTCAAAAGGCCTCTGTGCATCTCTATGCACATACATGTGTAACCCTGCACAAACCAATGTATGCCACATATGAGCTTTCCATCTCGGAAAGTTAGTGCCGTCAAACCGAGAAGACACCATGCTGGCAATCCAAGAGACTAGAAACAATACTCTATAACCAATAGGATCACACCTACGTATCCATATGCATAACTCACATCACAAATGTCTTGCTGGAGAAGAAACCATGTGAACCACTTGTCACATAACCATGCATCTAGCATGCACATAAAACCATGAGCATAAGCCTGCTCACCAAGTCTCCAAATTGACCAAGTAGGTATGAAAGAATCCTGGAAAAAATTTTGAGAGTATCCCCTGTATACTAAGCAATCAAACAAGATAACTAATAATGAAATAATAATGAGTAATCTGTCATCCCCTATCACTGATTCAACCAAAGATAATGGCAAATATACATGCAAAAAATTGATGGCAATACATGCCAATACAATGGCGATACACCTCCTACTCAAGAATGAATCCTGTAAGATGGTCCAAACTATCACGAATAACCTGTGAGCAAGTCCAAATAAACCATGTGGGAATCACCATCCACATATGCCAAGAATCACACTGGCAAATGGGATATCAAATCAATGACCACATGCTAAAATAATATCCAATCAAGGTGACAAATAGATATGCAAATGAGGCTCCAATTGGATCATGTATCTGCAAAGAAAACAAAGATACAAGTACCAACCAAGATCCAATCAATCTCTCATAAAATGTGTGCAATCGGTAAGTAAATCTGTAACCAAGTGGCATAAATGAGATAGAGATCACAATGCCACTATATATCCATCAGCAATATCGTGATAAACTCATGATGACATAAACCTCAAAAAAAGAAGTATACCACAGTGTCATCACACATTCCAAACACGTGACACGATCATGCTCTACTCTCATATGGAGGAGCTACCATAGTGATCATACATGGAAAATGCCTTGAAGATCTAAAAATAAGAGCTCACACACCAAAAAATCTCTCCCGAAGAAGTTCCAAAGCAAAATGAACCTCCAAAAGCAACTAGAGTTCTTATGGTGAAAATATGCTACTCTGTGTTTTGCTATTTCAGAGATGATAACCTCCGAATTTGAAGTTTTTTCTTCAAGAAACTTGGAGAACTCTTTCTTACCTACATAAGATATAAAGAATGCCTCAATCAGAGGTGTGCAGCTCAAGATATACACAAAACAAGCATCTGCTATTGATTTCACCTTCACTCGCAACACTACTGCTTTGTATTTTACGATTTTGATGATGTAGCACTCATAATTTGTATATGTGTTCTTCTACAAAGTTGTAGAAACTTTTCCAAGATATGAATAGCAAATCGAATTGTTTGAATTTTACTTGTAAAACTCAAGTTATGACCCAAAAACTGATCTACTATCCAAGTGATTGTAGATTCATTTTCTACATCAATCTGCATTTTTGAATTTTTGACACTTTAGAACTCCGAGTCAGGTTCTACACCCTTCTGTGAACTTATACTCTTTTTTTTCAGCTATGCACAGAACTTTAAAATGCATCAATCCGAGCTTCCTAGTTCGAGTTATGGCCAAAATACTGAACAATTATTGAGAGGTGCCGACCTGCACTTTCACCTCTTGTGACCTAAGCTTCCATTGAAGCTTCTTGCACACAAGCCTTCAGCAACTGATACCAATGAAGGGATTTGGTGTGTAGAACAAGAGAAGCAAGAAGGAGATGGAGGGAGAGAAAAGAGAGGAGATACGTACACATATGCGTGGGAGCCTTGAAACCCACATAATGATCTCTTGAGGCGATGCTCTATATATGATGTATATATATGAATATAGGGGTAAGGTCGCATGATCCTTATATCCCCAACACATGAACATGAAGAATATCACTATTTTCAATATCGTCTACATCAGCTTCAACAACTATGTTTGTAGGTGTAATAGGTCATTTTTCAACACCCTGCACAATATACCACAGTCCTTTTGCAACTAATACATGATGCATCATATAAGCCCATAATGGGTAATATCTAAAATACAAAGCTTTGGCATGTAGACTTTGGTCATTTGATTTTTGCTAGTTTGATATGCCTTCAAAAATACCAAATGGTGTCTTCTCTTCCCAAACTTGAGGCATCTAGTAAACATGTTTGTGAAGGCTATATTTTGGGCAAAATACAATGTTCCTCCTTACCAAAAGATGGTTTAGATCGAGCTACTAAAAAATTGCAGCTTTTTCACAGTGGTATCTATGGTCCTATGCACACACCATTTCTTGGGAACTACCTTTACTTCGTGACTTTTATTGATGATTTTTCTAGGCATGCATGGGTGTATCCATTGAAAGAAAAGTTCAAAGTGTTTATGTGCTTCAAACAATTTCTTATTTTTGCTTAAAATCTATGAGCATGTAAAATGGGCACCCTCTGTTCTGATCGATGGGGCCAATACATGTCTTCTGATTTTAATGCATTTCTGGCTAAATGTGCCATAAAACATCAGTGTACAATGACACATACACCTCAACAAAATGGAGTTGCTAAAAGAAAGAATAGGTCTTTCATGGAGTATGGTCAAAAGTCAAGCTTTACCACATAAGCTTCTGGCTTGAGGTTGTTATATGTGCAACATATGTACTTAACATGCGTCCTACCAAAACACCGCAGTCTATCACTCCATATGAGTCTTGGCATGGTCACAAGCCATATGTTGCTCATCTACGTGTCTTTGGTTGTTTGGCATATGCATTAGCGTCTGAACAACGACACAGAAAATTGGATGATAAACTAGTAAAATGAATTTTTGTTGCATACAGTTATGAAAGCAAAGGCTATCATTTGTATCATCCACATATTAAACACATTTTGGTTAGCCATGATGTTGTTTTTTTGGAAGATGCAATTCAACGATTACTTTCACGTACTAAGAAGACATCAGTTAGCTCCAAAGATGTGTATGACACTTTGCTTCCTCTTTTTATAGGTGGATAGTCAAGTGCTGGTATAGATCATGAGGCAATTTTTGAGCTGTTAAAGGTTCGACATGATGATGCATATCATTCCATTTGTGATGCAAATTTACATGATGCACTTGTTGATGAGAGGGCTAATATAGAGGAGGCAAAAACTATGCCTAAATGGATGGTGCAAACTTTGTGAGATAGCAAATAAGATGCACCTCTGTCATTTCATACTTGTTCAAGATGTCATAATGCTTCTTTTGCATCACGTTGCTATGCAATGACTGCATCTAGTCTTTGTGATATGAATGAGCCTATTTCTTTTGATGAAGCAAAAATTCAAAAAAATTGATGGATGCCATGAAATTAGAATATGATGCTATTATGAAGAGTGGTACTTGGTCTTTATGTGATTTGCCTCCAAGAAAAAAGGCCATTGGCACCAAATGGATACACAAGCTGAAGCATAAGCCTCATGGAACAATTGACAGCTATATGACTAGGCTTGTTGCAAAAGGTTGTGCTTAATAAAGAGGCATTGATTTTGATGAGACCTTTGCACCCACATGTCTGACTACCGTTCATAGCATTTGTGCACGTGAAGCCCATCATGGTTAGAATGTACATCAGTTGGACATTAAATCTGCATTTTTGAATGGTTACTTAAATGAATATGTATTTCAACCCCATGGTTTTATGTAGAAAGGGCATGAAAACAAAGTGTGCAAGTTGAAAAGGGCATTATATGGTTTGAAGCAAGCACCATGTCCTTGATATGAAAAGATACATGCCTAGTTGATTGCACATGGTTTTGAGAATAGTCCAGCTGAGAGAATTTATATGTTAAGCATGCAAATGATGTGCTTCTCATGATTGTTGTATATGTTGATGACATGCTTCACATTGGTCCTAATGAGAAACAGGTTGCTAATCTCAAAGCTAATTTGCTTGCCTCATTTGTAGGGATGTTCAAGAGAATATCTGATCAGATCAGTCTGCAAATGTTCTTGTTCAGTAACCATTGAGATGATCTACATGTGTCTCACATCCACCTGATAGATATGTTCTAGGTTTAGATTTTGTTATGCTAACGGATGCTGGTGAGCGTTCTTGCTACATAGAGGCAATGCAGACAGAGAATCACATCAAGTGGGAGCGTGCCATGAAGAGTGAGTTGGATTCTATTCACAAGAATGGTACTTGCGATTTGGTACCTTTTCCAAAGGGAAGGAAAGCTTTACCATGTAAATGGGTATATAAGCTGAAATTCACATAAGATATTGCTTCTCCAAAGTATAAAGCACGACTTGTTGCAAAGGGTTTTACGCAACAACATGGTGTTGATTTCGAGGAGATCTTCTCTCTAATGGTCCACCATGTGCATGTTGCTTGGATTCATTGCAATGGAGGACTTAGAGCTAGTCCAAGTGGATGTGAAAACTACTTTCTTGCATGGGGATCTTACATATGAGATCTATATGGAACAACCAGAGGGTAATGTAGTTCTTGGCAAGGAAAGTCTAGTTTGTAAGCTCAAGAAGATCTTGTATGGAATAAAAAAGTCCCCTAGAAAATGGTACCAAAAGTTCGGTGCTTTTATGAAGTCTCAAGGCTATTCTCGAAGCAATGAGGATCATTGTCTCTACACAAAGAGATGCTCAGATGGCATCTTGATATGCTTGATACTTTATGTCGATGATATGTTGATTTCTGGGAAGTCCTCATATGACTTATCAATTCCCAAAAAGGAGTTGTGTCAGACATTTGATATGAAGGATTTGGGGGAGGCCAAACATATTCTTGGCATGCACATTACTCGTGATAGGAGTAAAAGACGCATATACTTGTCTCAAAGTGAGTATATATCCAAAGTACTTCACATGTTCAATATGCAGGGTGGAAAAGTATTGAGCACACCTTTACCCACATATGTGAAATTGAGGAAGGATGATTGCCCCAAATCAGATGAGGAAAAGGAATTCATGACCAAAATACCTTATCAATCTATTGTTGGTAGTCTCATGTATGCTATGGTAGCTACAAGGCCAAACATTGTATTTGTAGTGGGAGTTGTGAGCAGATATATGTTAAATCCTGGCAAGAAACATTGGGAAGTAGTCAAGATCATTTTGAGACATCTGAGTGGCATTAAGGATAAGTGTCTATGCTTAGGTAGAGGGACAATATCCATTATTGTCTACACAGATTCAGACTATGCTGGTTGTGTAAACAATCATAAGTCTACATCAGGGTACATTTTTCATTTTGTTGGAGGTGCTATCTCTTGGAGATCTCGTCTTCAAGAATGTACAACTATCTCCACCATAGAAGTAGAGTATGTTGGAGCAAGTGAGTCATGTAAGGAAGCATTGTGGCTTTCTCGTCTTGCTTGTGATATGGGTCTACCTCAGCATGTACCTTGTTTGCTCAGTGATAGTTAGAGTGCCATTGCTTTGGCTAAGAATCCAATCTATCATGCAAAGACCAAGCACATTGAGGTGAGGTATCACTTCATTAGAGATTGCTTAGCCACTGAGTGCATTATTCTTGAGAAGGTTCATACTCGAGATAATGTTGTAGATGCTTTGATTAAAGCTCCACCACATGATAGCTTTCGATAATGTTGTCACTTGATGGGGGTTACTTGATTCATGATCTTACACAGTCACTTGTATTCTGTGTAACATGCCCATCAGGTGGGAGGTACAGTTTGTATACTTACACTCAGGTATTCTTTATCATTCTTCATTTTTCTCCCATAGTTACTTTGGCCATATTGACCTTTAGTGTTGAGATTGTTACTGTTAGTGTCCATGTGAATGGCCAAATGGCCATCGGACACTTTTATATATGTTCTTTAATAAAACATATAGTGGCCTGGTTAGCCATAGACTAAAAGTTTTGACCGCATTTGTAATACCTAAGAAGTCTGTGTTCGTGCTCCCTATGTTCGTGCTCCCTATGTTCGTGCTCCCTGTGTACTATGTTTTTTTACGTGTTTTGCACCCTCTGTGTGCTGCACTTGGAGCTCAATTTTCTACTCTGAAGATATCATCATGGAACTCTCAAGAAGGAGAGCAGACTGTGGTGCATCGCTCTCGAAATACTTCAACTTAGTCATAAGAGCCTTAGTAGGCACATTACTGTCAAGTGTCAACACATCATCAACATTGTGTCCTTTACCTTTAGCATTCTTTGATGCATAGCATAATCCTCATAGTTCTAAAAGTTATGGCCTAATTAGTCACACCCTAAACATTGAATTGGGTTCATAGGCAATCGATTTGAGTTTACATACATCTCTCTCAATGTGTAACTATGTTGGCCATGGGATTTATTTTTGGTCATACGGCCAAGTTCTCATGTTTGAAACTTTAACTTGGTGTTCTTCATGGGTCATAGAGGTTTGAAGTCTCTTGATTTGATGTGCTAGTATTGCAAAATTGTCTTGCATCCTAGAAAACGCATAACGTATCATCCCTTGTAATAGTCCAAATTCATTATCTATCCTAGCATCCACTTCTTTCATTATTTATGTGAATTGTGTGAATGCTTGTGATAATGTAGATATGTACATAGTCAAGGAATCAGCTTTGGTTTTCATAGATGCATTGAGTCTCACTTCCATTTTATACAACAAATCTTCTAACTTTGATGTCATTTTGCTATGCGAACTAATGAGCAAAGAATCTAAGTGTAGTTTCTAGCAGTGAAATGTATGAGTGTTTGTCAGAGAGAAAACTTGATATTGAAGAATTATCCCTTTCTTGATCTGTGATGCGACATATCTGCAAGGTACACCATCCTTGTTGATCTATGCAAGCCTTTGCTTCCTTGTTCTTGGCAAATCAATATACTTGAATACAAAAAATTATCAAGATAATTCACACATACATAGGTCGTTTCATGTCGGTCTTAGATTGTGTTGTGTGGATCTAGGCCTACACATAGGGTGTTTGTTGTGTGCATGTAAAGATGAGATCAAGACTCTAATCATTATATGGGGAATTGTGTTTTCTTTTTTAGTGGCAGAAGTTGAGAGAACTTAGAGAAGCTTGAGGAAGTAGAACTGTGAGGTGCCAATTGATGGTTTGGTCAAGCCAACCAACACAGGACCAAACCTTGCACTCTTGGAATGTCAAGTATACCTTATATGTTTGTTATTAGTGCAAAAAAATCCACCATGTACTTTGGAACATCAATAGAAAGATTTGATACAAAACAAATAAGTTTGCACTTTGACTAGCTAAAAAAACTTGCTATCTTTGGATGAAACGTTCAACTTAGAATGCTCAAAGTAGAAAGCATGATTACAATTGGGAAAATTCTTTTTAGAGGAATATTATACGTATATCGGAGTGGATAAAATGCATAAGATTACACATAATAAGCAACATATGCTCCAGGAATAAGCTTAACACTCAGCGGAGGTATCCGCAATTTTTCAGGGCTATTCATACATAGACCTCTAGACCTTAAAATGGATATTCTTATAATCTAGTGCACCAAATGCCATAAATTTGAAGAAGAAACTATTAAATTTCCAATGAATGCTCATTAATCCAAGTTGGAGCTTTGTAGAGAGAGGACCAACTCCTGCAAGATAACTCTTCTTGAAGATGATGGTCTAGAGAAATAAAGAAGGAACAAAATGATGAAGAAAAGTGTATGTATATGGCTTCAATGTAATGTGAAAGAGATTCTTTATATAGACTCTTGGAGTGTTCCAGGACTTCTTTCATAAGGATCGAGTTCAAGTAGGCTAGAGTTTTCTGTGATGAACAAACTACTTTTCCTATAATCTAGGAAAAGGTGAAATCAAATCTAACTACTTGACTTTAGATGATTTTATTGATTGGTAATCTCAAAAATCTCAAATTCATGGAAATTGCATCTTCTCTTTATCCTTTTACAAGTGTAAATCTCTAGGCTTTTACAAGATTAAGTGATCCTTAAAGAATCCTTATGAAATACCAAAATAAACATAAATGAGAGAACTCTTCAATGGATATTTTTGATGTAATCCAAATGACGATTTGATGTAGAGCTAATCCACCTCAAGCAAAATGTAAGCTTGATGATCTAATAACTCCCCCTCAAGCTACAATATGCTTGAGTTTTTAATGTTTGATAGAGTGAATACGGGCTATTGCTTTGAATCTACAAAGTTGGATTCCATCAAGTGTCTTTGTCATCATATCTGCTACTTGCTTTTTAGTTGGAACAAAAGATATGCCAATTTCTTTTGAGATGAGAGTCTCCCTAATGAAGTGATAATGAACCTCTATGTGTTTGGTTCTTGCATGAAAGATAGGGTTTGCTGCCAAATGCATAGAGCTTATGCTATCTCCAAATATGTGAGATTTGGAACTCACGAGTCCAAAATCTTGTACAATGCTTTTAACCATATTTCCTCTCGAGTTGCTATGGTCAAACCTTTGTACTTTGCTTCAGTTGAGGGTAATGCAACTGTTGGTTGCTTTTTAGAGCTCCGTGACACTAGCTTTGAACCTGCAAACACTAAGTAACCAAAGGTACTTCTTCTATCATCTTTATCTCTTGCACAATCTGCATGTGAATATATCTTGAGATCCAAATTTAATGAGTATGGATAGAAGATACCTTCATTGAGTGTTCCCTTGAGGTACTTGAGTACTCTCTCAGCTCCATCCATGTGTGTTCTTCTTAGAGAGTGCAAAAGTTGGCTTAACACTCCTACATTCTAATGTCTTCAATTTTCTCACCTTCATGAACATTGATTTTATGATTCATGTCCAAACGTGTACTTGCAAGTTTAATGTTCTCCATTTTGAACTTTAGGAGCAGATCTTGAATGTATCTCCTGTGAGTCTAATACATCCCTTGGTCTATGTATATGACCTGCATACCTAAAAAGAATGTGAGCTCACCTAAATCACTGATTTTGAACTCCTCTTGCATATGCCTTCTGATCCTTTGTATACCATTCAAGTCATCTCCTATCGCAATTATGTCATCCATTATACACTCAAATAGATAACTTTTTTGTGATCCTTCTTGATGAACAAAGAAGGGTCTGCATTTCTTAACTTGAAACCTTGATCTTATAGATAGGTTACCAATATGAAATTCCAAGATCTAGGAGCTTGTTTCAATCCATACAATGCCTTTTTGAGTGTGCATACATAAGATGTATAATTAGGGTTTTCAAATCTTGGGGGTTATCACATGTACATCTCTTCGCTAATGGAACCATTGAGAAATGCATTCTTCACATCTAGTTGAAGTAGTTTCCAATTTCTTGCACTAGCTACACTTAGCAATGTCTTGATTGAAGTCATCTTTGCAAATGGTGAGAAAGTCTCCTCATAGTCTATACCATGAGTTTGAGCACATCCTTTGACAAAACATATGGCCTTGTAAGTGTCCATTTCTTTTAAGGCTTCTATCTCCTCTTTCATAGCTTTCTCCCAATTAGGGTTATATTTTTCTCCTTCATATGTTGAGGTTTTTTTTGAAATTGAGTCTTTTGCCAAGTAAATTGAGTGCTTTCTAAAAAATGTAGAATCATATCCATACCTTTCAGGTTGCTTTTTCTCCTTTGTTGACCTTCTAGGATTATGCTTGGAGCATTCTCCACATTTTGGCATTTTTGCCTTTCCTCTTGAATCCTAGAGCTTATAGTCTCTTTCCTTCTCATCTTGACCATCATCAGATTCACTTCTTGGATCTTTGACTCGTGTATCATGCTTGTTACCTAATGGATGGAAATCAGAGTTAAGATCATATGGTAAGTTTACCTTCTATTGTCCCCATCATATCAAGACCTTGTTCTTCAAACACAAAATCTCTGCTTGTGGTTAATTGCTTAGTGGAAGGATTATAAAACCTATAGCCCATCTGAGTTGAATCATAGCCAATGAACACTGCCTTGGTTGCCTTTTCATCAAGTTTTCCTGTGATTTGTGAAGGTACATGTACAAAAACTAAACAACTAAATACCTTGCAATGACCTAGACTTAATTTTCTACCATTCCATGCTTCATAAGGGATCATACCTTGAAGATATTTGGATAGAAGTCTATTCACAAGATATACATCTATTGAGATTGCTTCTACCATAAATAATGTGGCAATCTCTTTTGTGCAAGCATTGTTCTAGTTGATCCAACTAGAGTCTTGTTTTCTATTTCTGAAATTGCATTCAATTGAGGAGAATGCCTAGTAGTCACTTATATTTTGATGCCTTTATCCTGCAAGAACTCATCAAAATCTTTGGAGAAGTATTCTTCCCCTCCATCAGATCTGAGTTTCTTCAATGATCTACCTATATGATTCTCCATATGTGCTACATACTTCTTGAAGCATTCAAAAACTTCATTCTTATTTTTGATGAAGTATAGAATGGTCCATCTACTATGATCATCAACAGAAAACATAATACCTTGAGCCTACCAATGAAGGTTCTTGACTTGGTCCCCACACATTTGTGTGTACTAAGTCCAAATTTTTCTTCTGGATGTAGCCTTTGTGGTTGAATGGTTGTCTTTGTGCCTTCCCAATCTCACAAGCATCAGATTGTTGATCATATTTTGCTTTGATATGTTTGGAAACTCTAGAAAACTTTGATCCTTGCATATATCCTTGAAGGTTCTTTCATTCTCATGAGCAAGTCTCTCATGTCACACTTCAAGCTCACTTAGGGTTTGAGATCCAAATTTGAATAGAGATATGTTCCTTATCTCCCACTTCAAATGTAAAGAGCCTACCATGCTTCTCACCTTTGGCTATCTTCCTCAAGCCTTGACATGGGTCTTCCACAAAAGCTCCATGTTGGGTCAACCTAACTTGCAAGACTTTTTCAACTATTTGGCCTACACTTATTAGGTTTTTAGTGGTAGTTGGTACATAGAGAACCTTACTTAGAATGTTCATCTGGCCATTGGAAGCTTTGACATTACCAATCTTCTCCGCATTGTGCGTGGTATCATCCCCTATTTGTACTTCATCTTTATGCTTTGGACTTTCTAAGTTAGATAGAAGAGCAAAATTGCCTACAACATTGTTTGAGCATCATGAATCTATGTTGAAAAGAATGATCATCTTCTTTACTTTCTTTGTGAATCACATTCATTAGATGTAATGAATCTTCATGTGATTGATCTTTAGAGTAATTGTTGAAGCCCTTCTATTGTGACTTCTATAGTTACTTTTGAAATTGTGTCCACCAGTGCCTCTAGTGTTGCCAAATCCACCTCTTCCACCTCCTTTTTGAGTCCTTCGATTGAACCAACAATTTTGAGTGGTATGGTTGGTCTTCTCAAAGATGGCACAAGGTTGAACATTTTGACCTTTTGATTTTTCATGCTTTGCTCCTTTCTTCTTCCCTTTCCACCTGCTCTTGCCTGCATAGTTGGCTTGGGAAATTTGTTCTTCATTATCTTCCTTTTTCTTGCCTTTGTGCTTCTTGTCTTTATTAACTGCATAAAGGGCACTTGTTGAATTACCTTGATAAGAATTACCTTCCTTCATATTATTCTTGGCCTCTTGGTTTAAGAGATATCCAAGGATTATGTTGAAATCTGGAGTTTGTACATCCATGATGAGATCATTAGCTATGGTGAAGGATTACCATTGATTATCACTTCTAATTCAATTTAAAATCTGTGTCATGATGGTATCTTCTTCAATCAGCTCTCTAATGAATGTTAACTGATCTGCAACCTCCTTGATCTTGGTAAAAAAACTCTATGATAGTTTGTTTTGGTGTCTTCTTCATTTGGTAGAACTCATTCCAAAGATGTTTCTTTTTTCTTTGGTACTAGCAGAAAAGAAGGTCTCGAGTGCATCCCAAGTTTCTTGAGATGTCTTGCATCCTCTAATATGTGGAAAAAAATAATCAGAAACAGATTTTAGTATGTATGAACTTGCTTGAGCATCCCTTGCACACCAAAGAGTGAGTCTATCTATCTCCTCTTTTGTACGTCCTCCTTTGGATCTTGGAATAGCATAGCTTCCTCACCTACTACAATCCCATAGAGATTTCTATCTTGCAAATAGGCTTTCATTCCGATTTTCCAAGCACCATAGTTTTTTCTATCAAGCTTCTCAATCATTGAGGGAAAGTGGCACCCATCTTGATCTAGCTCTGATACCACTCAAAGAACTTGGAGAAGTTTGAGGAAGTAGAAAAGTGAGGTGCCAAGTGATAAGGTTTGGTTTAGCCAACCTGCAGAGGACCAACCCTTGCACTTTTGGAGTGTCAAATAGATCTTATAGGCTTGTGTTTAGTGCAATTAGATCCACTATGTACCTTGGAGCATCAATGATAAAGAGTTGATACAAAACAGATAAGTTTGTACTTTGACTAGCTCAAAAAGCTTGCTATCTTTGGGTGAAACATTCAACTTCAAATGCTTGAAGCATCCAACATGATTACAATTGAAAAAACTCCCTTTGGAGAAATATTATACATATATTTGAGTAGCTAAAGTGCATAAGAGTACAAATAATAAGAAAGGTATGCTCCAGGAATAAGCTTAACACTTAACAGAGGTATCCTCTATTGTTCAGGGCTCTATAGAGATAGACCTCGAGATGTTAAAATGGAGATTTATCACAATGCATTGAACCAAATTCCACAAAAATTTGTATACTTGAAGCAATATTTCATTTCCAATGATCTTATTCATCCAATTTAGAGCTCTATAGAGAGATGAACAACTCCTACAAGATAACTGTTCTTGAAGACGATGGTGTAGAGAAATGAAGAAGGAACCAAAACGATGACCAAAAGTGTATGTATATTGCTTCAATGTAATGTATAAGTATTTGAGAGTCTTTATATTGACTCTTGGAGTGTTCCACATCTTCTTTGTTGTGATGAACAAAGTACTTTTCCTATATCATTTTCCTATAATCTAGGAAAAGGTGAAATCAAATCTAACTACTTGATTTTAGGTATCTGATTGATTGGAAATCGCACCAATCACAAATTTGTGGAAATTGGGTCTTCTCTAGGCATTTACAAGATTAAGTGATCCTTAAAGAGTCCTTATGAAATACCAAAATAAACATAAATGAGAAAACACTTCAATGGATATTTTTGACATAATCCAAATGATGATTTGATCTAATCCACCTCAAAAATAATTTGAGCTTGATGATCTAACAGAAGTATCGTACAAATGCGCGGAAGTAAAATATCAAATATAAAGGTCGAATTTGTGATGGGATCACAAGGAATAGATGTTTTCAGGTGCACACATAGTGAAGGGTGTATACAAGTTACAAATTCACAGCAAGATATTGATTCATTGTCCATCATTCAAGAAAATTGACTAATGGCAAAAACTTTGAGCTTCAGAAAAGTTTACTTCGGCTCTTTCTAAAAGATAGAGGGCTTCCGATGATTGCTTGCTTTTTGCACAAGAAGATCTCATTGGATTTATAAGATGCCTTTTGAAATCGAAGTCAAGCAAGAATTCAATTTTGAAGGTCTAATGTGAACAAAAATTCGTCAAGTATGGTTATGAAATAAGATTATAGCTGGAAATTGTTTAACTCTTGGATTCACAAGTAGATGAAAATTAAGCATTATTCCATGTAAGTAGGAGAAAACCTTTTCCTTTTTGACAAATAGCTATTTGAATTGATAGTTCTCCTTGGAAATATTCACAACTTCAGAGCAACAAAGTGATTGGACAATCTTATTTGAATAGCATTAGAGAAAGGAACAAACTATCTCTCCTTTTCATGTGCTGCACATTAGCTATTGAAATTCTTGCATTTTGAAAAGCTTTGATGTTAAGATGTTTCTCTATTGTCTTATTTGTCCACCAAAGTCTGAAAAAAAGCATTGCATCGAGAATATAAATCCCCATATTAAGCATTGCATATATGTGAATGGATCTCGCCTGAATCATTTTTAAGAAGAATTTCCTTCTATTAGTATGCCAAAATGTTGCATATCATCTTCTAAATCATTCTCGATTCCATCTTCTTCAAAGTCGCTACTATTCTTGCTCATAGAACCAAACACTTGCTCCGTTACATCCCTTGCATATGAATGTCTTATTCTTTTGGTTGGAGATTCTTCTCCTTTCCAAGTACATAAAAAAGAGTTCTATGTTTCATCTATTCAAATAAAATAAAAAGAAAAAAATTTCTTATTAGAACATACACCGAATATTAAAAGATAAATTAAAATTAAGAAAAGAGCCAAAAAAATAAGTAAAAGCCTTTAAGCAATTTTGAAACATCATAAATCTCTATTACAGAACATAGTAATATCATTTTGTATGCATTTGGTGAACTCTAAACATGATCTAGTGAACTCTAAACATGATCTGGTGATTGCCTGTAGTTCTTGAATTTTATAAAATCCTATAGACAATATGCCCTTTATTGTACTATTTCACTTTCTATTGTTTCAAGCCTAGAGAGATGTAGAATGTTATAAAGTAAGCGTATGATTTGAGCATCCAACCGGTTTAGATGGATATGAGATAGGATACTATTCAAGTCAAATGATCGAGTACCGGCTCTTGTCATAGAAGAAGAGGAAGTACATAAACTACTCAGATTACTTCATTATGTCAACAATGATTTTTATCACTAAAACAATGTAATATATGTATATACATCCGATTATCGCAAGTGCGACTCCATTTTGTGCAAGCCGAGGAGTCCTCGAGCTTGAGGAGTCTAAGTAGAAAGGTCACACCAATTTTTGTAATTTTTGGAAGCCGTTAGATAGTTCAAATTGGAGGTAGAGCCTATTTTTTAACTATGCGGGTCACTAGATGTGAAACCGGTTAAAACTAAGCAAAAACTATAAATAGAGCTAGAGAGCTCATTTTGTGGTTGTTGTTGCTATTATAGAGCTTATGAGCTAGCAATTAGGAGAGCTATTGTAATTAGTGGATGATGAATATGAGTATGAGTTCTTTCCTTGCCTTCCATTGATCTCCATCGTGACTTTCCTTGTGTGTGTATGCAAATTGCATTTCTCCCATCTTCTTCATGCACATCACTTGCTCTTGATCTTCATATCGGCCTAACCTCCCCGCGGATTGACAATTACGAGGTGGAGCTCCTCATGTTGGTACTTTCCATTGTGCTAGAGTGACACCAAATTTGGTGCCGTTGCCGAGGAAGAGCTCTAGGTTGAGCGTGTGATTGTAAGTGTGTTGGAGAAAATCATTGGAAGGTAAACTCTCTTTGTTGTTTTGTTGTTTGTAGTTAGTTTTTACACACTTTTAATCCACTATTCCTCTAGTATCATTCCTCATCGTTATCTCAAACTCAAAAAAAAAAATCACCAAAAATCAGTCATATTCCCTCTTTCTCTTCTCTTTCCCTCATTTGTGTGTGTGGAAGAGTGAGAGAGAAATTTTGCAGGTGTGTGTTCATGTTTTTTGGTCCACTAATCTTGTAGGGCAGCCTCTGGACACCACGGATTTTCAAGAAACACAGGTAAAAACTTCATTTTTCTCTCAAAAATTGTAGTTGAAGCTGACCACCACGACTGTCAGACCAAAGTATGAATTTGGGGAAACTTTTTGCATGAAGGAGGAGCCTAGGTAAGCACTTGCATAGATCCATGATTAGTTTTTTGAAATTTCATCATTTTATGACCATCGTGATGATAACAGATCATCGTGACTGCATCTGACCATCGTGATGGTCAATGACTGTTGTGGCGACTGGCTCATGCCATCGCGATCGCGTCTCACCATCGCGACGGTGCTTGACAATCGCGATCCTGACTAGCCATTGTGGCTTGATCGTCATCATTTGACCATCGTGAGCTGACCATTATGATTATCAGTGATCATCGTAGCTTGATCGTCGTGACATGATCGTTGTGATCTTCACTGACTGTCATGACTGTCTCTCATCATCGTAAGGCCTGATCATCATGATCTCTGACTATCATGGGTGTCACACCATCACAACGGTGATACACCATCGCAATTGTGTCTAACCATCACGATTGTCATGCAAAATGCCAAAATTATGATTTTCAAATATTTTCAAAATTTTGGAGTATTTTTTGGCCATTAATTATGACCCCTTGTGTGTGTGGCATAAGACAAAGGGAGAAGCGGACAAGTACATCGAACTCTCGGGCAAAACCAAAACAGTCGTTTCTTAAGTCCAAGAGAATGTTGTAAGTGGAATTCCATTTCTTTGTTTGTTGATGATTTCTTTGAGTAAATGTCCATTGCGATCAATGAAGTGTCTTAGGACTCCTAGAATAGCAAAGATTTGCCCTGGCTCATTGAGTGATAAGTGACTGATGAGAGAAAAAGTAAGTGGGTACAGGGATCAAGCCCAAAGGAATTGTGTGATTTGAATACGCATCGCTCAAATGAATTAAAATCAAACATATTAAAATGATTCCTTGCGATAAATCTGAACAAGACAAGAACCTCTAAAGAAAATGCACAAAGAACTAAGTGATTGACCTAATCAAAGGGGTGAGTGCAATAAGGTGAGATTAGGATTAATGAACCTGAGATCTAGAAGATACTTAGGGAAAAGTGATAAATGGAGTACTCGATCTTCTGAGGCTAGCTTGAGAACTACAACACGATCATGGGCCCAACAGCTAGGCAGCTATCCATACGAGGTTAATTTGGACACGAGTGACTCCGATATGTCTTTCAACATGGGTAGATCAGGGGTGTTGTTTAATGTAGCCCATCTAGAAAAGACAAAGGAACCCTACAAGACTCAGGTGGAGTATATCCGTATAAATAGATTGGGTGCCCAGGTATATGAGGATGGCCTTCATAGGGTCAGTAATTCAACTACATAACCTCGACCAACCTATGGGATTAGAACATCCAGCCGTGAAGTTTGAAAACAAGGCTTACAAAGACAAAGAAGGGACCATGTATATTGTCGCAATTAGGGCCGACTCAACAAATGAACTAGGTGAGATGGTAGAAACTACGGACATAGATGTGGAAAGACAAAGTAAACAAATTGAGGAACCTAGGACACTGAGAGGAAAATCTGTACTAACAAGGGTGATGAATCCTAAGTGGATGCCCTAGGACAATAGGAGCGTAGAACTCTTTTGGAATAAGGAGACTGATGAATCCTTTTGGAGATATAAGCCAGAGCATCCTACTACTGCAGAAGCAAACATGATTTATGAACTAAAGGACCCAGAGGTTCCAGGGAAGGTAGTATACTTAGATGACACCTCAGAATGAGTGTATAAGGTCACATAACATGGTCATCATGCGTATACGTGGGGAGGAGAATTAGTTTTTCCACTACTAAGATCGCAAGTATCTAAGGATAGTTTGGGTATCGACACATCTTAGGGACACAGAGAGAAGAACAAGGAAGGTGTAGGGAGTAGTTTCATCCATCGTGTAGGAAGGGAGAGGGCCCTTACCGAGAGTGGGAGGGTTGAAGGAGAACCACTCAGTGATCATAGGGCTCACAGGGGTGGGGACGGTTTTCCCCTACCTAGGCCAAGAGACCACCCTAGAACTTTGAGGCCTACTCAATTAGTGAAGGCTATGAAGAATTGTTTTGATGGATCGGGAGATCCCTATGAGCACGTAGCAGAATTCAAGCAGGTGCTACAGGCTGAACAAGTCGAAGACATGTTTACACAATTTAATGCCTTTGGATTCACTCTAAAGGGTGATGCGTTGGATTGGTTTCGACCATTACACCAGCACCAATTTAGAGACATCCACCAATTGATGGAGTCCTTCATTACGGAATTTTCCAAGAGTTGAATCAGACACAACACATCCTCTTTGATACACACATTCAAACAAACCCCTCAAGAGATAGTGAGGATGGATGGGTGAAGATTCAGACGTTACATAGAGAGATGCCCCCCATTGGAAGTACCCACTCAAGCCAAATTGATAGTTGTGTTCATAGATGGCCTATTGAGTGCTAAGCTGAGATCATATGTCTTCCTAAAGGAGCCAAGAACCTTGGATCAATGTTTACATATCTGTGTAGACATAGAAGATAACTTAGGAGATGAGCTAGAACTTCCTAAGGTTCACAAAGATTTGGATAGCACTACAAAGACTTCATCCAGACATTCCAATTCAATAGAGGACTTAGCGGAACAAGTGGCCAAATGATTGGGAGTCTCTAGCAAACAAGGCATCAAATCAGCCCCCCCTCGAAGGTGTTATACTTGTGGAGGCAACCATGTGACGAACACATGTCCACATGCAATGCAACCCATAGGAGACTCCAATGGAATGTACTGTACCATAGAGTGCAGATACACTAAGCACACTGCTCAGGATTGTCCATATAATAAACAGGTGGTTAGGAAGAGTTACCCTCAACAATATTAGCCAGGTAGATACCAAGCAAAGTACCAGCCACAACAATATTATCATGCCCCCCTTCAGTATCAAGTGCCATATCAAGCACAACCTAGACCTCATCCTATCCTAGGACAACAACCTCCACCCCCTGCCAATGTACTTTCTGTGAAATATGCCACACTAGAGGAGCATTCAAGTATGGCATTAGTACCCATGACCCCTTTGATCATAGATAATGACCCTAATGCAAACAGTTTTGATTCGACCCACGTGGATAGCCCACCAGCCTACTATACAAAGTCACCAAAAAACTTAGACCCCTACTATGAGAGTCTTATGAATGAGCAAAACTAGAAACCAGATTACGCTCAGGTCATGTATACAAACTCCAACCCGAGTACCCAAAGGACCATGCTTTAAATGCCAAGGAGACCACTTCATACGAGATTGTCCACATGTCGCAATTGTTGTGCAGTCGCAATACTTCAATATTCAAGGCTTTTGTCCTGAATGTGGAAATGATCACTTTAAAAGAGATTGCCCTAAGAACCCTGCTAACACCTCTACAAAAGTGACGCCCATCAATGTGATAGACATCATGCAACACGTCAAAGGTTCCATCCCCCAGTACATACCCATCTAGGCACTAATTAGAGCCTAGGCACAAACGCAAATGCGATCAGAAACCCCCAAAAAAGTAGTTGAAGCCAACGAAGTAGGAGAGTCAATAGGAAAGAAAATGAGAAATTGGAAAGAGTCACGAGAGTGACACAAGAGAAAATGGGGTAAAAAGATCAATGAATTAGAGGAAAGCCTAAGGAAAACCATAGCAAAAATCTTAGAAATGGCATCACAAGAGGCTGAACCACAGGTGGTTACCTCGAAACCAGGATTAGTACTAGCAGACCCCACCCCAGAAAACCTTGACATGATGTTCAAAGCTTATCAAGCAATGATACAAGAAGGACCACAAGAAGGATCACAAGAAGGACCACAAGTAGGAGAATCCAACAAGAATTACTTGAGAGCCAACTTAGAAATTGAGAGAACTAAATTGTGCATGAAAATGGTTGAATTAGCTCAGGCAATGTTTGAGGCATTAGAATACCTCAATTGGGAAATTATGGCCAAGCCTGAGTTACATTTTCAAGGACTATTAGAAAGAATAGGGCAAGTAGTATCTAACCCCACAAAAGCCAGCTCTAGCACACAAAATAGCCCAGAGGAACCCTTGAAGACCACTCCACTTGAACGGGCTAGGTCAGACTTAGAAGATCATCAAACGGGCTGTATGGATTCACATGCCATCTTGAAAGAGATTCAAGAAGAAAGATGGAGACAGGAACAAGAATCACAACCACCTATACTCGAGTTTGATGACTCAAGAGAACATTTCCCTGCAGACATCCCATCTATTTATGGAGATCAAGTGGATGATTGGCCCAACAAGCACACTAGTTTTGAATCTAACTCTTTGCAAGAGTTACCTCACTTCACGGGCCCTTAGGAAGACTACTCAATTCAAGTGAAAGCCCCCACTATTTGAGTAAGGGAGGAGAACTCAGTTCTTCATAGGAACACAAAGGTCATTACGAACACTAAAGTTCAATGTCATTTGACTCTAAATGAGCTGTTCAAGGTCAAACCAGAATTATGGAAATGGGTGGCAAATCAGTTCTAGGGAAATAGTAACAACCTCCTCTAGACCAAGTGCACGAGGAAAGGTACCTGAAATACCCCTAGATAAAGTGGGAGATACGAGTGAAGGAGAGGAAGATAATGCTTATTTTCCCATTACATACAAAGGTCACACTACCAAAGTCATCCTAGAAACAGGTGCAAGAGTAGCTATTGCGACCACTTCTCTGTGGAAACGTTGGGGAAAACGAGTCCTTCGACCTACGAGGATGAAGTTGCAAATGCCAAATGGACATATAGAAAGACCCTTAGGAATATTGGAAGGAATTACCCTATCCACTTGTAGAGTAGAATTTGATCACACCTTTGCAATATGTGATTTTGGAAAGAATCAAGCATATGAGATGCTCTTAGGTAGGCCATTCATGCGACAATTGCAGGTAGTACAAGATTGGGGAACCAACTCTTTGTACTTGCAACACCTAGGAGTGACCACGAAAGTGAACCTCATAGACTATTCACATAGAGACGTACCACCCTTGCAATGGAATACTATACATAGAAACGAAGAGAAGAAGGAATCGACACATTCATTGACATCAGACCCATCATGGCTGCATGAGGATACACACCTTTGGATGTGTAAAATTGCAACCAAGGAAGAGGAGTGTGCGACAACAAGAATGTCAGGAGTAGGACACACTCCTAGACCCATTGAGGACCCATCGTATGTTCTCGTAGTGTTTCCAGCTGAGGAATTCGAACCTTATGGCTGGGTAGAGATTCTAGCAACTATGGATATAACAATTAATGAAGAACAATGGACCCCCCATTGTGATGAAGACGGTTATGATATATCCATCTTCACTGTAAACCTAGTAGGGGAAGAAACAGAAGAGGATAGTCTTGAAGGAGAGATCTCAGAACGAAGTAACCAAGCAAATGACGAGGAATGGGAAGTAGATTCGGACAGACCTGAATGTTCATTGGAAGAGGAATTTCTAAGTTGGGTAGAATCCATGTCTCCAGACCTCACCACCCCTAGGAAGGAAAAGGATAATCCAAGTCCTAATCAACAAAATCAAAAGATGAGGAAGGAAAAGAACTTGAAAACTGAGGGAGAAGAAGAATCATTGATGGAAGTACCAGAAAACTTTAGGAAATATGTGGTGGAAGATCAAAAAAATAATGATCAGAATGCCAAAAAGAGACAAAAGCTCGGGAGAATCTTATGACAATAAGGAAACCACAAAGAACGTTGTAGTAGCCATTGAGGGTGGAGAAGAACGATGCACGTACATAGGACATGATTTGACTGATAAAGAGGAAGAAAGTCTGATGGCTCTACTGACGAGGTATAGGGATGTGTTTGCATGGAGTTACAAAGACTTGAAAGGGGTAGATCCTGATATATGTTCCCATAGGATACCCATGACCGCCGAGGCAAGACCCAACAAGCAAAAGCCCTATACGTATAATGATAATTACGCAACGAAGATCAAGGAAGAAACAGATAGACTCATAAAAGCCGGATTCATCTATGAAATAGAACACACTGAATAGGTATCACCCATCGTAGTTGTGCCTAAGAAGAACAGTAAGCTCGAAGTGTGCATTAACTGAAAGAAGGTTAATGCTGCTACCATCAGGGATAGTTACCCTTTACCCATTACAGAATAGCTGTTGGAACGAGTTGCAGGCAAGGAAGTGTATAGGTTCCTTGACAGATTCTCAGGCTATAACCAAGTTGCCATTGCCCTCGAGGACCAACATAAGACGGCATTTTCCACTGAGTGCAGTATCTTTGCATTTCGCATAATGCCTTTTGGGCTAACAAATGCACCTGCAACTTTTCAAAGGTTGATGTGCCATGTGTTTAAAGAATTTCTAAGAAAGAACCTAGAAGTGTATGTGGATGATTTGTGTGCTCACTCAGTGCGGAGACCACATCATATCCCTAAGCTTGAACACATCTTCGATAAGTGTCAGGAATATCAAGTCTGTTTAAACCCTGAGAAGTGTGTTTTTATGATCAGACAAGGCAAGATACTTGGTCATAAAGTTTCAAAAAATGGAATCTCAATGGACGAAGATAAGGTATGTGTAATCAATGAATTACCCAGGCCAAAGAACATAAAAGAAGTACAAGCATTTATGGGCCATTCGGTTATTACCGACGATTCATACACATATATGCAATCATCACTAAACCACTCTACAACCTGCTAATGAACTTTGAGTCGACAAAAGAATGTGAGAGTTCCTTTAGTGAGATTAAACAACAATTGTGTTCTGCACCTATTCTAGCCATGCCTGATTGGAATAAACCTTTTCATGTACACGTAGATGCTTCTAATCATGCCATGGGATGTGTCTTGGCACAACCCACAAGCGAGGGAAATATAGAATTACCAATTGCATATGCTAGTAGGCAGTTGAACACTGCGGAGAGGAACTACACCACTACTGAGAGAGAGGGGCTAGGAATGGTCTACGTGGTGAAGAAATTCCACAATTATTTATTGGAAAATAAGTTTAAAATTTTTACTGACCACCAGGCTCTCTTGTATTTAGTAAACAAACCATGCAACACAAGCATGTTGATACATTGATTTTTATTATTGATGGAGTATGATTTTGAAGTTGTAGTCAAGAAGGGTAAGACACACTTGAGAGCATACCACCTCTTCGGGATAACTTCCAGAGAAGCATCTACTGGGGTAGCAGATGAGCTACCAGATGCTTATCTCTTCAATGTCGAGGTTGTCCCTGAATGGGCCAAGTGGTTAGTTCCAATATTGACATATGGACCCAATAACCCTCAAGTGAGAACCCAAGAAAAAGAGGTAGTGAGAGCACAGAGATACCAACTCCGTGTAGGAAGTATCTAGAGGCAAGAACATCAAAATATCCTTGCTTATTGTGTAGAAGAACAGGAGTATAACAATTGGTTGCAATTAGCACATGTAGGTGCACTAGAGCAACACCATTCTAAACAAGCGACGTTATTGAACTTGAAAAGGTTAGGTGTGTATTGACCGTCAATGGGAAAAGATGTCCAAAGACTATGTGACGTGTAACATAATCCTGGTAGGAGATGGTTGAACTACACCCTAAGAGAGAGGATTAGGAAGTAATCCTCAACCATGGCTTTTGGGGCAAGTAGTTAGCCCATCACATTCCTAACCAAGAGGTTGTGAGTTCAATTCCTTACCAAGAGGTTGTGAGTTCAATTCGAACTTTCCAATGAGCTAGCTTGCAAGTGTGAAATCCTTGAGAATCCTTGGGTGGCACTTGATTGAGTGTTCAAGATACCAAGCATGGGTGAGAACAAGGCTCAAGACTGAGGTTGAGAACAAGGGCTCGAGACACCAAGGTTGCGAACAAGAAGGTTCAAGACACCAAGGTTGAGAGCAAGGGTTCAAGAGACCAAGGTTGCGAACAAGGTTCAAGAAACTGTGCGAGGTTGAGGAACATCAATTCAAGGGCATCTAGGGAGCTCAAGGGGCTGATCACCGAGGCTAGAGGGATACAAGAGTAGATCATTGAGGACAATGATCGACCAAGGGGGGAAGAATGTAACATAATCCTGGTAGGAGATGGTTGAACTACACCCTAAGAGAGAGGATTAGGAAGTAATCCTCAACCATGGCTTTTGGGGCAAGTGGTTAGCCCATCACATTCCTAACCAAGAGGTTGTGAGTTCAATTCCTTACATGACGAATGTCCAAAGTGTTGTAATAGACCCCCGATAGAACACACCACTTTATACCAGGTGACCCTAACACCAGACGGTAGCGAACCTTTAGTAACTTATCTAAGGACAAAGACTTTTCCAAAGGATATGACTGTAGCACGTAGACGAAGCCTAGAACAATAGGCCCTAGACTACAAGCTCATTGGTGATAATTTGTATAAGCGAGGATGAGACGGTTATCTGAGGATATGCATGCACGAAAGTGAATATCTTAACCTTTTGGAAGCTGCACACTAGGGTGCAGCAGGAGGCCATTTTGGACCTGATCGCATTATCAAGGCCATACTATTTTCAAGATTATGGTGGCCCACTCTGCATATGGATGCCCACACCTATGTAAAACGATGTGACGTATGTCAAAGGACTCAGTATCCCATATGCATGGATGAGATGCCCCTACAACCCATGATGGGAGGGCGTGCATTCTCAAAGTGGGGAATAGATTTTGTGGGACCTATTAACCCCCCTGCAATGAATTCCCATGCCGAGTACATCATAGTTGCCACTGACTATCTTACTAAATGGGTAGAAGCTAAGGCCATAAGGAAAAATGATGCACGCACCAGTGTGAAGTTCTTGTTCGAGAATGTCTTCACAAGATATGGACTTCCTATCGAGATTGTAAGTGATAGGGTACTCATTTCTTAAATGAGGTTATTGAATATCTATTACAAGACTTTATGGTAGTACACAAGAAATCGGCACCGTATCATCCACAAGCTAACGGACATGCTGAGAGTACTAATAAGATTTTGTGCAACATTCTCACCAAGATTGTGAACAATAAACCTTTGCATTGGGATCAACAAATTACACCATGCCTTGTGGGCTTATGGTGTAGCCTATAAAATAGTACTGAATGCCACACCATTCCAGATGGTGTTTGGTCAGAATATTGTGTTGTCTTTAGACTTTTTGAGACCCACACTCAAAATTGCTCAGGAGTATGAGTGGACGGGTCATGAACTTTCATCAAGAATACTTGACTTAGAACAATTGGGAGAGAAAAGACTACGAGCAGCAATAGGAATTTATGCCACTAAGAAGATACAAAAAGCCTACTTTGATGCTCATATTAAGGATAAAGGATTACGAGTAGGAGATTTGGTGCTAGTCTACACCTTGAAACAACATGCTCGCAAGTTAGAGAAACCAAGATATGGACCCATGATCATCAATAGGATATCGACTAGTGGTGCAGTTCAACTAGCAACTCTTGAAGGTGAAGTAATGCCTAATTATATCAGTGGATGCCGATTTAAGTTATGTCAAGAACCCTTAACTTCAGACATGCTTAAACAACTAACTCTTGCCAAGAAGCGGAAGGAAGAGGAAGAACGAATCCGAGCTAAAGCCCAAGCAGAAGCATTGGATCACATTAAGAGAATGTGATTATGAAGGAGAGGACTAGGTAGAGAACCCCAATCGGCGGATGCCCCACGATATCCACTAGCTATGTGTCAATTGGGAGGAAGGGATATCCCAAGTATTATTGATAGGAGACCATTTGTTAATATCACTCTATGACAAGACCCCATGCGCACGCAATGTAAGGCTTTAATCGACTGTAGTGTAGCAACTAATGCAATTCAACTCTCTCTTTGTAGAGAGTATGAAGTTAAGCCTCTTGAAGCCTATCTCATAGGATTAAGTGGATTAGAAACCCCATGCATTGGCAAGGTCGAGCTACCAATGTCCATTGAGGATGTGACCTTGACAGTAAAACTGTTGGTTTGCCATGATGATGACCTAATAGAACCTATGATCCTAGGCCAGGAATGGTTATACCACTACTTAGTGAATTTAAATCTTCGCAGAAGTGTGCTTCAGTTGGAACTTGCAGGACAATATCATGAGCTACCCCTCCGAGGTCGGTGTAGATAGGTGTTGGGTGTGACAGAAAGCCTTCCCACTGCATGTGGCCTCCCTCCAACCTTGCCTGAGAAAACCTACCGAACAAAAGCAGGACATACCACCCATCCAAGAGAGGAGACTGGGCAGGCAAATAGGAACCAAACAACTATGGTGGCGTAAGGCTCGGTCTTCAGATGGATGTGAACAATCACCTCTTCCGAGCACAATAGCAGTGGATCTCCCTTCTTTTCCAAAACAATGTGTGAATATGACATCTCACCCTCAGCGAGCAGCATGGCCACATCATCCACGTACTCAATGGTGCAGCACATCAAAGTGATCCTTTACACAGTCCACTCAGGCATTCCCACAACCAAGGTGGATATGCAAAGCGATAGTGTCCTATGAATAAAACACTCGAGATCTTCGGCATCCCTCTCGAATTCGATCGAGCCAACATATTCGATAGATTTGGGTGCCCAAGTCCTTGATGACCGCTCAATCAAAGTCTTGCCAGCTCTGGGTACCTAAAAAGTGTGTAGCCTGTGCTTCAACCTTAGCTAGCTTGAAGAAAACTTTTTCTGAGGGTACTAGGACACCCTACACACCTTCTTTTGTAGATCCCACTTCATCTCTTCTAACCTCCCATGTGGTACAGAAATGGATCCCCAAGCCTTCATTAATTTACGACAACTCTCAACCAAACTCACACTGACCGTCGACCTAGTGAAGCTAAACAATTATTAACCACTCCACTCAGACCCAGCTCGACAAACTCATATCATCACCATCCTTGTAACATACACTAACTTTGTAGGTAGTACTCATTCAAAATCAATTGTAAAGCCATGCACTTCACACACTCCCACTCATAGTCAAAGCACGCACTTCTCACAATTCACCTCACATCGTTAAAATCATGCACACTACACGGAAACATGTTGGTGGTGGAAAGGAATGGAGGTCTCATCTTTTTGGGATCTTAATTATTTTCCATGGCTAATGTGTTTTCCTCTTCACTCCAGCTTAGGTTCGCTACACAAGCTTTCATCATGCAAGCGGAAGGTTTCACCAATGCAACGCTCGGATGGCCTATTGTTGACTTGTCAACTCTTCCATTTGAGAGCCTGCCAATGGAATACTATCGGAGTTCCAGGGTTTCACGGGACCTATGCCCATTGAAGACCCTCCCCAAGGACAGACAAAAAGAGTAAGCAGCAAGGCGCATTGGTTCCAAGGCCTCGCCGAACCCCTGAGAGAAGCCGAGTTCATCTACGAAGCCAACTTGACTTACGGTGCAAATGCGTGGAGGTGCTATCAATTCTTCTCACAAGAGTTTGAGAACCTCCAGAATAGTGAAGACCTCAAACCCATATGGCAGAGAGCAAGATTTTCAGATTACTTCAGTGCACCACTCCCTAAACCTGAGTTTTATCGATGTTACTATTTGATGGCTTCTATTAAAGAGCAAGAGCGCAAGGAGTTGGACCCTGTCTTTGTACTACCATCTTTGGTCAATGATCCCCCCTTCAAGAAGTTCACCTTGTCTTTGGACTTAATCAGGACCGCGCTTAAGATTCATGGCAACCATACACCCATAGAAAAAGAGCGTCTTATCCCAAAACCTATGAAGCGAAGTGATGTAGATAAATGGCCAACCATCTCAGCCATCACCCCTCAATTGACCACTCCGTTGAGAATATGCCTCCAGCATTTGGCCTTTCCTGCACACGAGCGCTTTACAATTCCACACAAACATCTATGGTTTGGATTGCACCTTGCCACTACTGGGCCTCAAACCATTGATATTGCTACTTATATCCAGGACCAACTTTTATTGGAAGGACATCGATGGGAGAAGAAAAAGGTTGTTCATGGATGCTGCGCCCTTACACGCATCATATACATGTGTTTGGCTTATGATATTGCTATAGAGAGAGCCCTCCTAGTAGTGAAATTACAACAATATAAAGGCTCCAAAAAAACCACATGACCCCCCAATACCCACAGAGTCAAGCACATGCGTGGCATAATCCCTTGCCTACAAGGTCCAGAATCGGCATCACCTCAGCCCACACCCAAAACCTCCCCCGAAAGACCTCTAGTTCAACCACAACCTCGTAGACCACTAACCCATTATACTCCTTTATCGTCTCTACATAGTCGACCTCCTTCTATTCCTCTTTCACATCCTTTTTGCACCCATGATCCACACTTTTCCCATTTGTACGACCCTCTCAGGAACTCCGTCCACAAGCCCCCTTCTTATGGCCACCAAGCACACCACCTCACTCACCTCTCACCACACAATTGCACCCACCACCATGCACAATCGCACCTACATCACTTTTTCACATTGCTATCACTGAAGGTACCACCAGCAACATGGACATCTCACCCACTGCATCACCAGACGCACAATTGCATGCATCCACCACATCACGCAACACACTTCACACGTCACCTATTCACACATCTCTTCCATCACTTACCATGGCATCCACCATCCCTACCCCAACCCCCACTCCCATTGCATTACAAACCACCACGTATGTGTCATTTCCCATCTTTGCATCATCATCATCATCCATTGTTAATGATGCCATCTCGCAAATGATACAACGTCTTCAACAAATTAATGTAGAATATTCATCGCTAGGGCAACAACATTCCACCCTCCAACGGACTACACATGATTTGTAGAAACACTTGGATGCACTCACTTTGCAGAACCAGGACCTCAACATGAAGTATCAGTACTTGGAAACAGAACATCAGAAGCAACAACAGACTCTTGAGGCTCAAGTACAGGAACGCGTCAAGGAAGTGGAATCATAGTTATATGCTTATTTGATGCGCAATGCTCAATTGTCGTGAAATATGGCGCTCTTCGGAACCTCAACTCAGCCAAGGAGGAAAATCAACGCCTTGAACAATAGAACCCCGAGAACTTTGAAGCCATGTTGGATAATCCGGAGATACCCCTTAGTCCCTCTCACTTTCAAGATGCTCCTCCAGAGTCAATGCAAATTCTCCTAGAAGACCTTGGACGGGTGCTTGAGGATTATGATCGCCTACAAGAAGAATGCCACACACTTAAGGAGACCAATACGACCTTGTTGCTCAAAGATTCATTAGGGCCTACTATATTATAGGAAGTAGCACCACCTGCTCTCTTAGACGAATTGAATGCGTTATGTATGAAAGTCTAGGAATTACAGACCCAAGTATCCAACATGATGGAACCCCCTCGACTAGATTTGCCACCCAACCTACTAGACCCTGATGGGACGATACCCATACCAATTGAGGAAACCTTTGAACGAGAATATGTACCTTTGCCCATTGTTGGAGGACTCTCATCACCCAAAGGATAGGATACATATGAATTACCTCCTCCAGCTTGGTGAAAGACCGTCGAAGAACTGGGCAAGACACATTTTGCACGAGTCAATGTGCAACTAGATGCGATGGCCAACATCGAAGAGGTCATTTTGAAATCGTCGTATTTTGTTGCTATCGCCCCCCGTTGACACATTATGATGAGCGAGCTCCAATATAAACCGTATTTCCTCCTGCTCGAAGAATACAATTTTTTCAGCCCATGCTATGGACCAATTCCTCATAGACGCACCTGGAAGGCATTTGCTATTAAAGTTCAGAATAATCGTCAATGCAGAGACTGGCTCAATTACCCCTATCTCTCACCTCCCATGAATAACACTCCGACTGTTAGTGACATGATGGCCACTATTTATCATTGGCTACCCCGTCTGCACAGGATGACTGATATTTCTACACAAATGACTGTGAAAATTTTCCATATGATGTAGATGGCCTTTAAGACTTTCCGACGTGTCAAGGCTCCCACTGTGAATACACTAGGATTTGAATATGGGAATTTGGACTTAGTATATGACATGAGCATGACACTTTCCCTCAAAGTATGCTATGCTTTGCACTACATACTGAAATATATGCCCGCCTACTACGAGAAGACATTTGAAGACATGTTCACCACCGGCTTCTGGGTATACCACTCCGAAGTATTCATCAGTCGTCCCACACATTTGCTTCATTTGTTTGCCTGTGAACGTAATATGTATTCGGAGCATTATCTACGCCCACCTCCAGATGAACCCCAACACATTGATTGGGAGAAACTCGAATGCGACCTTATTAGGGGATTCGCATCACAGAACATACCTTGGCAACAAACCGTCTCACCAACTATATTACTCATGCGACATCAGGTTCTGCAAGGACGATAGAAACGAGGAGGGGAATGTTAAAAGCAAAGGATGGAGTACCGGCTCTCGTCATAGAAGAAGAGGAAGTACATAAACTACTCAGATTACTTCATTATGTCAATAGTGATTTTTTATCACTAAAACAATGTAATATATGTATACATCCGATTATCGCAAGTACGACTCCATTTTGTGCAAACTGAGGAGTCCTCAAGCTTGAGGAGTCTAAGTAGAAAGCTCACACCAATTTTTGTAATGTTTGGAAGCCGTTAGATGGTTCAAATTGGAGGTAGAACCTATTTTTTAACTATGCCGGTCACTAGATGTGAAACCGGTCAAAACTATGCAAAAACTATAAATAGAGCTAGAGAGCTCATTTTGTGGTTGTTGTTGCTATTATAGAGCTTATGAGCTAGCAATTAGGAGAGCTATTGTAATTAGTGGATGATGAATATGAGTATGAGTTCTTTCCTTGCCTTCCATTGATCTCCATTGTGACTTTCCTTGTGTGTGTGTGTATGCAAATTGCATTTCTCCCATCTTCTTCATGCACAGCACTTGATCGTGATCTTCATATCGGCCTAACCTCTTTGCGGATTGACAAGTATGAGCTAGAGCTCCTCACGTTGGTACTTTCCATTGTGCTAGAGTGACATATACTGTTTGGCCACTCATGTGAATGGCCAAAGGGCTCGAGACTAGCATAGGTTCATGTGTTCTATAAAGCAAATGCTTAAGTCATATGGATCAGAAGAAAGAGGTCTTGTGTTCAAGTCCTTGAGAGCCATGGAAGAGGTTTTACCCCAAGCGCTCTAGAGCTTTCTAGAAGCATCCATTTGAGTTAAATCCGGTTAACTAGGACACTTGGCATACATGTAGTTTGCATGGATGATGCTTGGATGGTTAGTATCCACTTGACATAGAAGGCAGACCCTTGAGAGAGCTATATATAGAGACATAAGGTTGGGAGGAGAGTCATCTCTCTAGTAGGTGGTGGTCCTAATGCTCATAGTTCCTTACATTGGTATCATAGCATGGTGGAGCTTACATGACCTTGTGAATCTTTCATCTTCATGAGAGATATTTCTTTTTCTTCTTTTATTCTTTTCTTTCCTTGCATTGTGGCCATGGAGTTTCTTTTATCACCATGAATTCGGTTGCAGCCATTTATGTAAGCTTCTACAAAAAAGGAAAGATGATACCTTTTTTAAACGCATGAGCACAAGGAGGTGGATTCTAACACGAAATTTTCCACAATGGTAGGAGTCATCCTATCCAATAAAGGCATGGAGCTACATGATTTATTTTTGATCTGATATTCTACAAATTGCAGATTATACGCTAGGTGGATTCTAACACGAAATTTTTCCACAATGGTAGGAGTCATCCTATGCAATAAAGGCATGGAGCTACATGATTTATTTTTGATCTGATATTCTACAAATTGCAGATTATACGCTAGCAGGATTCAAAAACTCAAAGTGTCCGTCTCAAAGGATGGAGATTCCAACAACTATGCTACCATCATTGGGTGTAAGATAAGTATTTTTTATACTAAATTTTTTCCTACACCATATTTAGCTTGGGAAACATGTCATTTGGAACAAAGGTAGGACAACACCAATGATCGAACACATGACCTTTCGTTTAGGAAACTAGCACTCTATCCATTGCGCTATAGACATTTTCCCCACAAGGTTCAAGTGTGGCTATTATTGTATTTTCCAAAGGTGAATTATATGCAAACTCAACACATCACCAATCAAATGGAAAAGGCTATCTCCAAGTACAATTTGCGGAGCAGAGGATTTGATCCCGCATGCCCACAAATTTAGATTTTTCTTCTAATGATGTAGACTTTCAAATCAAAGATAGGAGCCCATGCCCTCTTGTAAGGTCGATTCTCGAGTATGCACCATGACAATCATTGTGATCTTCTTCATGATATGCTGTATTTTTTCTTATCCATATAGAAATCAGATGTGCAACAAAACAAATTTTGAAGTGCAATCCATGGGATATGCAAGTACAAAGCTCAGGAATTGGTCTTCAAAATCTACTGATTTATCCCTTTACAACTTATCCATCGCTTCAAAAGATGGTGCAAATGGTTCTTCCCGAGAACCAAGTTCAAGAAGCGGAAAGGAAAGGAAAAGACCAACCAACATTTCAAGGTCTAGGAAAATTGATTGTATTATTGCTAGGTTATAAAAGTAGGAAATTCTTACTTAATCATGTAATTTGTATATTTGGTACATGTTGGTGCCTTACAGGCATTTATAAATGTATATTAGCACTTGTTCATGCTCTTGTAACATTCATATCATGTCCAAATGTTGAAGGGAAACATTTTAATTGATTTTCAGAGAGAAAGAGGACATATGAAGCAAGTGCAAGTGCATTTGAAAGGCATCAAAGAACACGACAAGTTGAAAAGATTGAGGCATGAATTCTCTTACAGCATGGAAGAGCGGATTCTACATTGGATCTTTTCAAGGAAGATTCCTTCAGTCTTTATTTCATTTTTTGTCAAAGCACATCTTTGCAACATGTTTGGTGATTCATGTGCATGTGCTTGAGGATTTTATTCATATAAAAGCATTTCACCAAGTATTTAAATGGTTTAGTTTTTTACCATCTTGTATGATCAAATCATGCTTTAGTGCTTATCATGTAGGAAAATGATACTTGGTATGGGATTATTTATTGAATCATTTTTTAGATGATGTATATTTTGATTATGATCAAATTGTTAAAGGAAGATGGATAGGATCTATCTTCATGGAGATAGGGATAAATCTCACTTAGATTTTGGTATACGAAAGTTTATATACTTTCATTTAAGAGGATTAGATATCTTAAAGAGATACCTATGCTCTATTTTAAACTATATCATTGATCACTGATTAATCATGGTACATGTATATTATATAAAGTTGATATATATACTATATATCATATAAAGTTGATATATATATATATATATATATATATATATATATATATATATATATATATATATATATATATATATATATATATATATATATATATATATATATATATATATCCTATATATTATATAAAGTTGATATATATAACTTATATAAATAAAGTTGATATATATATAACTTATAATGTATACAATTATTATCCTTTTTGACTCCCTAGTAACACCTTCAAGCGTCCTATGAGGCTTAAAAAATATACATGAGCTTCACTTTGAAGTCCATGGAAAATTTTTAAGCGTCACTGAATGCCTCGAGAGATTGCCATGAACCCGAGAATGGCCTTCAATTTTAGCGAGTGATAGGTGTCGACAAATTTGGGGCTAAACGTTAGCTTCTCGGATAACCACGTGGGAGATCATAACAGAATGCCTTTGGTATGACTCAGAACGGGAGTATTTAGGTGGAAAACATACTGCCTAACATCTTTTTAGACTCCTCGTTGTCCGCGCACACACGATCCGTCTCAGAAGCTCATCTTTTCCATCACAAAGCTGTAACAGCAAGTCGAGCTCAAGCCATAAAAAGCCTGCCAAGGCTACACACACATAAACACTTTTATCGTAGTAGTGGCAGTGTACGTACGACTACAGGGTTGAAGCTGGACCATTGTTTCGGAACCCAGAATTAAGGAAGCCATAGTGCACCTCAAAAACGCACACGCAGTAGTGTGTATCTGCGCGTGTTGTGGGTTGTTTCTGCTGCCATGGGATGGGCAACGTGCCTTCTCATTTTCGCCTTGCTCATCGCTTCTCCATCTGTACTCGTGCCTTCAGGTGAGTAATTGCATCTGTGTGGCTATGGGTGCGAAATGTAAGTCATGCTCATGGAGAAATTGGTTTATGCAGATGCACGTTCCTTTCCTAGAAGACATCAGACGTTCTTTCTTCTTCCAGGTATGATCTTTGCCTTTGTTTACTTTTTGCTCTTTAGCGTGAGTGTGCAAGCACGATTGATTCTGTACAGGACTCAGTTGCTAGTGTGCGTGCGCACACGCACAGACAGAGAGAGAGAGAGAGAGAGAGAGAGAGAGAGAGAGAGAGAGAGAGAGAGAGAGAGAGAGAGAGAGAGAGAGAGAGAGAGAGAGAGAGAGAGAGAGAGAGAGAGAGAGAGAGAGAGAGAGAGAGAGAGAGAGAGAGAGAGAGAGAGAGAGAGAGAGAGAGAGAGAGAGAGAGAGAGAGAGAGAGAGAGAGAGAGAGAGAGAGAGAGAGAGAGAGAGAGAGAGAGAGAGAGAGAGAGAGAGAGAGAGAGAGAGAGAGAGAGAGAGAGAGAGACCTAACAGGACCTGATTATAAGCGAGTTCCACCAGTACCAGGAGCTGTGTACACGTGGTCAAGAGTAGCACGAAATGCAGATGCTAGAGAAGAAACCCATCCTGCTGATAAGCTCTTGAGCAAACAGAAGGTCGACGTGACAGAGTCTTATATCTTGGGTGGATACTAGAAGAAACACACATTTATAGCGGAATATAGATACTCTTGGCCACAATCATATATATACTGACACATGATGCCCGTCTTTTAATTGCTGCAATTGTCGATGAGCCAATGATGAAGTGAAAACATACAGCATCGGGCACCTTTTTGTATAGCAATTTTCTCTTTTGTTCTGAAGCCTTGAGCCTGGAGGATCTGTTTTTCACAATGTTAAGATGAGACATACAGTGCTTTGCACTGTAGAAAAGTAATTTCTGAGTTTGTAAGCTGCTTCAGCCATAGTGACAAAATTTTTTAGGCCTTCTGTTTTTATTCTGTCCCGCTTAGTTTCTTCAATATAAGCCAGATAAATACTTGAGTTGCTTTAATCGAATAGCTACGATCTGATTGTTGTTGCATAACTGCATGCAGCAAGTCCCTTACCCCACAACTATGTGACACCTTTGCTTATGTTAAGTAGCTAAGATGGTGAACAGTTTACTATATGAAACTTGCAGAAGTCATGCATTGTCCTATTTATTGATCACGGATGCTGCGGTATGCATCCTACTAGCATTTTCGTTTATGCCATTTTTCCTCGATCAGTGATTGCCAATGTGGCTGGGAACCTTACTATGCTTTTCTGCAGATATTGCTTTGTACTGACAGTTTTGTAGTCTACAAGGCCCTTCATTCATGGCTTACCACAGAAGAAAATTTTCCAGTATACAAGACCCTTCATTGACTCCTTTTCGCAGAAGTGAGGGCCTCAACTTGACCATTTTGAATCCAATTCTGTGGCTCGCGATTCGAATAATTTGATGAACACTTTACTTTGAGCTGATGGATTCTCATAAATGATTGTCTCCATTAAGTGTTTCCAAATCAGGTCTACTGTGGATACATATGAAAGTCTCTTTCTTGATTGGAAATTTCATGTTGTGTGCCAATTGTATGCTAAGGAAGGGGAGAGAAACTTCTGTTTCTGATGTTCATTGTGTATTGGTGGCATCATTTTCACATAACCGAATGTAGTTTCCTGCCTGTAGGGTCGAGTAGACATCGGTATGAAGTATTGATGAGGTGCTGAAAGTACCTTAAGCCTTCCGTGCATTTGTTAAAGGAAAAGATGGGAATCGTATTTGCAGATGTCAGTCATTGTGTGTTTCTTTTCCTTTTGAGCCATTACCACCTGTTGTGCTCTCGTTTGGAATCTTTCTTCTTTTTCTTTCCAGCTTGAGGATTGTTGTGTTGTTCCGTTTGCACTATTATATGTAGCCTACTACTGGACCAAAGAATCCTGCTAGGAAGACCCAGCATTGCTCTTTGTTATTCTGCTGTCAGAGCCCCAGTGTGGAACATTGAAGTCAATCCTTGTAGTATATGCCACGAAAAGGGGAGCTTGCACAATTCTATGAGTGGATTTTAAATTTGTGAAACAGCTCAATTTTTTGTGGCATGATTGATTAGTTGTGCTTGTTGAATCTGTATGTAAATCCTGCAAGAACGCTCCTTTCAGTAGTGTATCCGTTGTGCAACACAACAGTAGAAAAATCTTCTGGAGCCTGCCATGTATGTATACTCCATGTATGACATACTCCATGTATGCATCATTTCTCTTAAATAAATGCTTTGGAACTCTCTCTTTTTCCTCTGCCAAAATGAGTACTTGTAGAGATTCACATTATTTGTGAGAGTAGATGGGTAAATGTGGTGGAAGCATGATTTTGAGAAGCCCAAATTTCCTTTATTATATACATTCTTCTTCCCTTTCTTTGATCATCATAGAGAAGGAAAAGGATGCTCCATATTCTATGGGTGTAAGATTTACCCCCTAATTTTTACTTGTATGCTGCATTTTCAGCCTCACAAAATTCAAGTTTAGCAAAAGACACAAAATAACTGTGTATTGCTTGTCTTTCTACTATGCTGCTCACGCAGGCCTGATCGTTGGGAGATCATTCATCCCAGATACAAATGAGCATATATATGAGCTAGCGAGGTCTTATTTTTTTGTACATATGAAGATAGGTGAGGAGCGCCTCCTCATCCTCCTATCTTATGTTCTTGTTCGAAATGAACTTCACATGTTATGTGTCCTTGTGCATGCACGGTATGTAGTCTATTGCTTCGTCTTCTCGCATGTATGGTATACACCTACTCTGATACCAATGTTAGCTAAAAGATAAACCAAATCTTTGGCTATCACCTCCTCTACGAGATTGCACACTAACGCCTCCCAACCACACACAGAGATAGTTAATGGACTCACTTCCCAATCATGTCTCGAGCCACACCTTTCGTGAGTATATACATGACTCTCTCAACTCTCTCCTACCATCAATAATAACATATGCACACACTTGCCATGTGGCAACCTAGCCAAATAAAGGTGTTCCCATCTAGGTAGGTAATGTGACAACGATCTATTTTTGAGGAACATCTTAAGTGCAATCCAATCTTCGTAGTGAAATTTCAATATGGTGCCAGTCCATTGTATTGTTTGGGCTTTTTCTCATTCTAAAACTCCGACCCCCTTTCTCATATTTGCTCAAAACACTTTTATCCAAAGTGTTCTTGCTCTAGCTTGATTCTTGAGGGTGGTTGGCTAGAATTTTATTGTGGAAATTCATCGTTTTTGTCACCTCTAATTGGCCTCAACAAGGAATTTCCTTGTCATGTTATTGCAAGTGTGCTAAAAGCTATTGTCTATCTTAGAACCTTTGATCTTCACACTTTCAATGTAAAGAACTTGTGCTCTAAATGTTCTACCCAAAAGTGAGTGTCGAAGTCTCTTTTCATTAGTTGAACCCAATTGTCTTTTAGAAACATCTACCAATTCGGTTTCTAGAAACATTATACAATGTTCTTCCAATTGTGTCATTTATTCTATAGCTTTTGGAAGATATTCAATTTGATACACGATCTCACCCTCCAAGTCTCTCTCTCATGCCTTGTGTTAGTTGCTCTCAATGAAAGAGCTACAAAGCCTTGGGTGTCATGTCATGCACACATGTAAGAACAAGGGTGTCATGTCATGTACACAATCTAAGAACAAGGGTGTCATGTATGCATATAAAACCATTGAAAGCATTTAGGTCGCCCATTCATTGTTTTTGTTTTCCATCTATTTCAAATTCCATCACCTCTTTTCTTGCAATCACAATTTGAATCCCATTGCAATCCTAGGGAGTTCAAATAGGGCTTATCCTTGATCTTTCAAGAGTCTTGGATTGTCCCACTTATGGAGTTGGAAATAAATGTTTCAGCATAAGATGAGAAGCCCCACCTAGAAACTTTGATATACTTTGCTATTCATACATCATTAGATTAAAAATATGATGAGAAGCCCCACCTAGAAATTTTTCTATACTTTGTTATTCATGCATAATTAGATTAAAATGCTGTTTTTCATACTTTACTAGTTTGCAAATGCCATCAAGAAATTGGTCCAAACAAAACCAATTTGATTTGGCACGTTTTGTTCATTTAGATTACATAGTGCAATCAACTTCCTTGCACCAACCTTTCAAAGTCATCAACAAATATTGGGAGTATACTTAAGTTTATCTTCTGCTATTGATTCTTACCTTGCTTTTGACGTTTCCAAGTATAATCTCCATCGCACAAATAATATTCATTTCGAACTTCACATTAAGGATGGAAAAAACAAATTTCTCCGGTTCCATTTAAGAACTTTGGGTCCTTTAGTTTGCGATGATCACTCTTTAACTCGAACGTGTCATCTAGGATATGCACATGGCCCACCTCTTATTTCTATTTATATCTTTGCTCTCTTAAGGAGTTTATGCCCATAACCTTGTTTACTTTCTTAGATTGCCAAGAAATTTGTTGATCATTGTTTACATGATAAATGTTACAAGTGACTTGAGGAGCTCAATGCAATCATAAATTTTATTTGGGTTTGTCTTCCCCCATTTGCATTATGAAGATGATTATGTGTGTGATTTTTTGTACAATTTTTTGGTCGTCGATGCAAGGATCTCAATGCCTTGTGGAATTGCATACAATACTTTTACCAATTTTTCCAAGAAACAATAAATTCTTTATATCAATGTACAATAATTGGTATGTTGGAAAATAGGCAACATTCCACAAGGAGATGCATAAAAACAAAAATTGGAGAAGTGAACGGATGGCCAAAGGATGATCAAAGTTGGTAAAAATGAGCAAAGTCTAGCCAAAGATGGTCAAAATTTACACTTATTATTTTAGTTTTGGTTAGTTCTAGACAAAATCAACCATGGTCAAAATCAAGGAAAAAATGGGCAAAAAATTTTATTGTAGCATTGGAAAGTACTTGTTGAGATATTTCCATCGATATATAACAATGTACCATTTGGTTCTAGAATGGCCCTCAAAAGTTAAACCCTAGTCTTGCTTTTCACTCTACTTTTCAAGATGCTTAAAATAATCTAGGCGCTTTAGTTTTGGCATGAAAATCAAGTCACTCATACTTTTTCTCCAAAATTGTGAGCTTCTAGAAGATTTAGCCTACACTATATAAAGAGGAGGTCCATAGTACACATTATCACTCAATTTTGAGAGCTAGACATGAGCTAGACTCAAGTGGAGGTCTTCTTCAACCTTGTGGAGGAGTGTAGCTAGGGTTTCAACTTCTTCAAATGATGAGCAACAACTAGGGTTTATGATTTTTCTTCTACATCGAGGAGGTCATGAGCTTGGAGCTTATTTATACTTGGAGGAGATCATCTACATTTCATGCAGATTGTGAAGTTATGAAGATATGCTGTAGAATGATGCATTTATATGCAATCGTTATATTTCTTTGTAACATTCATGTAATATTTTGGAATGCATGGCATATATGCGGAACTTTGTTCCTTCATCTCTCTATGACCTTATATATTCTCTCTCATGTCTCTATTTCATTTTTGTCTCTCTATTGATTGTGGGACTTAAAAACCAACAATTGGTATCAAAGTATGTGAAAATAGTGCACATAGAGCATGTTGAGAATAGTGCGACATATAGAAAGATAAGAGCAATATGATAGAAACAAGTCAAGCTCAATTCATTATAGAGCAAGTGGCAGCAAGTCCCTAAATTAGGCAATTGTTAGAAGCCTACTGGATACATGAACCAAAGGAAGTCAGCTCTAAGAGGAGTCACAATAGTCTTACTTGATTGCACAAGCAATCACATATTTTTAGATGTTCTTAACATTCATATTCAATTCTTATATCAAATGTTTGCAGATTCGCAAGGTTATATATGTGAACAAAGGATATATGGTTATGTGAACAAGGAGGGGAAACAAATCTAAGTTTGAAACCTTATGGTGGAAAAGTTTTCACCTTCTTGTACTTGTGTGTATTTGTTTGATAGGTGTAGACTAGAGCATATGATAGATACTTGGTAAGCTTGACTAACCTTGAGAGTTGAGGAAGTATGTTTGAGTCTATACATTATTCTATATATAACATCCCTTGTATTTGTCTCTATCCTTCCAAGTAGTACTTGTTTGAGAAGACTACGGATGCATGAGTTCTCTTTGTGATGTGTGTTGGGGGAGGACTTGTTATGATAAGTCCTTGTGTGTGTGTGTGCTGGTGGACACTTGCATGACTCTACATGGTAGTTAATTTCAAAAGTGTATTGTACCTACATCAACAAAAGTTTCTATCAACAAATATACCTATCGTAACAAATACCCCTTGTGTTAGGTTAGGAGGGGATTGTTGGAAAATAGGCAACCTTCCGCAAGGAGGTTCATAAAACAAAAATTGGAGAAGTCAATAAATGGGCAAAAGGATAGTCAAAATTGATAAAAGTCTAGTCAAAGTTGGTCAAAATGGTCAAAATCTACACTTACTATTTCATTTTTTATCAATTTTAGACAAAGGTAGCCATGGCCGAAATCAAGGAAAAAAATGACCAAAATTTGCTAAACAAGGGGCAAAAAATTTGTCGCATCACTGGAAAATACTAGTCAAGAGCTTTCCAATGATATATAACACTGTACCATTTGGTTCCATAATGGCCCTCAAAAGTTAAACCCTAGTTTTGCTTTTCACTCTGTTTCTCAAAAAAATATAGGCGCTTTAGTTTTTGGCATGAAAATCAAGGTGCTTATGTTTTTTCTCCAAAATCATGAGTTTCTAGAAGATTTAGCCTATAATATATAAGGATGGGGTGACACACATTATTTCTCAATTTTGAGAGTTAAACATGGATTAGACTCAAGTGGAGGTCTTCTTCAACCTTGTGGAGGAGTTTGTGTTCACTATGTAGGTAATGATTTTCTTGTCTTTGAGGGTATAATTGAGGAACATGTTAATACCAATTGGGAGAGAATGAGACCTTGTTAGAAAGATCAAAGGGTCTATTATATTTGTGTGAAGTCTTGGGTCTAGAATGTGAATGAATTTATTTCTTAAGAAAACAACTATAAACTATACAGAAAGGAGGCATACAAGAGTGTTGAACTGAGATATGGAGGTCCAAGAATCATTCATCCTCTTCATGAGGGATCTATCTACCTTTAAGCTTATTGTCCTAAAATACAAACACCTTTTGTGTCTAAATGGGGGAGGGCTCTTACAATTTTTGATTCTAAGTGAATAATCTAGAGACTTCTCAATACATCATTCCTTGGGAGATTCTCAAAGTTTATTGCACATCTTTTGTAACAAATTTTCCATAAGGCCTCACCTTTGATCACATTCCAAAGGGTAGAAGAGCAACCAATCGCCTCCTTAAGAAGCTCTTGCTTCTAGTTGACTGAATGAGCAAGTGTGAGGATTCTTCAAACACTATTCCACACTTTACATTCTTAGGACATGGAGGAAAAGAGATGATCAATGTCTTCTTGCACCTTCAATCATCGTTTACATATTCGTCAATGGAGATTTTTCCACTTGAGGTGTATTTCTTTTTTTCCATCAATGGATGCTATGTCTCTTTGTACTTGAAATCCCACCTAATCAATGACCAAGATAGACGCTATTCTTGATTGAGCTAGCATTAAACACACATATTTATTTATCATCAAAATGTCCTCTAGTCTATTATTAGTATTCCACCTCAACTCCTTTGGGTGCAGATTGTTGCAAAAGAAGAATTAATTGCACCTCCGAAAATTCTCAAGTCCTAATAATTCCCAAGCCCCATTATGACTGAGCAACATGCATCAATAGTTATAATCCGATCTAGTCATAGTATGCATTTCTTTTTGTCTGATCTAGTTTCTTCTAGTGCTATTCAAAATATGCTTCTAGTTGTGTAGGCCTTTGGAACAAATCCTCTTAGCTATTTGGGATATTCTTGTGCTCAATAGGCCTATACTTGAGATGGGGAATAAAATGGGATCATTTTTCTTGAGGTCAATTGCTCATTTCTAGTGATAACTTAAATAACAATGGGGCTTCATATTATTCCAATCTTTTCATAGACAAGTCACTAATATTGTGCCTTTAAGGATCATTAAAATAGGAGAAAAAGAAAGCATGATGAGATCATGGTTTTTCCATCTAGGGGCACATGAGAGCAACACATTTTGATTGTTTTTGAAGATGATCTTGGACCAAGATTCACTCTTGTAAATCTACACCATCATCCATCTACCCACACATTTTTTAGCTAATGCCAAAACATTGAGAATACATAGCCCTCACATATTCATAGGGCTAGCACAAATTTCACACTTGATTTTTGATGTGCCTCTCCTATTACTGTCCCCCATCCAAAGATTTTTTTTAACACATTCTTTCCATCTTTAGCATACTATTGTGCATGATTCAAAGAATGACTTGATGCTGATCATGAAGACAAAGGATTAATGAAGAGCAAAGAGGAAGCACAATGCTAAAATCTGAAATGAATCCATCATCATTTTATAATTTTAAATATAGCATATACCTCAATTTTACTAGTTTATTACTTTTTTAGTTCCCACAAGCATGCAAAAATTTTGAGGTGTATATACTTCGATTATAAAGGCTTAGATAGGCCAATAAGGTTGCTAGAATGGTCATAAACGTATAGGACTATTTTGAATCAGACTGACCATTTTGATGTGAACAAGACCACCCATTTTTGTATAAAGTTGAATGAGAGCTCAATTTTGTAGACTTTCTTCCATTTGTGAAGAACAACTCTTGTCAAATCTCGTAAATCTGTTTTCTTCTTCACTTTTCTCCTTCATTCTTGTTGATATCAAATATCCATGGTGGGAAAAAGCTGTATCCAAGACGTATATATGTTTAGATTTATCTTTTCCTTGCATTGAGGCTCTATGTGCACATGAAGAACTATGAAATGAGGTAAGACTTTTTTTGACAGATACTAAGAACCTAATTCTTCTCTATAGGTATGTTTTTTTTTGCATGTATGAATATAAAAAAGTGTAGAGTTTTTTTTTTGTGCATTTTGAGATGTGGCAACGTGGGATGTATATGTGATACAATTGGAGATATCACTATTTGAAGTTCTACATACTACTAATTTTGAAATTCACACTCTCTTTACCATTTCTCTTCTTTCCACAACTTCTTTCCATGCCTCTCAATCTGATAGATGCTCACTTGATAATTTGTTGCTGGTCAATTATCCACTTGATGTCGGTAGCTGGCCCTCTGGAGGCTTATGGGTCTATGAAGAATACCTTTAGCACTGTTGCCATAGATCTAAGACATTATCAGTGTAAAAGAGCCTTTTGGATCTTATGTGGATGCATAGAAGTGGTTGAAGTGTGCAAAATTCAATGATTTTTGCAAGACAAACTGTTATCAAATTCATCAAGAACCTATGATTCCTATTCATTTTCACCTTGTAGAAACTTAAAATGTTGAAGGAGGTTTCGAGTGCTTGTTGAAGCTTGGAAAAGGAAAAACTTGGCTTGGCACGCTTGTAGGTAAGTTTTCAGGCTTGTACGACCCCCTTTATGCCCATAGATTTGAAAATTTGAGCTCATTTGCCTCAATTTCAAGTTAGAATGAGTGACAATAGAGAGTGGAGAGAACAAAAGTTTTGATGCTCATTGCTCTCAGTTCGGCGATTTTTTTCACTTGAAGATTGAAATGGAGCATCATTGAGGCTATAACGTCCAATTTGGTATCCAAATATTAGAAAAAAAGTAGTGTTATAACGTAACTTGGCAAGTTAAACCAAGATAACGTTTAGTTCTTTAGAGTATTAACCAAGTACTTAGCCTAGTGGTTAAGGTGTGAGAGTGGAATGGATAGGCCTTGGGTTCAATTCCCATTAGTGCCACATAAGAGAGTTTTTAACCAAAATCTCTAGAGTTTTTGGGAGTTTCCATTCAATCAGAACCACTTCTCTGTACCTATCTTTAGTGATAAAGAATGGTGAGTGATTAACATGTAAAAGGTGGCTCAAGAACTTTCTCAAGAAAGAGTGGTAGCCCTTGCTTAGCTCTAAAATCCCTTTAACGCATAACTTTTATATAACTAGATGGTTGGATGAACATGTTATTTTTCTTGAGTTTTTCATGTGGGCACTCTCACGTTGGAATTCCAAATAGCATCGGAGGCAGATAGAGGTGGATGGAGGCATTTGGCATTGATCTCCTTGGAAAAAGGAAGCTTTAGGGCTAGCCTAAGAGCATGTGAACACCTAATTACAGCTCCACAAAGTAGCTTGCACATCCATTGTGGAGGTGATCGTAATCCAGGTGGATCGGGTCCGATCGTGGCCCACACAAGGTCTATGAAGCTAATGAGTGTTGAAAGGTTTATGTGATATGAATGTGAAAGTGAAGGTGAAGTTGGGCATGGAGAGGAGAGATGTGATGATTTAAGTGTGGGAATGGGAATGTATGAATGCAATACAAATCCATGAACATGAATGATAATAATATTAAAATACCATACACATGAATCAATCTTAAAAGAAAGAATGGTCCAAAAAGAGCTTCTTATACACTTTCAAGACCAATACATGCAGATGGACGATGATAACAATAATAAATATACACGTGAATCAATCTTAAAAGGAAGAATGGACCATAAGGAGCTTCTTAGACACTTTTAAGATTAATACATATGCATGGGTGCTTATGATTGGTATGTATGCATGTGGGTCATAAATTATGAATGGAAAGAGAATTATCATCATAACATAATAGAAAATCCTCACTGGCTCAACACAAAGTTACAGAGCCTTCTCACACATAGAAAGATTTGAAAGGGGACATGTAAAGAAACTTAGAAGACAAGAGACATGGAGACAAGGTGACTTGAATTAAAAGATATTGTAATGCTGTACATGTACATGAGCATCATGGTACATCAATTTAGGTAGTCTAATGATCAAAGGTAGTCCGCATGACCCTCCCACCATGACAATTCAATTGAATGCCACACATGAGAGAATAGGAATCACTGTTGGAGTTAGACATCTGCAGAAGCACGCAAACAACACAAGGAAGAAGAAGAAGCTTGGAGCACAACACACAATACTGAATGTATTACTAGAGAATGTACAAAAATAAGTAGCCCATTAGGGCAATAGGCATATATACAAGCCGGGAGAAAAAAACCTCCTAAAGAGGGAAAAAAGTGCCCCGACGGTCCTAATGTGTTCACACACATCACTACCTAAATATATTAACAAATCCCCCCTGGGAGTGATGCGCTGAACAAGGAGCTGGCAGTCATGTATAAGGAAGTACCAAGCTATGTGGAAATCACTCCACAAAAGGAAGTAAGCCCAAAGCTTTGCAGAAAGCTTAAATCTTCTCCCTAGGCAGAGCCTTCGTGAAAAGGTATGCAATGTTCTCCTGCGTGGGCACATATGCCAAGCTGATCTCCCCAGTAGAGAACCTCTTCCTGACATAGTGATAATGCACTTCAATGTGCTTAGTTCGAGCATGGAACACAGGGTTCCTCACAACTGCCAATGCGCTCTGACTGTCAGTGAAGATGGTGGTGGTAGAAGTCTGACCAACACCCAAATCAGCCATAAGGTGTCTGAGCCACACACACTCAACAGTCACCGTGAAAGCTACCCTATACTCAGCGTCACAACTGGAAGTGGCCATAGTAGGCTGCTTCTTGCTCAACCAAGATATACATGAGCTACCAAGCATGAAGCAAAAGCCACTAGTGGACACACGAGTCTCATAGCAACCAGCCCAAAAAGCATGCAAATCTGGTAGTAGTGATCCCCCCTTGGGATAAAATAACCCAATTAGCCGAGTACCACTCAAATAGCGAAAGATGCGCTTAACTGCCTACCAATGCTTGACTCTTGGGCAATGCATAATCCTGCTCATCTGTGAGACAACAAACTGAATATCTGGCCGAGTAATGCATAAGTAAATCAAGTATCCAAGAGACTGTTGATAGAGAACATCATCAAACACATCTCCAGCATCATGAAGACTCAATCGTAAACCTGTCTCCATAGGACTGGCAATAGGTTTACAGTCTTCAAGGCCAAAATGCTGCAATAATGTATCAATATATTTCATTTGACACAAAGCCATTCCACCATCAACTTGCATAAACTGAATGCCCAAATAGTGATGCAAATGCCCCAAATGAGACATCTCAAATGAGGCATGCAAATCAGCCTTAAAATCAGCAATATGCTTCTCAATAGGACCAATGAGTAGCATGTCGTCAACATAGACAACAATGATCAGAAGCACATCATTTGCATGCTTAACATATAAGGTGCTTTTAGTTGGACTGTTCTCAAAACCATGTGCAATCAGATAGGCATGTATCTTCTCATACCAAGCACGTGGTGCTTGCTTTAAACCATATAATGCCTTCTTTAACCTGCACACCTGGTTTTCATGCCCTTTCTGCACAAAGCCACGGGGCTGAAAAACATACACTTCCTCATGCAAGTCACCATTCAAAAATGCTGTTTTAATGTCCAACTTATGTACATTCCAACCATGATGAGCTGCAAGTGCACAGATGCTCCGAACAGTAGTCCGACGGCATGTAGGTGCAAAGGTCTCATCAAAATCAATGCCTCTTTCCTATGCATAACCCTTTGCAACAAGCCTAGCCTTATACCTGTCAACTGTACCATCCGGTTTACGCTTCAGCTTGTATACCCACTTGGTGCCAATGGCCTTCTTGCTAGGAGGCAAGTCACATAAAGTCCAAGTACCATTTGTCATTATAGCATCATATTTAGATTGCATAGTAGCCATCCAATTTTCGGAATTTTGTGCTTCATCAAACGAAACAGGCTCATTCTCATCACAAAGACTAGATGAAGCCATAGCATAGCAATCTGATGCAAAAGAGGCACGATGAAAGCCTGAACAAGTACAATATGACAGAGGTGCATCTAATTTGCTGTCACGCAAGGTCTGCACCAGCCATTTTGGCATATGCAGCACTTTAATGGGGCACCTGTTTAGTACATATGCTTCACACATGACAGCCTCAAGCCAGATTCTATGTGGTAAAGCCTGACTCTTGACCATACACCTCACCATCTCCATGAGTGACCTGTTCTTTCGTTCAATAACTCCATTCTGTTGAGGTATATACAGCACTGTACACTAGTGTTTTATCCCACGTTCAGCCAAAAATGCATTAAAATCAGAAGACATATATTCCCCCCCTCGATCAGAACGAAGGGTGCCCATTTTACATGCTTACAGATTTTCAGCCAAAACCAAAAACAGTTTGAAGCACATGAATACTTCGGACTTTGCCTTCAATGGATATACCCATGCATGCCTGGAAAAATCATCGATGAAAGTCACGAAGTAAAGATAATTCCCAAAAGAAGGTGTCTGCATAGGACCACAGTCATCACTATGTACAAGCTGCAATTTCTGAGTAGCCTGAACTGAACCATCTTTTGGAAAGGACGAACACTGGCCCAAAATACAGCCTTCACAAAAATGTTTTCCAAGTGCCTCAAGTTTGGGCAAAGAGGACACCATTTCAGATTTCTACAGGCGTAGCAAGCTAGCAAAATTCAGATGACCAAAACGTGCATGCCAAAGCTTTGCATATGACATAGCTTGAGAATCATTTACTGCACATGCCAAATCATTTACAGATCTTTCATAGTCTATGAGCTTATACAACCCACGATATAAAATGCGAGAAGCAATAATCACATAGCCATTTGACAGATCATGAATTGTACACCTGTCATCAACAAATTTCACAACCAAGCCAATCTTGGCTAATGCAGAAACTGATAACATGTTCTTCTTGATCCCTAGCACAAATAAAGCATCTGAGAAAGTGAAAGAACTACCATCAGCACTAGTCAAAATGATCTTACCAACTCCCATAACAAGATAAGAGGAGTTGTTTGCGCATGTAACAGTATTCCCTGTAGGGGCAGGCCCGAGTGAAGAGAAGAAACTACGCTACAAGGTAATATGTTTGGTCGCCCCACTGTCAAAATACGAAACATCTGAGTCTACTGCAGACATGCATTACTCATGAGAATATGGGTCAAAACTATAGATAGTAGTAAACGCCCATTCTTCTTCCTGCACAAGATTAGCCGACTCTGTTTTTGGTGTAGAGGCCTCTGCAACAACCATTCCAGCCTCTTTCTTCTTTGCCTCTTTAGCAACCAGTTTTGGACTGTTCTTTATGATATGATCATTCCCTTTACAGTACTTACAAAACAATTTCTGCTTTTCTGATTTCTTCTCATCTTTATCTTCCTTCTTCGAATGTGCAGAATTAGCAGATTTCTGCTTATTAGTTGAAGAGCTCCATTTTCCTTTGCCCTTCTGACTAGTGAGGAAAGCTTGATCTACAACTCACATAATGGACCTGTTTTGCCTGGACTGATCTTCCTACAATAGAAGAGAGACTAACTCCTCAAATGATAAGGCATTTGGATTGCCTTTCATCATCAACCGAAGAGTAGAAGCAAAACTCTAATATGAATCAAGAAGACCATTCAGAACGGTCTGCACAAGTGAGCTATCTGGTATAACCTCATCAACAAAAATCAACTGTTCCAACTTCAAGTCTTTGATCTTCGTTAGGAAAATGTCCATAGAATCACCTTCATTCATGTGCTCACTCTCCAACTGTCTTCGAAGGTAAGCAACACGAGCCTCATTCCTAGCTTGGTACAATGTGATAAGTGTATCCCAAGCATCCTTAGCTATTCTGTAAGAGCGAATGTGAGGAATAATGGCACGTTTGACAGACAAAGCTATCAATGCATGTGCCTGGGCATCTCTGCCATCCTAGCAAATCTGCTCTGCAGTAGGTGCAGCAAAAACCGTAGCATGAATAGGAATATGCAGAATATCATCATGTTCGACACCTTCTGCATTAGCTTCAGTACCTGCAGTTGTAACAGTTGCAGGTGTGATAGGACGTTTTTTGACACTCTGCACAATGTTCCACAGTCCTTTTGCAACCAACACATGTCGCATCATATAAGCCCATAATGGGTAGTTGGTACCATCCAACTTATCCTCAACAGCCAACATACGGAATACATCACTGCTTTCAGCCATGGCCAGTGACTAAAATACCTTGATGCAGAAAATTGACTGTATCTCAAAAAGTTGAACAGAACTACCCAGACAAATTCTGCTAGACCTATAGCAGACCTTGAGATGCTTATATTGGCGAACAAAAGCTGGTATATACCTTTGGTAGAAAAAAATGAAATAGCCTGCACAAGCACTGTGATCGTGCGTTCGGAGGCTGAAACGAGCTTAGATCGTGATTTTGGCACCACAAAGTGAAGCTGTTTTGATATGGAGAACATGCTGAGTATGCTCACCAAAATTCATGCGATTCTGAGAGTGCAAATGGAGGAGTGTCGATGGCATCCTAGATGAAGCGATGACCTGCTCTGATACCAATTGTTGGAGTTAGACGTCTGCACAAGCATGCAAACAACACAAGGAAGAAGAAGAAGCTTGGAGCACAACACACAATACTGAATGTATTACTAGAGAATGTACAAAGATAAGTAGCCCATTAGGGCAATAGGCATATATACAAACCGGGGGAAAAAAATCTCCTAAAGAGGGAAAAAAGTGCCCCGGCGGTCCTAGTGTGTTCACACTATCTATAAGTCTAAGACAATTAAACCCAAATCTAACTCACTCACACGCTCGACCGAGCCTGAGAAAAGAGAGATAAAACCATTGAGTTTATAAGTCTATCCTAGTTTGGAAGTCTAACTTAAATTTGAATCTAGGAACTATGCTCTTACTAGTCCACATTGGATCCTCACATACGCAATTGAGGGTGATCGTCACAAGAAAACCATGTGCTAGTAAGGCCCTACAGATGCCTAACAATGATCCTCCATGAGTTTGGAGGGGAATTTTTATAGTTTTCTTAATGAATCTATGAGAGAAGTTGGAGAAGCGTGAAGAAGGTATGAACTTGAGTTGTAAAGTGATGAAAGTGGTCCAAGTAACTAGCACATGAACTATCCTAACTCTTTGAATATGTAAAATAGAATTTGTGGGCATGTAATTAGTGCAATAAAACCCAATGGGTACCTTGTAACATCAACAAGAAAAAGTTGATGCAAAACAAATTACTTGCACCTTCACTAGCTTACAAAAAAACTTTGTATTCTTGGATGGAAGCTATGATGTCAAACACTCAAAGCAGCCAGCATAGTAGCGATTGGAAAAAATTCTTTTTGCATAATGTTACACATAGAGTTGGCTTGCTATAATGCATAAAAGCCCTACTTTTATCAACTGATGAAAGAGAATTAAAGTTAACACGGATTGGATGTACCCCGACCTTTTAGGGCTGTGCAAAAATTGACCTCGAGACATTCAACTGGATATTTCTCTAAATATACTAAATGAAATGACTTGGAAATTTGTATACATGAACTAGAGAGTGTTAAAGTTTTTGAGCTATGTAGAGAGAGAACCCGAATCTACAAGATGACTGAATCTAAGGAAGAAGGAGCACATAATAATGAAGCAATGTATATGTATTTCTTCAAATATCATCAACTCTAATTGTACAATGTTGCAAGTCATTATATAGACTCTTGGGTAGCATTCTAGGACTTAAATTCATTTGAGCTTTAATTCCAATCTTGGGGTGTAGTTTGTTGAAAGTGATTTGAATCTTTTCATACAATCTAGGTAAAGTGCAAGTTAGAGTAATGCCAAATTCTTGATTGACTAATCAAGAATTGATCTCAACCACTTCCAACTCATGGATTTTTTACCTTATACTCTTCCTTATTACAAAGGTAACTATCTTGAACCTTACACCATAAATGATCATATAAATAATACAAAGGAAGAATGTGCACATAAGTGCTACTCTCAAGGTACATGCATAACACTATCCATATGATACTTGAAGTGGGAAATTTTTATTCAAGCATAGTGAAAGCTTGATGCTCCAATAGCTCCCCCTCAAGCTAAAGTGTGCTTGAGTCTTCATTCTTTGATATGTTGAATACCTGCCATAGACTTGAATATACATAGCTTTATCCCATCAAGTGCCTTTGTCATCATGTCTGCTATTTGCTTTTTAGTGGGAACAAATGAAATGTCAATTTCTTTTGCCATAAGCTTCTCTCTTACAAAGTAGTAATGAATGTCTATGTGCTTTGTCATTGCATGGAAAATTGGATTTGTAGCTAGATGCATGGAATTTATATTATCTTTAAATATGCGAGGTTTCAAACTTAGAAGTGCTAAATAGGAGTACAACTCTTTGAGACATATTGATTCTTGAGTTGCAATGGCTAGAGCTCTATACTCTGCTTCAGTTGAAGATGAGGCAATTTTTGGTTGCTTCTTGGATGCCAAGAAATTGATTTTGACACTATAAATGATAAGTATCTAGATGTGATCCTTCGATCATCCTTTGCTCTTACCCAATCTGCATCTGAATAGATCTTGATATCTAAATATGAAGAGTAAGGATAGAAGATACCTTCATTAAGTGTATTTTTGAAGTACTTGAGTAATCCCTTTGCAAAATCCATATGTGGCCTTCTAGGTGAGTGCATGAACTGACTAAGCACTCCCACACTATAGGATATATCTGGTCGTGTGTGAGTAGCATACATCAAGCTACCAACAAGACTTTGACACTCTTTAGGATCCCCAATCTGCTCACCTTCATACATACTTAGCTTGTGATTCATTTCTAAGGATGTACCTGCAAGCTTGGTATTCTCCATTATAAACATGAGAAGTAGGTCTTGAATGTATCTTCTCTGAGTTAGATACATTCCTTCATCTAGGAAGTATGTGAGCTCACTTAAGTCATTGATTTTGAACTCCTCTTGCATGTGTCGTTTGATCCTTTGAATTCCATTCAAGTAATCACCTATTACAATAATTTCATCTACATATACACAGAGATATATAGCCTCATTGTGATTTCTTTTAATGAACAATGAAGGATCTGAGTTACTAGGTCTGAACACTTGATCTTGAAGGTATGTAACAACCCTATAATTCCAAGCTCTAGGAGCTTGTTTCAATCCATACAATGCTTTCTTAAGTATGTAAAGATAAGATGTATGATTAGGGTTTTCAAAACCTGTAGGTTATGACATATATACCTCTTCACTTATCCAACCATTTAGAAATGCATTTAGTTGGAGGAGTTGCCAATTTCTTACAACAACTACACTTATCAATGTTCTGATTGTAGTCATCTTTGCAATTAATGAGAATGTTTTCTCATAGTCTATAGCATATGTTTGTGAGCATCCTTTGGAAATTAATTTGGTTTTGTACCTGCAAATTGATCCATCTCAGTTCCTCTTCAATTCATATACCCATCTACAACCAATTACCTTCTAATTGGATATCATTAGAACCAATTCCCATGTGTCCATCTCCTTCAAAGCATCTATTTCTTCTTTCATAGCATTTGACCAATTAGGGTTTTCCTTTGCCTCTTCAAAGGTTGAGGGTTCTTTTGAAATTGAGTCCTTTTCCAAGTAGATTGATGCTTTATAACAAACGTGGAATCATATCCATACCTTTCTCATTGTTTCTTCTCCCTTGTTGACCTTCTAGGTGCTTGCTTTGAAAATTCTCCACAATCTTGCATTTTTTCTTTGCCTCTTGACTTCCATATCTTGTAATCCTTTTCCATTTCATCTTGATCAACATTTGTTTCACTTCTTGGATCTTGGAATATATATCCTGCTTGCTTCCTAGTTGATGGAAATCAAAATCAAGATCATATGGTAGAGTTACCTTTTGTTTGTCTTCATCATACCATGATCTGTGCTCTTCAAACAAAACATCCCTACTTATAGTGAATTGCTTGGTTGAAGGGTTGTAGAACCTGTAACCCATATGAGTTTAATCATATCCAATAAAAATTGCCTTTGTTGCCTTTTCATTTAGCTTACCTCTGATTTGTGAAGGTACATGAATATAAGCGAAATGACCAAATACCTTGCAATGTCCAAGACTAGGTTTTCTTCCATGCCATTCTTCATAAGGACTCATATCTTGAAGTGATTTGATGGTAGTCTATTGACAAGGTATAAAACAATTGAAATAGCTTCCACCTATAAATAATATGGTAACTTCTTTACTTCAAGCATTATTCTGGCTGATCCAACCAATGTCTTGTTTCTTCTCTCTACAATTCCATTCATTCGAGGAGAGTACCTGGTAGTCACTTCCCTCTTAATTCCTTTATCATGCAAGAATTCATCAAACTCCTTGGAGAAGTATTCTCGCCCTTCATCAGATCTGAGTTTCTTGAGTGATCTAGATGTATGGTTTTCCATATGTGCTAGATACTTTTTGAAGCAATCAAACACTTCATTCTTACTCTTGATAAATTGTAGAATATTCCATCTACTATGATCATCAATAAATGAGACATAATACCTTGATCTTGCCAAAGAAAGTTCTTGGCTTGGCCCCCATACATCTATATCTACTAAGTCCAATAAGTTGTTTTCGATGTAGTCTTTTTGGTTGAATGGTTCTCTTTGTCCCTTCCCAATTTGACATGCATCACATCTGTTGATCATATGTTGCTTTGATATCTTTGGCATCCCTAGAAAACTTTGATTCCTGCATATATCCTTCAAAGTTCTTTCATTCTTATGAACAACTCTCTTATGCCACACTCTAGCTCACTTAGGGGTTGAGACCTAAAATTGAATAGAGCTATGTTCTTGGTTTCTCCTACTTCAAAAGTAAAGAGCCTACCATGCTTCTCACCTCTAGCTATCTTCTTGAAGCCTTGACATGGGTCTTCTACAAAAGCTCCTTGTTGGGTGAACCTAACTTGCAAGCCTTTCTCAACTATTTAGCCTACACTTATTAGGTGTTTTGTAATAGTGGGAACATGGAGTACCTTTCTCAGAATGTTTGTCCTACCATTGGAAGCTTTGACATTACCAATCTTGTCCACATTGTGCTTTGTTTCATACCCTCTTTGTACTTCATGTCTATGCTTTGGACTTTCCACTTCAGATAGGAGAGCCATGTTGCATGCAACATGATTTAAACATCCTGAATCTATGTAGAATAAATGATAATCTTCTTTACGTTCCTTGTGGCTTAGATTCATAAGAAGCAATGATTCTTCATGTTGTTGATCTTTACAATAATTGTTAGTCCCTTCTGTTATGGCCTCTATTGTTATTGTTTAAGTTGTGTCCACCTTTGCCTCTATTGCTGCCATATCCACCTCTTCCATTTCCCTTTTGGGTCTTTCCATTGAACCAATAATTTTGAGTGGTGTGGTTGGTCTTCTCATAGATAGCACAAGGTTGAACATTTTGACCTTTTGATTTGTCATGCTTTGGTCCTTTCTTCTTCCCTTTCCACTTGCTCTTGCTCGAAAAGTTTGTTTGGGAAGTCTCTTCTTCATCCTCTTCCTTCTTCTTGCCTTTCAGCTTCTTGTCTTTCTTATTTACATATAGAGCACTAGTTGAATCACCTTGATAGGAGTTACCCTCCTTTATGCTATTGTTGGCCTCTTAATTGAAGAGTTGTCTAAGAAAGATGTTGAAGTCTCCAGTTTTTACATCCATGATAAGGTCATAGGCTGTGGTGAAAGATTTCCATTGCTTGTCACTTCTAATTCCATTTAGAATTTGCCGCATGATAGCCTCTTCTTCAATCACATCTATAATGGATGCCAATTGATCTCAATCCTCCTTGACCTTGGTAAAAAAATCTGTGATAGTTTTTTTTGGATTCTTCTTCATTTGTTTGAACTCATTCCATAGGTGATTCTTTCTTGCTTTGGTACTAGCAGAAAAGAAAGTCTCTAGGCTGTCCGAAGTCTCTTGAGATGTCTTGCATCTTATAGTATGTGGAAACAGAAAATCAGAGATAGACTTTAGTATGTATGACCTTCCTTGAGCATCCCTTGCACAAAAAATTATGATATTATCTATTTTCTCTTGCATAGGTCCCCCTTTAGATCTTGGAATAGGCATAGCTTCATCATCTACTACAATTCCATAAAGATTTCTACCTTGTAAATTGGCTTCCATTGTGATTCACCAAGCAACATAGTTTTTTTGATCAATCTTCTGAATCATGGAGAGAAAGCCATCACCCATCTTGATTTGGCTCTGATACCACTAAGAGAACTTGGAGAAGCTTGGAGAAGGTGTGAACATGAGTTGCAAAGTGATGAAGTTGGTCCAACAAAATAGCACAAGATTTTCCCTAGCTCTTTGGATATTTCAAATCAAATTTCTGGGAATGTAATTAGTGCAATAAAACTCAATGGGGTCCAATCCCGCATAGCCTAGTGGTTGATGCTTTGAATCTCAAGGAGGAGGTCTTGAGTTCAAATCTTGGCTAGACATATCCATGCATTTCCAAAGATGGGTGTCCATGAAGTTCCCCAAGATGGGTGTCTCTACCTTACGAGGTTGGGTGTGTGAGTCTTTTCAATTCATTGTATTCTCAAAATTAAAACTAAATGGGTACCTTAGAAAATCAGCAAGAAAAAATTGATGCAAAAGAGATGAATTGCACCTTCATTAGCTCACAAAAAGCTTTCTATTCTTGGATGGAAGCTATGAATTCAAACATTGCTAGAAGCCAACACAATAGTAATTGGAAAAATTAGTTTTAGGAGAATGTTACACATAGGATTGGATTTCTATAATGCATAAAATCCCTAATTTTTATCATCCAATGAAAGAGCATTAAACTTAACATTGATTGGTGTACCGTTGACTTTTTATGCCATGCAAAAATTGACCTCGAGACCTCCAACTAGATATTTCTCTAAATCTTCTAAACCAAGTGACTTGAAAATCTATACAAATAAAGTAGAGAGTATTAAATTTATAATGAGTGATCATTTACTTATTTTAGAGGTCTCTAGAGAGAAAATTAGGCCTGCACGATGCCTGAGTCTGAGGAAGAAGGAGTAGAGAATAGTGAAGAAGAACCAAGATGACCAACAATGTATATGTATTGCTTCAAATATCATCAACTCTAATTATACAATGTTGTGAGTCATTATATGGACTCTTGGTATCATTAAATGACTCAAATTCATTTGAATTTGAATTCAAATCTTGTAGTATAGTTTTTTGAAAGTGATTTGAATCTTTTCCTATAATCTAGGAAAAGTGAAAATTGGAGTAATGCCAACTTCTTGATTGATTGATTGAGAATTAATCTCAACCACTTCCAACTCGTGGATTTTGAACCTTTTACTCTTCCTAATTACAAAGTTAAATATCTTGAACTTTACATAATAAATTATCATAAGTGATCATATAAATAATACAAAGGAAGAATGTGCACATAAGTGTTAATCTCAAGGTACATGCATAGCACTATCCATATGATAGTTGAAGTGGGAATTTTTCTTCAAGCATAGTGAAAGCTTGGTGCTCCAACAATCTAGGCCCTTGGATAATGGATAAATCAACTCTCAACTCTGGGATGAACTACTTTTGGTTACAACTATTGGATTCATCAAATGGATGGCTATGATTGATTCTTGTTATCAAATCTAGGAAAAGAAGGAGAAAAAAAGTGACTTCATTTTGCACCCTTGGATATGGGAAGGTCTAGGCCATCGGACCAATGTTGACATGGATTTGGATAGGATAAGGTACTATTTTTGGAAGAACTTTACATTATTTCTCTTGGTTATCAAATTAGGACTTACCCGATGAAAAAAATTGTGGATCCTTGACGCTTTAGGTTTTGGTTCATATCCATCCTTGAATGTGAGCTCATCTTGACTGTACAAGATGGATCAATCATCTTTTGCCATGTGGTAGCTCTTCAAGCCTTTCATTTTCTTAATCTAGAAAATTGTGGTGATCTTTAAAATTGAATTTTGTGCTCTTTGCCCTCCAAATATGCTTTCATGAAGATGAAAATCTATAGGGCTATGCTTTGAAAGCCCTCCTTCTGGTATATGTAGAAAAAAATTCCATATGAATCTCCCTTGTACACATTTGACTACATTTGGAAGTTTCGAAGGTGGCATTAAGGTGTGTAAAAGCTATGATAGCCTCGAGACTTTGTACAAATATGTAGCCTCATATGATCTTTAGATGTACGAGACCATATGGCTAAAAAAAATTCCTATACAAGATTTTGTAGGGACTAGGTGGAAAAATTACATTTTTAAAAAATTTATATGGGCATATCAATGTGCTAGAAAATCCATTTACATGTAAATTTCAGGCTATAGACTGCCTTTGATAGTCTTTACTAGTATATGAATTTTCATGTGATTTTGCGAATATGAATCTTTTGCCCTAATTTTGAATATTTGACCAGCTTTGATCGCTACCATGGACTTTCTTAATTTCTTCCAAATTTTGTATGTGAACTACCTTTGACATCCTTGATCTGTCTTGGAATTCTCGGGGAATTCTGGCTACCTTCACCAAATGTTTTTTTTGTAGGTCTTCACAAGTGAGAGAGGAGAGAAAATCTCGATGACATCATTTTGAGCCTTTTCACACAACAAGCTAGACACACACAACTTTGGTGCTATAAGTTACCTATGAGAGAGAGAGAGAGAGAGAGAGAGAGAGAGAGAGAGAGAGAGAGAGAGAGAGAGAGAGAGAGAGAGAGAGAGAGAGAGAGAGAGAGAGAGAGAGAGAGAGAGAGAGAGAGAGGAGAGAGAGAGAGAGAGAGAGAGAGAGAGAGAGAGAGAGAGAGAGAGAGAGAGAGAGAGAGAGAGAGAGAGAGAGAGAGAGAGAGAGAGAGAGAGAGAGAGAGAGAGAGAGAGAGAGAGAGAGAGAGAGAGAGAGAGAGAGAGAGAGAGAGAGAGAGAGAGAGAGAGAGAGAGAGAGAGAGAGAGAGAGAGGGGGAGGGGGAGGGGGAGGGGGAGGGGGAGGGGGAGGGGGGAGGGGGAGGGGGAGGGGGAGGGGGAGGGGGGAGGGGGAGGGGGAGGGGGAGGGGGAGGGGGAGGGGGAGGGGGAGGGGGATGGGGAGGGAGGGGGATGGGGAGGGAGGGAGAGGGAGAGGGAGAGGGAGAGGGAGAGGGAGAGGGAGAGGGAGAGGGAGAGGGAGAGGGAGAGGGAGAGGGAGAGGGAGAGGGAGAGGGAGAGGGAGAGGGAGAGGGAGAGGGAGAGGGAGAGGGAGAGGGAGAGGGAGAGGGAGAGGGAGAGGGAGAGGGAGAGGGAGAGGGAGAGGGAGAGGGGGAGGGAGGGAGGGAGGGAGGGAGGGAGGGAGGGAGGGAGGAGGGAGGGAGGGAGGGAGGGAGGGAGGGAGGGAGGGAGGGAGGGAGAGAGGGAGGGGGGGAGGGAGGGGGGGAGGGGGAGAGGGAGAGAGAGAGGGAGAGAGAGAGGGGGAGGGAGGGGGGGGGAGGGGGGGGAGGGAGGGGGAGAGGGAGGGGGAGTGGGAGAGGGAGAGTGGGAGAGAGAGAGGGAGAGAGAGAGAGGGAGAGAGAGAGAGGGAGAGAGAGAGGGAGAGAGAGAGAGAGAGAGAGAGAGAGAGAGAGAGAGAGAGAGAGAGAGAGAGAGAGAGAGAGAGAGAGAGAGAGAGAGAGAGAGAGAGAGAGAGAGAGAGAGAGAGAGAGAGAGAGAGAGAGAGAGAGAGAGAGAGAGAGAGAGAGAGAGAGAGAGAGAGAGAGAGAGAGAGAGAGAGAGAGAGAGAGAGAGAGAGAGAGAGAGAGAGAGAGAGAGAGAGAGAGAGAGAGAGAGAGAGAGAGAGAGAGAGAGAGAGAGAGAGAGAGAGAGAGAGAGAGAGAGAGAGAGAGAGAGAGAGAGAGAGAGAGAGAGAGAGAGAGAGAGATGAGAGAGAGAGAGAGAGAGAGAGAGAGAGAGAGAGAGAGAGAGAGAGAGAAGATCCCTCTTTCTCTTCCCTTTGAGTTGCTAGAATGCATGCCCAAGTTCCAATTTTGAACCACTTTTAGAGCCTAATTTCCTCCTATGCTTGTTAAATAAGTCTTTGTGTCCTTCATCTAGGTCTTACATACTTCCTCCATCCTTCTTCTCCTCCTAATTTAGGTGCCTCTTTTCTCTATCTCTACATATTTCATACCAATTTGCCTTCTTTTGATCTCTCAACCCACCAAAAGTGTTTGCACCACTTTAAGTTCGCTAAATCTTCTTTGTATCAATGAAGATGTCCTTATCAATGCTCTTTGAAGTGATGTTCATCTCTCTTCGTTGAGGCTAGAGAATATGTTTTCTTGCACTAATAGAGGATTACAATCTCTTGCTTTTGCTAGAAGCAACAACCTATTTTTTCACTTGGAGCTATACCTATCATTGGGCAAGGCATACTCTTCTGTTGAATCTTTAAGAAGATTTGAAGATATCTTTTTTCAACCATCTAAGGGGTGTAAAGAGAAGGAGAGAGGGAAGAGAGCTCTCATATACTCTTACACACAAAGAGAGGAGCACACACAGATTGAGGTAAGGAAGAATGAACTTCTTCTACTTCTTCTATTACATAAAGGGAATATACAAGAATGACTTAAAAAAACATACATAAAGAAAACCCTAATGTTTGCAAATGAGTAAGTTAGCAAGAAACAAATGTGCCATCATTCTTGATAGATAAACCTAGTAAAGCTCACTAAAAGTATCCTTGACATATATCGATGTAACCACTATACATGTTAGAGAAAGGAAAAGTGGTATGTGTCATCCTCAATCATCACATGTTGAGCTTGGTATCTTGGCGCTCCCCCTCAAGCTCAATTTCATGTCCTGTAATCCTAGCTTCTCCATTCCAAAAGCTTTGGTGAAAATATCGGCAATCTTTTCCTCTGTCCTCACATAATAAGATCAATATCACCTGCTAATACCTTTCCTGTGATGAAGTGACAATGTACCTCAATATGCTTGTTCTAGCATGAAAATAGAATTTGTGTTAATTGTATGATACTAAGATCATTGCAATAAATGATAATAGGATTTTTCACTTCTACACCTAAACCTCCAAGCAACATCTCTAGCCATGATGCCTCACATGTTGCCATTGTAGCACCTCTATACTCAACCTCTGTACTCGACAATGCAATAGTTGGTTCCTTTGTATTGCTCCATGTAACAACAACACTCCCAAGTGAGAATACAAACCCACTATCAATCTTCTATTTTGAACATTACCGACCCAATCTACATCGGTGTATCCATGAACCTGCAATTCTATACTAGCTTCAAAAAATAATGCATAATCCAAATAGCACTCATATAGCGTAGAGTGCATTGCAAAGCATCTAAATGTGGTTTCGTGGGAACCTACATAAACTGAATCTCAACTCCCACAATGTAGCTTAGATGAGGCCTTGTATTTGTGAAAAATATCAAACTTCCCACAATTTTCCTATATGTACTAGCATTTTGCAATGTTTCATTTATGGTAGTCTCCAACTTCAAATTCTGATCTAATGGCATAGATTTGCAGATTTCTGCTTACTAGTAGAAGAGCTCCATTTTCCTTCGCCCTTCTGACTAGCCAGGAAAGCTTGATCTGCAACATGCATAATGGACCTGTTCTGCCTGGACTGATCTTCCTGCAATAGAAAAGAGAATAACTCCTCAAATGATAAGGCATTCGGATTGCCTTCCATCATCAACCGAAGAGTAGAAGCAAAACTCTGATATGAATCAGGAAGACCATTCAGAACGGTCTGCACAAGTGAGCTATCTGGTATAACCTCATCAGCAGAAATCAACTGTTCCTTCAAATCTTTGATCTTTGTTAGGAAACTGTCCATAGAATCACCTTCATTCATGTGCTCATTCTCCAACTGTTTTCAGAGGTAAGCAACACGAGCCTCATTCCTAGCTTGGTACAATGTGGTAAGTGTATCCCAAGCATCCCTAGCTGTTCTACAAGAGCGAATATGAGGAATAATGGCACGTTTGACAGACAAAGCTATCAATGCATGTGCTTGGGCATCTCTGCCATCCCAACAAATTTGCTCTGCAGTAGGTGCAACAGAAACAACAACACGAACATGAATATGTGGAATATCATCTTCGACACCATCTTCATCAGCTCCAGCACCTGTATTTGAAGTACCTGTCATTACAGGTGTAACAAGACGTCTTTCAACACCCTACACAATGTTCCACAATCCTTTTGCAACCAAAACATGTCGCATCATATAAGCCCATAATGGGTAGTTGGTACCATCCAACTTATCCTCAACAACCAACATACGAAATACATCACTGCTTTCAGCCATGGCAGGTGACTAAAATACGTTGATGCAAAAAATTGACTGTATCTCAAAAAGTTGAACAGAACTGCCTAGACGAGTTCTGCTAGACCTGTAGCAGACTTCGAGACGCTTAAATTGGCGAACAGAAACTCGTATATACCTTTGGCACAAAAAGAAAAAATAGCCTGCACAAGCACTATGATAGTGCGTTCGGAGGCCGAAACGAGCTCAGATCGCGATTTCGGCACCATAGAGCGAAGCAGTTTTGATCTCAGAAACATGCTGAGTATGCTCACCAAAATTCGTGTGATTCTGAGACTGCAAACGGAGGAGTGTCGACGGCACCCTAGATGAAGCGACGACCTGCTCTGATACCAATTGTTGGAGTTAGACGTCTGCAGAAGCACGCGAACAGCACAAGGAAGAAGAAGAAGCTTGGAGCACAAACACACAATACTGAATGTATTACTAGAGAATGTACAAAGATAAGTAGCCCATTAGGGCAATAGGCGTCTATACAAGCCGGGGGAAAAAAACCTCCTAAAGAGGGAAAAAAGTGCCCCGACAGTCCTAGTGTGTTCACACACATCACTACCTAAATATATCAACAATATGTTTTGATGTATCAATTTGAAAATGATCTTCCAAAGCACTAAGGTGGTCTATATGGATCCTTAACAAGATCAAGGTGTCTACTTACTATCCTTGAATTCATCTTTGCAGGTGTAGATCAGGTTTTTGCAATACCAGCTCATCTTTGGAGGTATCCACCATCTCTTCTCAGAGTGGTATCAAAACATAGTTGAATAAACATGGGAGATGGTTTTCCTTCTACCATTGACAAATTGAATAGAAACAACTACCTAGCTTGGTCTTTGAGGATGGAGGCCTACCTTCAAGGAAGAAATCTATTTGGATACATATATGAAGATGACATCATGCCAAGAATGAGAAGCAAAGTGCAACCATCACATGAAGAGCAAGAAGGGATTACAAATTGCTTTTCAAAGGACGCACTAGCCATGTCCTATATTGTAAACTCAATTTTTGATTTTCTCTTACCTCATGTGAAAGGATGCAAGACCTCAAGTGAGACTTGGAATGCACTTGCTGCCTTCTTCTCTTCAAATACTAGAGCTAGGAGGAGCCAACTATGGATGGAGTTCACTACCTTGAAGAAAAGTCCCAAGCAAAGTGTGAGTGAGATTTCTCATCAGTTGGGAAGCATTGGAGAGGTGTGAAGAAGAGCAAATCATAAGGAAAATCATCAATGACATCAAAGGTGATGACAAGTGGGAATCATTCACAATTGCCATGGATCTATACATGGACATGCAAGTACTTGACCTCAACACCTTGATGGGTCAACTCTTCACACATGAAGAAAAGATAAACAAGAATGGTGAATCTTCAAGAGGTAATCAATCTTCTGCCTTGTAATATGATAGAGCTAAAGCTAAGGATAATTCAAAGACTAAGAAGAATGAAGATCAAGGTAGCTCTTTCCAAGCCAACTTCACAGGTAGAGGAAGAGCTAGAGAAAGAGGCAGAGGAGGAAAGCAGGGCCGGGGGAGACCCCAAACATCTCAACCTTGTAATATATGTGGTTATTCTAATCACACTTCTGAAGAGTGTTACAAGAATTTAAGAAATTCCAGAGGAATAGGATTCAATAGAGGTGGCTATGGATCAAATAGAGGAAAATATAATGGAGGATATAACAATAACTACTACAACAACAATAACAACCATCAAAGTGGATACAGAGGAAGGAAGGATTACAAAAATTACACTGAGGATCAAAGTCAAGAAGATTCACTCCTTCTCATGAACCTATCATTGAAGCAAGGTAAGGATGATCATCATGTCTTCTATATTGATTCAGGATGCTCTAATCATGTATCAAGAAATGTAGGATTACTCTCTGACTTAGAAGATCCAAAGAATAGACATGAAGTGTAGACAGGTGATGATACAAGGCATTTGGTGGAAAATATAGGTAATGTCAAGACATTAGATGGCAACATGAATCTTCTAAGCAAGGTATTGTATGTACCTACAATTACAAAAAGCTTGATAAGTGTTGGACAAATTATGGAGAAAGGATTGCAGTTTAGGTTTACAAGACATGGAGCCTATGTGGAAGACCCAAAGCAAGGGTTTAGAAGGATTTCCAAAGGAGATAAGACAAGAAGACTTTTCACTTTTGAAGTGGAAGACACCGAGAACATAGCATTTTTTAGCTACGGATCTCAAACACTTTCTGAATTGGAGGTATGGCATAAAAGATTTGCTCACATTGGTGAAAGAACCTGGAAACAAATATGCAGAGATCAAAGTGTAGTTGGATTGCCCAACATCACAAAGCAAAAAATATGCAGAGATCAAAGTGTAGTTGGCAAGGCACATAGACTACCTTTCAACAAAAAGGGCTATATCCATGAGGAGCTACTAGATCTTGTTCACACAGATGTGTGGGGTCCAAGAAAAGAATCTTCCATTTCAGGTTCGAGATATTATGTATCTTTTATTGATGATTGCAATGGGTGGACAATTCTGTATTTTATGAAACATAAAGATGAAGTCTTCTATTGTTTGAAACGGTATCTTGCACTTGTGGAGAATCAAACAGGTACATGTCTCAAAAGGCTCAAATAAGATGGTGGTGGAGAATATTTCTCAAATGAATTTGATGCTTTCCTACAAGAACGAGGCATCAAAAGAGAGGTAGCTACACACCTGAACTCAATGGAGTAGCTAAAAGGAGGAACATGACTATAATAGAAGTAGCTAGATCTATGCTAAATGAAAAAGGTCTACCTAATTATCTTTGAGCAGAGGCTGTATCAATGACTCCTTATGAACTGTGGAATGGAAGAAGATCTAGCTTAGAGCATTGCAAAATCTTTGGATATTTAGAGGGAAATTGGATCCCATGGCAAAGATGTGTGTCTTTATTGGTTATGACTTCTCAAGTAAGAGGGAAACTGGATCCCAAGGTAGAGAAGTGTGTCTTTATTGGTTATGATCATAATAAAAAAGGATACAGATTTTATAATCCCATGAACAAAGGTTTATTAGTTAGTAGGGATGTACTCTTTGATGAAAATAAATCTTGGTTTGATGATGACAAGAAAGTGAAGCTACCCTATGAATTGGAAGAAGAATTTCCATTTCTTTCAACTAAGGAACCAAAGCATCTTCAAGATAGTGATTTTGAAGATGATTTGATAGATTTGGAGAAATTGAAGCTATGGAAGAACAAAGGGAAATCTAAGGTGCAAGACCTAGCTCAAAGCTAACAAAGCTCTCTTCAACCATTCAGAAGGTCAATGAGAGAAAAAGAAGAAACCAAAAAGATATGGATTTGATACCTCTTTAGTCACAAAGCACTCAATCCATATGGCTAAGGACTCCAACAATGAAGAACCAACATCTTAGGAAGAAGCTCAAAGCAAGGAGTGGAGAGAAGCAATGGATGAAGAAATGGAAGCTCTTATGGACAATGAAACATGGGGACTTGTTCCACACAAACCATCAATGAAGATAATTGGATCAAGGTGGATTTATGAAGTTAAAAGAAATCCAGATGGTAGAATTAATAGACACAAGGCAAGATTAGTAGCCAAGGGGTTTGCTCAAACCCATGGGATAGACTATGAAGAGACCTTCTCACCTATAGCTAAAATGCCTACCATTACAGTACTTGTTAGCATTGCTGCATCTAGGAATTGGAAGCTATACCAATTAGATGTACAAAAATGCATTTTTCAATGGGTGGATTTTAGAAGAAGTATATATGGCACAACCACCAGGTTATGAAGATGCACATCATACAAATTATGTGTGCAAATTGAAAAAGGCTTTTTATGGTTTGAAGCAAGCTAAGAGCTTGGAATCACAGATTACTGACCTACTTCCAAGATCAGGGATTCAAGGCTAGCAAAGCAGATACATCCTTATTCATCAAGAAGAATGGATCCGAAGTTATTTATCTCTGTGTATATGTTGATGACATTATAATCATAGGGAATGACATCAATGGAATCAAATAGGTAAAGGCTGGAATGAAGGATGAATTCAAGATCAGTGATCTTGGACCACTCACTTACTTTCTTGGACTTGAACTTGTCTATACAGACTACACCACTCAAAGGAATTATGTACATGACATGCTTTCTAAGTTTAAAATGTGTGCAAGTACACCCATATAATCGAATCATAAGCTTAGTGCTTATGAAAGAGAACCCATTGAAGATATCACAATCTAACAAAGCTTGGTAGGAAGCTTGAACTATGCAACTCTCACAAGGGTAGACTGTTGGGGGTTTCTTGGACAAGAAGGAGTTTGAGGGTTTGTAGGAGAAAAAGAAGATAATGGAAATGGAATAACCTTGAAAACTTCTGCAGAGGAGTACGCCTGGAATCTTTGAAGGTTGATTATATTGAACAATTACAATGACTAAATACAATCCAAGTCAATAACAAAATACAACTACAGAGAATGCTCAGTTACAAAAGACCAACTATCTCAAGTCTTCTGGCAGCGGCCTCTTCTGCACCAGTCCTTCACTTGCTTCACGCTTCTCTTGTGCACACCTTGCACCAAGCTTCCACCAAGCTGAGGAATGGATACCTTCGTGGCGCGCACACACAACAGACCTTGGGATTCTTGGAGTCTCCCTTCACCTTCCTTGCACACCTCCTTAGCCACCCTTCTTGCACTCTTCACTTTCACTTCCTGGGGTCGCACACCAGTGACTCTTCACTTCTCTTCTTGCTTTCCTTTGAAGCTCTCTCTTGAAGTGTGTTAATCCCGTACGCGCCTAATTGCACTTGACTCTTTGCCTTCCCTTGTCCCAAGATTTTCCTCTCCAACGACAGCCAACTACCAACTGTTTTGTATTGTAGTAACTTTTAGATAAAAAAAATCAAAATTTTAATGGGGCCCATACTTTCACCTGTGTACGATTTCCGCTTCACACAACTTCTCACTTCCTTTTAATTTTGCACAAGGGGGATTCACCTGAACCTTCCCCATTACTTTGAACACCCTTTGACCTTAAGGGAAAAAATACTTTGCACCCTTAGTTTCAACCGGTTAGGGCTCAACAGATGCCCGCCACCTAAAGATCTCTCCGTCCCGGAGAGACAACAGCAATACAAAATAGGTAGAGGTAGAACGCAGGAAGAAAAGAGAACAGCATAGAGGTAGTGGAAGTAGAATTTAAAAAAAGAGTGCTATTGTTGAGCCGAAGAAAAAGAATGTAAAGCACGCTACAAGATTTATGTAACCTGGATTAGGACAATAATCAGAGGTATGAGAGATTTATTGAAATCAAAAATGTACGGCGACAGCTAAGAGATTGAGATAGTATCTATCAATGATTGAGACTGGGGAGACTGGGAACTTATTGAGATAGTGGCTATCAAGTATTGAGACTAGGAACGAAGGGAGTTGATAGCAAATTATTGAGACTGTAGACTGAAATTATTGAGAAGAGGGTGGGGGTGGCGGAGAGGATGGCGGCGGCGTGGAAGCTTGCTCAATCATGAGCTGTAGAGAGCTGAGGCACTGTCAAAGTTGATCCCGTTCGCGTTTGATCCGACGGCACACAGCATTAGCGCATAGCCCTAAGTTAGATCGATTTTGGAGATCTTCTAAGGATTTCAATGCAGATTCGACCATATCCCGATAGTGATCTCTCTCCTCTTTGAGAACTCGAGCCGTGTCCTGAAGCGATTGCCACTGAGAATTTGCCATGCGATTGATATTGTCGATCGTTGATATATACTGCTGATGAACAGAAGCTGCGGCTGAGACAGAATCCAGGGACATCTGGGAGGCCTGAGTGCTGCCAAGAGCAACTGCACTAGCTTCGCGGAGTAATTGTAAAAAGGAAGGGGTCGATGGAGGATCAATTGGCGAAGCAGGGGTAGCCGGCGGAGGATTGGGAGGGGTATTGGGAGGAGGGTTTATATGCTGAGGAGGAGGATGGGTTGGAGTATGAGGAGGAGGATGGGTTGGAGAATGCTGAGTAGGAGGATGGGTTGGAATTGTAGAAGGAACGGGTTGGTTAGAGATATAGGAGTCCTTGGTTGGTTTGGGGGGGGCGGCACCGGTAGTTGGAAAAACAGAATTAGGAGGAAGAGGGGGGGTACAGGTGGGATTTTGGGGATTGAGTTGGGTTTGAATGAGCGGGCGGAAAGAGGCTGCCGAAGAAGAGCCTTGGTGGAGAACAGGATTAGGGTGATGAACGGTAGTGGTAGGCGGAGGGGTGGTGAGGATAGGAGAAGAAGATTGCGGATGAAGGGGAGGGATATCAGTGGGTGCGGAGTGCTGGGTGGTAGCGACAGTGGAGCCAATGTAGAGATTAGGGGAGGGGGTAGGGTGGGATATGGGAGGCAGAATGGACGCGAGCTGATGAGGGGATTGTGGTATAGATGAATGAGTAGCAAATTGCGCTGGGAGATGATATAACCAAGCTAGCAATGGAGCAGAATAGATGGAAAAGGCACGAGATCCGCGATTGATAGCTGCACGAAGTCGACGGGAGCGCACGTTGACTGAACTATAGAGGAGGGCGGCATAAGGGTATGGGCGGCTGGTGAGGAAGCAATAAAGTGGATCAGCAATGTGGATATCTGACAATGGAAGTGGAGAGGGTGGGCTACGAAGTAAAAAGAAAAAAACAAATGAATTAAGTATGGATTGCATGCGGAGAGAAAAATTTGTATTATCATCAAAGCGAGCTTGACAAAAAGCAATGGTTTCAGAGGAGGACACGCCAGAATACAAGAATGGGGGACTGCAGAAGTGGATGAGAGAGGAGCCTAGCGTGGCGGCCAATGCAGATATGTTGAGAGTGCCGGTGCGAAAAGTTGGGAATAGCCGGAGAGCTTCATAGACTTCATTATGATTGGAGGGATCGTGCAAGATAACATTTGCCAAGCCCAAAAGACCTGCATACTGAAGGTTTTCAACCGAGAAAAGATGATGAAGCTCAATGGGGGGAAGGGATAAGTGAATACGGATTTGGAGATTTAAATCAGCTGGAAGAAAAAGACGCATGTAATCGCCAGAAGGGGAATTAGTTTGCGAGTTCTGGGAAGCATGAGGAGAAGGAGAGGGGGAAGGAGAGGGAGGGGGGGAAGGGGGGCGAGGAAGGGAAGGGGGAGAATAAATGTCGGTGGAATCAGAGTGAATTGAATAAGTAGGAATATTTATAAGGGGTGGATGAAGTGGAGGAGGATGATCGGAAGTCGAGGCATTTGCTGGAGGAAAATTGGAGTCGGTTGCTGGGGTGGAGGCGGAAGATGTAGGAAGCGTTGAGTTGAGTGAAACGGGCAATGCCGGGATCGGGTAGACGAGGGTGGTAATAGTGTGGGTACGCGAGGGGGGAGCAGACTCGGGGTGAGCAGACTCAGACTGAGGGTAAGTGAAATTGGGCATTTGTAGCGCCGAAAGAGCGTCGTGCGCAGAAGGATCGGCCATGGAGGACTGCGAACAATCGGAGATTCTGAATACCCCGGATGGAGTTGAATGTGTGGGCGGCCCCAGAAGTACGAGGGGGTGGAGGTGGTAGGTGGGGGAGAGATGGGGGTGGGGTATGCACCGGGAGGGAGGGTTAGATGGGGTAGGCAGGGGGAGAGAGGGGTCGGGTTGGAGGGGGTTCGATGAGGCGCTGGGGGGTTGTGGGGTTGGGAGGGGGAGAGAGGGGGGGGCGGTTGAGGGCGCTGCCGGGAGGGAGGGCGCTTGTCGGGAGGGGGGTAAGATGGGGTAGGCAGGGGGAGAGAGGGGGCGGGTTGGAGGGAATCGTTGGAGGGGTTCGATGGGGCGCTGCAGGGGCGGGAGGGTTTATTGGATGGGGTATTCGATGGGGCGCTGTAGGGCGGGGTTGTAGTGGTTAGATGGGGAAGGGAGGGGGAGAGAGGGGTGGTTATTCAGGGGTAGGGAGGGGGAGAGAGGGGTGGTGATTCGGGGGAGAGAGGGGGCGGGTTGGCTGCCGGGAGGGAGGGGTAGGCAGGGGGAGAGAGGGGGCGGGTTGGGCGCTGCGGGGAGGGTGGTGATTCGCGGGAGAGAGGGGGCGGGTTGGGGGCGCTGCCCGGGTGATTCGGGGGAGAGAGGGGGCGGGTTGGGGCGCTGCCGGGAGGGATAGATGGGGTAGGGAGGGGGAGAGAGGGGGCGGGTTGGGGGCGCTGCCGGGAGGGATAGATGGGGTACGGAGGGGGAGAGAGGGGGCGGGTTGGGGGCGGGGCGCTGCGGGTGATGCGGGGGAGAGAGGGGGCGGGTTGGGGCGCTGCCGGGAGGGATAGATGGGGTAGGGAGGGGGAGAGAGGGGGCGGGTTGGGGCGCTGCCGGGAGGGATAGATGGGGTAGGGAGGGGGAGAGAGGGGGCGGGTTGGGGGCGCTGCCGGGAGGGATAGATGGGGTAGGGAGGGGGAGAGAGGGGGCGGGTTGGGGGCGGGGCGCTGCGGGTGATGCGGGGGAGAGAGGGGGCGGGTTGGGGCGCTGCCGGGAGGGATAGATGGGGTAGGGAGGGGGAGAGAGGGGGCGGGTTGGGGCACTGCCGGGAGAGATAGATGGGGTAGGGAGGGGGAGAGAGGGGGCGGGTTGGGGGCGGGGCGCTGCGGGTGATGCGGGGGAGAGAGGGGGCGGGTTGGGGCGCTGCCGGGAGGGATAGATGGGGTAGGGAGGGGGAGAGAGGGGGCGGGTTGGGGCGCTGCCGGGAGGGATAGATGGGGTAGGGAGGGGGAGAGAGGGGGCGGGTTGGGGGCGGGGCGCTGCGGGTGATGCGGGGGAGAGAGGGGGCGGGTTGGGGCGCTGCGGGGAGGGATAGATGGGGTAGGGAGGGGGCGGGTTGGGGGCGCTGCCGGGAGGGATAGATGGGGTAGGGAGGGGGAGAGAGGGGGCGGGTTGGGGGCGGGGTCGCTGCGGGATGGGGTAGGGAGGGGGAGAGAGGGGGCGGGTTGGGCGCTGATTCGGGGGAGAGAGGAGGCGGGTGGGGGGCGCTGCCGGGAGGGATAGATGGGGTAGGGAGGGGGAGAGAGGGGGCGGGTTGGGGGCGGGGTCGCTGCGGGATGGGGTAGGGAGGGGGAGAGAGGGGGCGGGTTGGGCGCTGATTCGGGGGAGAGAGGGGGCGGGTTGGGGGTGCTGCGGGTGATTCGGGGGAGAGAGGGGGCGGGTTGGGCGCTGATTCGGGGGAGAGAGGGGGCGGGTTGGGGGCGGAGGCGCTGCGGGATGGGGTAGGGAGGGGGAGAGAGGGGGCGGGTTGGGCGCTGATTTGGGGGAGAGAGGGGGCGGGTTGGGGGCGCTGCGGGAGGGATAGATGTGGTAGGGAGGGGGAGAGAGGGGGCGGGTTGGGGGCGGGGGCGCTGCGGGTGATTCGGGGGAGAGAGGGGCCGGTTTGTAGGGGGGTCGATGGGAAAGGTGGGGGGTTGGCGCTTGCGGGGTGGAGAGGGTGAGGGGGAGGGCTGGTGGGAGAGGGAGGAGAAGGGGGCTGCTTGCGAGGAAGAGGGAGGGATGACCAGGTTGTCGATGTACGAGGTACCCTGAAGGAGGAGCTCTAAATTCTGAAAAAGCTCGGAATTCAGCTGGATGATCCAAGACTCGGCCTGATGAGAACAGGGCTGCTGATGCTGAGGGGAGCAAGAATGAAGGAGAAGGTACATTATATAGCAAGGAGGAATGAGGGATCACCTCCGAGTCAAGAATGGTTCACCATAAAAGTGTGCTCAAAAGAGAGGAGATGCAACTGTTAATTCTTAGCCATTTAAGAGAGAATAAAGAAATGGGCAGTATTGAAAGTGATTTTGCAGAACTAAGGGCCATCCAAAAAATGCGCCCAATTTTATGAATTTTAATTGATTGCTAGAAGAAATAAACAGAAAAAAAAAATGGCGCCTAAAAAAAAAAAACGTGAGTTTTTTACTGATTATTATTATCTATTAAACCAAACCAAACAAGCAGGAACAAAATAAATAAAAATAAAATTGTTATGGGGGGATGGAGGGGGGCTGGGGTGGAGAGGGGGGGAGAGGTTGTGAGATGGAGAGGGGGGGAGGAGAAGAAAATAGAAAAACAAAATGAGCTAAGAACTATGGAGTGGAATGTTAGAACTTTTGATGATAGGTTTTGAGTCGGGAAATATTTACTAGCAGTAGGGTAGATCCATCGAGCGTTTCTAACTGCACAGCACCCCACTGCAGCATCTTCTTAATGCGAAAAGGGCCTTCCCAGTGAGGGGTCCATTTTCCTTTGGCTTGAGTAGAAAATTGTGGTCTGTGTAATAGAGCTAAATCACCAGGCTGCAAGTTGATGTTCCATAAATTTTTGTCGTGGTTCTCCTTCCTCTTTATCTGAATCTCCTCTAACTGTTTGGAGGCTAAAATCCTTGATTCTTCCAATTTATGCAAAGCAGTTAGTCGGGCTGGAACTTCTATCCCATTCTTTCCAATTTCTTCCGTTCGAATAGATCCTTTGATGAACTCAAATGGTTCGATGGGAACCAGGCCATAAACTAATTGAAACGGAGAATAAACTGTTTCCTTGTAGGCTAATCGGTATGCCCATAATGTGCGCAGATAAGCCTGTCCCCAAGAAGTAGGCTGTAACATGCATTCTTTTCGTAGCATTGAAATTAATACCTTGTTGGTTGATTTGGCTTGTCCATTAGCTCGTGGGTAGTATGCACACGAAGTCCTATGTAAAATGTGATATTTGTCGGAAATTTCCTGTAGAATTTTGTTGACAAAATGAGTACCCTGATCGGTACAGATTTCAAGCGGACACCCAAACTTGCAAATGATGTTACTATACAAGAAGTCAGCCACTGTTTGTGTAGTGCAGTTAATGGATGCAATAGCTTCAGCCCACTTTGTCGCGTAGTCGGTGGCTATTAGTAAGTACTTTTCTCTTTTAGGAACCGCCACAAGGTATATAGGCCCGACAAAGTCTAATCCCCACTTCTCAAAAGGTTGCCAAGAAGTGGAAACCATTAAAGGATTATGCCTTTGCTTGGTGGGCTTAGGGCCACACCTCTGGTACACATCACATGTTCTTCTCCAATCATCTGCATCCTTAAATAGTGTAGGCCACCATAGACTAGCATCCAGTATCCTTTGGCTCATGATATGCCCTGGAAGGTGCCCACCACCTGTTCCTTCATGTGCAGAGTGCAATACTTCCCTCACTTCATTTTCCTCCAAGCATTTCCTCATCTTGTCATCCTTGCCTTGTTTATATAATTTCTCATCAATTAAGGTATATGGTCTACTCTTGATTAGCAGTCTTTTCCTTTGAACAGCACTAGCCTTTTCAGGATACAACCCAGTTTTAATAAACTGCTTAATATCATCATACCATCCTTGAGCTTGTACAGCAAACACATGAGCATCAGGAAAGTCATCATTGATTCCACTGGGTTGATCTATCATACTTATTCTGGACATGTGGTCTGCCATAACATTCTCTCTACCTGGTTTATGAATTACCGAGAAATCAAACTCCTGGAATAGCAATAACCACCTCCATATTCTACCAGTGGCTTGTGGTTTATTGAGTAAGTACTTCAGGGGTTGGTGATTCGTTATAATAATAAATTTTACTCCCAATAAGTAATGTCGGAATTTTTGGACAACAAAAACCATGGCTAGGGCTTCTCTTTCTGTGGTGCTGTAATTCCTTTCAGCCTTAGTTAAAATTCGACTCGCATATTGGACTGGCCTATCCATCTTAAATTCTTCACTAGGTTGTGTTAGAACTGCCCCTACTACATATGCACTGGCATCCACATGTAAATGAAACACTTTTGACCACTCAGGTGTGATCAAAATGGGAGTAGACACTAACCTTGCTCGGAGTGTCTGATATGCCTTTTCCTCTTCTTGATCCCATTTAAAAGGAATCTCCTTGCCTGTGAGCCTGGTCAAAGGTCTGGCAATATCTGCATACATTTTAATAAATCTGCGGTGGTATCCTGTATGTCCTAGAAAACTTTGAATCTCCTTTGCAGATTTGGGCCTGGGTAATTTCAATATAGCCATGATTTTATCTGGATCAGGTGCCATACCTTTAGAAGATACTACATGCCCTAACAAGGTACCTTTGGTCACCAAAAAATGGCATTTGTTTGGATTCAGTTTCAGCTTTGTTTCTCTACACCTCTCAAAGACTTGTTTTAACTGAAGCAGATGCTTCTCTAAACAGTCCAATGGGGTTTCTTTAAGAGTACCTGAAAAAGTTGAGAAGTCATCCATGAAGATTCTTAATGACTCTAGTAGCAATGGTCCCAAAATGAGATTAACGGTTCGATTGAAGGTAGCTGGAGCATTTCTTAACCCAAAGGGCATCTTCAGATACACATAAGTTCCCCAAGGAGTAATGAATGCTGTCTTCTCTCGATCCCCAGGGTGAATGGATATCTGATTGTATCCACTGAATCCATCCATGAAACTATAAATGGAATGACCAGCTACTTCTTCTACGACCTGCTCAGCAAATGGCATTGGAAATCCGTCTGGAATTGTGACCTTATTTAATGCTCTAAAATCCACACAAATTCTGATCTTGTTAGTGTTTTTCTTTGGCACTATCACCATGGGGGATAGCCACTCCGAATGCTCCACAGGAATGATAATGCCTGCATCTTCCATTTTCTTAATTTCGGAATAGACAGCTTCAGCATATTTGGGATTCAACCTATAACTTTTCCCTCTTACTGGCCTTGCTCCCTCTATCAAAGGAATTCTGTGTTCTCCATAACTTGGTGGTACTCCTTCTAGATCCTTATAATGCCATGCAAAAACATCTGCGTGGTTGTTCAAGAATGTTCTGACCTTTTCCAGGAGCCCTGGGTGGTGCCACAACCAGGTGGCCACCAAAACCGGTAGGTTATTATCTTGAATATCTAAATGTATTTCTTTGACAGGATCTCTCTCTACCATACTTCCTGTGTGCTCTGTTTCTTCCTTGTTTTCTTCTTCTAGTCTTCTGTGCATTGCTTCATAAGCCGGTGTCTCCTGAATTTCAATGTGTTCTTCTTTTTCCTGCATCCATCCTGCAGGTATTTCTTGAATAGGAAAAGAGTATTCTTCACTAGAGTCCGTTACCTTGCCTTTGGCCTTGGCCTCTGCCATATTTATAGATTTGATATCCTCCTCTGAGTTGTCGTTGAGGGGTGTCTTTCTGCCCCTTCTATGGTTCGTGATAGGCTCACCCAATCCATCAGCTTGGACTTTCGTGTCACCTTCATCATAATCTTCAATTGTGTATGAATTATTGATAAAAATTCCAAAACAAGAAGAAGAGTTGCCTGCATGTAGCCACTTTAGAATATCCTCTTCTTCCTCAAAATCTATCTGGGGTTGATCTTCTGGTTCTGGTTCCATGCAAATGCCAACCTTTTGCATCATGCTAGTGTTTCCTTGGTCATCCGTACCTTCTTCCAAGTAAAGCTGTGTGAGCTCTTGCCCTTTCTTTTGTACCCACATAGTGTCCTTGCCCCAATCATGGATGACACTTGCGTGTCTCAACCATGGTCTCCCAATTAAGAGGGGAAATCCTCCTTCAATCTGGGGCAATCTTAAAACAACAAAGTCCAGTATGAACATATTGCCTTGTATCTCAAGTGGGACTTTTGGAATCACTCCCACAGGCCTTACTTTGCTCTGGTCTGCAAGGGTAACGGTGAAATTTGCCGGTCTGGAAGGGTGGAGTCCAATTCTTTTCATTGTATGCTCACGCATCAGGTTGATGCCCGAACCACCATCCACAATAACACCCTGAAATTCATGACCCTTTATAGATACTGTCAGTCGAGGACTTTTATAATCCGTAAGGGGTGCTTCCCCTACAATTATTCCTTTATGTAGAACGGCAGTCCTGGCCACTAAACTTGTAGTAGAAGCCTCATCAATTATCTGCAATAACTCTGATCTGAATTTTCCATCCATCTTTATTAGATCAAAAATACTAACCTCTTTCTTCATAGACTTGAGTAGTTTAGAAGCTTCTGACTCTTTAATTGAATGGGCTCCACTTGCCTTATTCAAATCTTCCTGAGCTCTGATGAATGCATGCCCAATGACATCGCTGGTGCCTATGAGGTTTTCCTTTTGTTTTGGGTCTGCACCTGTGGTGGCTTTGTCTTCAGCTACAACTTTGTCTTTGTTGAATCCCCCAATCCTTGATTCTTGACTTCCATCCACTTGAGCTTTCCCCTTGCTTCTTGTCTGTACTGTAAAGGATTCAAGTTCTTCTAATTGTACCACCCTGGTAGACGGTGAGGGCTCATCCACCTGAGGTAATGCTTCCTCCTCGTATACAGAAATCATTTGGAGATGGGGTCCGGAAGTAGAAGCTTGATTCTTAGGACAACAGTTTGTATAATGGTCCCTGGCTTCTGGACAGTTCCTGCAAGGAGGTGCATTTTCTGGGAGAGTGCACCTAGATTGGTAGTGCCCGCATTCTCCACATCTGAAGCAAATTATTGGCCTTCTAGGCCCATTTGCAAAGTTATTTCTCGGTCTAGGATTATAGTTGTTACCTGGATTTGCTGCGGCTGCCATCACATTTGCTGGTGGCAAAAGTCCTCCTTGTGTCCAGTAGGTCATTGTAGGCATTCCCCTTACTTGGCATTCATGGGCCTCATGCCCAATTTTCCTGCATAATTGACAAGTCACATTTAGCAGGGGACATTCACTTACTATGTGCCCTTGCTTGCTACACATGGAGCACCAGAGTCCATTCTTAATGCCACCTCCTTTGAGTTCCAGCAATTCTTGTCTCAGCTGAGCTAATTCTTCTGCTTGGGCCTCTTCTTCCTTTTGGAGCTTGAGTACTTCAATCTCTCTTCTCAACTGAGCTACAACAGTCTCCTCTTCTGTGAAGGGCTTATTCCTTTTCAAGCCCTCCAACTCCCTTCTTAACTGGACCACTGGGTCCTCCAGTTCTGTACCATAGGTTGGTTGGGAAGAAATTGCACCATATTGGTGCCTTATCTGCTCCAAGCGTGTGGCCGTATTGATGAATTCCTAAATAGGGGCCGTAGGTAGCACTAAATCTTTTATTTTGCATTGGGTGACCACAGGTAGGGGTTTGGCTAACCACTTCTTGACAAAGAAGTCGTGTGGTGGATCCGGTAGTTTAGCCATTAGTGCTTTGGCCCTGGTCACAAATTCTGGGAACTTTTCTCCTGGACCCAATTTCAAGTTTTCTAATTCTTCTATAATGATCTCTGCCGTGTTGCCATGCTGAAACTGATTTTTAAAGGCCTCTTTCATCAAATCCCAAGAGGTAAAGTGATTTTCAGCAAACTGGCTAAACCACTTGTCTGCCAGACCTTCCAATGTGGTAGGAAGAGTATCAAGAAAGCATCTTCCCTACCCATTAGACCTCTAGTCTTGCATAATGCAAGAAATCTTCGAATGTGCTCATCTGGATCCTCATGGGCTAAACCTCTGAAAGAGGGAAATTTTATGTTTAATCTGGAGAGTAAGGTTTCTAGGTCTACCTGTCCTGCCATGCTTCCTACAGATGAAGTTGATGAAAGTGGACTCGATGATCCTGTGACCGCCTTTCTTCTTGTCTGCTTGCACTTGACCCTCAAGGTTTGTGACCGGGTTGCGGTCATGAGCTGGTCATAATCTACTTAATATGAGACGATATAAGTATGTACCTCTTTAGTAGTCCACTGGAGCGTTAATGTCGACACCAGAGTATTGTTCTCCAATTGCAATTGACCTTCTCCTAAGCTCAAATCTCCTTGGATGTCCCACCGGGCGTGCCAAATTTGTTGGGGGTTTCTTGGACAAGAAGGAGTTTGAGGATTTGTAGGAGAAAAAGAAGATAATGGAAATGGAATAACCTTGAAAACTTTTGCAGAGGAGTACGCCTGGAAGCTTTGAAGGTTGATTATATTGAACAATTACAATGACTAAATACAATCCAAGTCAATAACAAAATACAACTACAGAGAATGCTCAGTTACAAAAGACCAACTATCTCAAGTCTTCTGGCAGCGGCCTCTTCTGCACCAGTCTTTCACTTGCTTCACGCTTCTCTTGTGCACACCTTGCACCAAGCTTCCACCAAGCTGAGGAATGGATACCTTCGCGGCGCGCACACACAACAGACCTTGGGATTCTTGGAGTCTCCCTTCACCTTCCTTGCACACCTCCTTAGCCACCCTTCTTGCACTCTTCACTTTCACTTCCTGGGGTCGCACACCAGTGACTCTTCACTTCTCTTCTTGCTTTCCTTTGAAGCTCTCTCTTGAAGTGTGTTAATCCCGTACGCGCCTAACTGCACTTGACTCTTTGCCTTCCCTTGTCCCAAGATTGTCCTCTCCAACGACAGCCAACTACCAACTGTTTTGTATTGTAGTAACTTTTAGATAAAAAAAATCAAAATTTTAATGGGGCCCATACTTTCACCTGCGTACGATTTCCGCTTCACACAACTTCTCACTTCCTTTTAATTTTGCACAAGGGGGATTCACCTGAACCTTCCCCATTACTTTGAACACCCTTTGACCTTAAGGGAAAAAATACTTTGCACCCTTAGTTTCAACCGGTTAGGGCTCAACATAGACATATGCTATAGTGTTAGCATACTTAGTCAATTCATGCACAAACCAAGGAATCCACATGTGGAAGCAACCAAGAGAGTCCTCAAATACTTGAAGGGCACCATCAATGAAGGGATTTTCTATCCCTTTACTTCAGAAATTGATCTCAAAATCTACTTAGATTCAAATTGGGCTCGATTAAAGGATGATAAGAAGAGTACATCAGGTTATTTGTCTTTTGTAGGTTCAAAGATCATCTCACGGTCTTCAAAGAAGCAACCAAATGTTGTTCTATCATCTAATGAGGCTGAATACAGAGGTTTGGCCAATGCAACACAAGAAGCAATGTGGTTGAAATGTCTATACTTAGATTTGGGATTACATACTCCAACTCCTCATATCTTTGGTCATTATACAAGCTCACTCCACTTAGCAGCTAATCATGTCTACCATGCTAGAATCAAACATATTGAAGTCCATTATCACTGTATAAGAGAGAAGTTATTGAGCAAGGACATTCAATTGTCCTCTATGTCTACAAATCTTCAATGTGCATACATGTTGACAAAGCCTTTGGATGGTATCAAGCTAATCAGATTCAAAGGAATGATTGGAATGCTAGAAATCAAGGAAGAATGAAGACTCAAGCATGCTAGGCTTGAGGGGGAGCTGTTGGTGCATTTTTTATCCAAGCCTAGTGCTTGATCACTCATCATTTGTTATGTATACTCTCAATGAGAGAAACCATACAACTAACTCTTGTTAAAGTCATTACTTGAAAAGTAATCACATCAAAAGGTAAAATCCTTGAGAATCTCATGGACTAGCTTGGCAAGAATCACGAGGTTAGTTAGGAGAAATTGATCAAACAAATATTCCCTTGACTAATGGAACATTTTAGGTGGAATCCTTCCAAGCCTTGAATTCAAATTTCTCTATACATACACCCAAAATTAGTCGTGGTGTAGAGAAAAACTTTGTTCTACATTCAAAGGAGCTTCTAGCCACATATCATGCTATTATTGAATCACACATTGTGCTCCTCTTTCCAAAGCCTCATCTCAAATCAATTCATGTATCATACGTGCAACATAGATTGATTTGCAAGACCCATCTTGGAGTTTCCTTCATCTACTATTGTAGGTCAATTTTCATATTTGCAATCAACTTTGATCATTGATTTCTCTGTGTATACTTAATCTTTTGATGAGATTTAAATTGTTATAGGTAAAGTGATAAGTCAACTTGCATAATATCGATTTTCATCATTATTGGTTCAATATTCTGTGAGCTACTTCTATTTGAAGTGACCTATGTATAAAGGTAAATATTTCCTAAAATGTCGGGATGACACCCCAATGCCCTAAATTAAATTCTCTCAATATGGTTCATCAAAATTCATCAAATTTATTGCATTAGATTCATCATACATTTAATTTAAATAGTGCAAAATATCCTTAGATAATTCTCAACAGGCTGTGAGCTTTGAGTGAAATTCGAGAGTGCACCTCATCCCAAAATAACAAGTTTTGAGTCATTTGTTTTGAATTAAGTTATATGTTTTGATGTATCAATTTGAGGATGATCTTCCAAAGCACTAAGGTGGTCTATATGCATCCTTAGCAAGCTCAAGGTGTCTACTTACTATCCCTAAAGTCATCTTGGCAGGTGTAGAGCAGGCTTTTGCAACACCTGGCTCATCTTTGGAGGTATTCACCATCTCTTCTAACAAAATTTCCATGCAATCTTCCACTCCACGAGTTTGAGTTGGAACTGTTGCTAGGTGACACATCAGTTCCATTTAGAACTTGAGATGTTGCATTTAAGTTTTTTGCATTTCCTTTGTCATTTGAGTGAACATTAATTCCTTCTTTTGAATTGGCCATCAAACACCACATCTCTACTTACCTTCACGTGGTGTGTGATTGGGTTGTAGGATTTGTAGCCCTTTTGCACAAGGGAGTACCCAATGAGGATGCATTTTTTTGCTTTTGGATCAAGTTTCTTCCCCAAATGATCTAGAACATGTACATATGCAATGCAACCGAATACTTTCATATGCGATAAGTTTGGCTTTTTGCCTGTAAACTTCTCTTCAGGTATAGCTTGATGTACAATAGTAGTCAGAGTTCTATTCATGACATACAACACAATGTGCACTTCTACCCTATAACAATGAGCCATATTTTTCTTAGCCATCAAGGATCTTGATTTCTCTACAATATGTCTATTTTCGCATTCAACAATGCCATTTTGTTATGGTGTGTACCTGCATGAAAATTACCTTCAAATTCCATAACTTTTCAGAAAACTACTGAATTCATTTGATATGTATTCAGCTCCTTCATCAGATCTATATGCCTAAATATACTTCCGTGTCTGCTTTTCCACCATAGCCTTGAAAATTTTAAAGTGATTAGAAACCTCACTCTTCTCTTTTATGAAATATACCCATACTTTTCATGTATGATCATCAATGAAATCGACATAAAACTTGTAATCTCCCATAGATGTGGTCTTTGCAGGACCCCAAACATCTGTATGCACTATCTCAAGCACATTCTCACTACATGCTTGTGATGAAAAAATGATGCCCTTGATTGTATACCAAATGGATATTGTTCACATACCTTCTACATCTTTGCAACCTTGAAATTTGGTACCCCATTGACAAGCTCCCTTGACTCCATCAACTTCAACCTCTGCAACTTTGCATGTCCAATTCCACAAAGGAGGCTATGGAAGCTCAAGAGGTAGATTCAACAACAACAATGGTTACAACAATAACTCATAGAACCACAATAATTATCAAGGAGGATACAGCGGAAGGAGAGGATACAACAACTATGCAGATGATCAAACTCAAGAAGATTCATTACTTCTAATGAACATGACCATGAAACAAGGCAAAGCAGATGAGCATGTATTTTATATAGAATCATGTTGTTCAAATCATGCAGTAGGGAATGTAGCTCTACTCTTAGACTTGGAGGATCCAAGGAATAGACATGAAGTTCAAACAGGAAATGACACAAGGCATCAAGTGGAGAAGATAGGCAATGTGAAGAATTTAGATGGTAATATGGACCTATTGAATAAGGTATTGTATGTGCCAACCATCACAAAAAATCTCATAAGCGTAGGGCAGATTGTTGAAAAAGGATTGGAGGCCAGATTCACAAAGAATGGATCATTTGTTGAGGATCCACATCAGGGATTCAAGAGGATAGAAAGAGGAGAAAAGTTAGGTAGACTATTTCCATTTGAGCTCAAAGATACTCGAAACATTGTGTTGTTCAATTATGGTAATCAAACTTTTTCAGAATTGGAAATTTGGCACAAGAGGCTAGCTCATATAAGTGAAAAGTCTCTAAAGAAAATGAGTAGGGATTAAAGTGTGCTTGTTCTAAAAAATATCTCCAAACAACACATGATTTACAAATTTAGTGCTTGTCAATTTGGCAAGTCTCACAGACAATCATTCACAAAGAAGGGATACATTCATGGAGACCTATTGGACCTAGTCCATACAGATGTATGGGGGCCAAGCAAGGAGCCATCAATCTCTGGATCTAGGTATTATGTGTCATTTATTGAGGATTGTGGCAGATGGATAATACTATATTTTATGAAGCATAAAGATGAAGTGCTCTCATGTTTCAAGAAATACCTAGCACTTGCAGAAAATTAAACAGGTAAGACTTTGAAGAGGCTAAGGTCAGATGGAGGGGGAGAATATTTCTCTCATGGATTTGATTCTTATGTCCAAGAGAGAGAGATCAAAAGAGAGATTATAACCAGGTGTAATCTATAGCAAAATGGAGTGGCAAAAAGGAGAAATAGAACCATAGTGGAGGCTACAAGGTTAATGCTAAATGAGAAGAAGTTGCCCAACTACTTGTGGGTAGAGGCTGTGTCCATAACCACCTATCTAATTAATAGAATCCCATCAAAAGCATTGGATGGGATGCCACCATATGAAGCATGGAATGGAAGAAGATCTAGCCTTGACCATTGTAGGATATTTGGGTGCATAACATATGCACATATACCTTCACAAATTAGAGGTAAATTGGATCCAAAGGTAGAGAAATGCACATTCATTGGCCATGAACTTAATTAGAAAGGTCATAGGCTCTACAACCCAAGTAATAAAGGGTTCATTGTAAGTAGAGATGTTGTTTTCTATGAAATAAAATCTTGGTTTGAAGATGATTTCAGGAAAATCACTTTCCTATGACCTAGAGGAAGACTTTCCAACATTGTCAAAGAGGAATGAGCTTACACTTGAAGCATTAAGTGATTTTGATGATGACCAGAAGACTCCAAGAAGGGAAATCAATTCTTGGATCTCCAAAGGCAAAGCCAAAGTGCAAGAGTTGAGAGATGTGGCAGAATCATCTCAACAAACTATAAGGAGCTCTACTTGAGAGAGAAGGAAGCCAGAAAGGTATGGTTATAACACTTCTTTGGTCACTAAGCATTCAATTTACATAGCACAATATACAAAATAAAAAGAACCATCTACATATGAAGAAGCCAGAATGGAGAGATGCCATGGAAGAAGAGATAAAAGCTCTATAAGAAAATCAAGCTTGGGAATTGGTTCCCAAGAAACCATCCATGAAGGTTATTGCCTCAAGATGAATTTACAAGGTAAAGAAGAATTTTGATCGCTCAATTAACAGATACAAAGCAAGTCTTGTAGCCAAAGGGTTTTCACAAAATCAAGGTATAGATTATGAAGAGACATTCTCACCTGTGGAAAGAATGCCTACATCTTGCATGAATTGGAATATATATCAATTGGATGTTAAAAATGTTTTTTTCTAAATGGTTGGATTTTAGAGGATGCGTGCACATATGATGACAAAGGTATTAGATGGAAGCAAATTAAGCAAGTTCAAATCAATGATTGGATTATAGGAAATCATGAAGGACTCAAGACTCAAGCATCTTAGGCTTGAGGGGGAGCTGTTGGTGCAATTAGCAAGCCTAAGTGCTTGGCTAATTTCTAAGGACTACACATTAGTTCATGTACATCACATGAAGAACCACATACGAACACTTGCTTCTCAATTTGGTTGTACTCACGTTGGATAAATGTAAAAGCCAAGAGATTAAGGAATTTCGTGAAGTGATGGAGCTGAACCCACAATTCATGTGGTAGGAAGAATCAATTCAAATCATCCCTAAAGAGTAGGATCATTGTTGGGTGAGGGAGAATTCAAATTCAAACTCAGATGTTGAGTATAAATAGACATGCTTTTAGTCGTGGGGTATGAGATCCATTGTAAGAGACATTGAGCTAGATCAATGAGCACACATTGAGCTCACCTCATGTATGAGTAGTCCATTACACTTCCCTTATATCATATGGCCATTAGCATATACATTTTGATACATCTCTTCAAGTATATCTCTGTCTACTATTCTCTATTGCATGTTCATCATTATAGTGATTTTGTGGAATTGATTCTCTGTGTGTATGCAATCATTCTCTATAATTTAACTTGTTTTATTTAGCAAGAAGTGCCTACTAATTAAATATCAAGTTTCATCAAGTTTGGTTCAAATAATCTTAAGATATGAATCATAGAAGGTGACTGTGTCTACACACCTTCTAGATCCTGAAAAGTCGAGATGACCCCCTTGACTTGTTAGATTTATTTCTTAGTGTATGAAATAGCTAAATTGATGCAATAACTTGCTTTAGTTAGGTATACACGCCAATTGTATGTGTGCAAAATCTTTTTTGTCAATTCATACCAAGGTGTGAGCTCTAAGCATAATATTGAGCATTTTTATTCGCAAAATAGAAGGTTTCCTCACATTTTTGCATATGCAAGTTATCTGTTTTGATGCAAACCTTTGGGAATGATGTTCCAAAGCACTTAGTGGTTCCAAATGCATTAATGTGAATCTAAAGAAGTATATAAAGCATCCTTGGAGTTAACTTGGAAAGTGTAGAGAAGTTTTTGTGCAACACGAGCTCATCTCTAGAGCATACCTATCCATCTCCTCACATTCTCCGTCATCATCCTCATTCTCAAGGTCATGCTCACACCTGCGATCTAAAGAGGAAAACTGGTTGGAAAAATGGTCATATCTCCCTCAATACTTGTCTAAATTGAGCGATGGCTAGTTTCAAAGATAATGAGAACAAATCAACAAATAACCAAATCTATAGCTGTATATAGAGCTGAAAACAATTGTGACCTATCAATGGACGCAAACATTTATCATACAACAATTCGTAATCATGAGAATACAACAAAAAAACTAAACGTAATGATAGTAGACACATAATGAAGCAAGTAGCAAGTGACATATTAGAAATTACACAACGAGAAGTCATCAAGAAGCCATGAAATCTTGTACATGAATTTTTCAAGAAGAAGAGATCTCTTACTCACACTAGGAAAAAGTTTCTTACAAATGAGATCGTGGCCTTTTTATAAGAGTTTCCCAAGAACTTTCCTTTTTTATTTCCAAAATTTCTTAAAAATAAAAGAATCTACTCTAAATTAGCTCTTCTCTTGTAGATTTCTAAAGGAAGACTCTTCCCTCTCCACAACTATGTACGACTCTCTTTGTCTACAAAAAATCTTTGAAAAAACTTGAATTCTTTGAATCCAACACTATGTACCAGTGAAGTTTTTGCACTTGCTCTCACATCATTTTTTTGTATTGGCATTATGAATTGCAAAGTAAAGAATTATTAGCTCCCTTTCATGAGTATAGAGACACAAGTTTCTCACCAAAACAATTGTTCCAACAAATTCTAAAGGCTTTAAAAAGAGGCACTTCTAGTCTTCTCCCTTGAAGAGAATGGGTAATTGATACTTAAAATGCATTGACGTTATCATTCTCAAATTACTCCCAAGGTTTGAATAATCCAAAATATTTACTCTTGTATAATAGGCATGCCTTTTATTAATTTTTTTTCTTTTATGCACCTTGCTTCCTTCTTAATGCATCCCTTGGAAACACCCTTTGATATAAGACAAACTTTTCTTCAATTTTAAGAAATCCAACGATGCTAAATATCCAAGTTCATAAGGGTTATCTAATCAACTTTTTCTTTGATATTGGAAACAATTCAAAACTTTTAATTAAAAAAGTTGTTGGAGGAGCTGGTGGACACCTTCCAGAGATGAGATGGTGCTGCAAATTCTTGCTTCACACCAGCCAAAACTAAGTTGAGGAGTGCAACGTAGACCTCTTAAGCTTTCCTGGAAGCACAAATAATCACCTATGTACTTTGGGAGATGATCCTCAAATCATTGGATCAAAACAAATATCTTGGAGTTTCACTATGAGCCAAAACTTGCTATTTTGGTCACCACACCTGCTCAGAAAAATGAACAGTACTCCTTTTTTGGCAACAATTGAACAAAATCCTTTTGGGAATATCTAATTGACTAAGATATCCAAGTTTCACAAGTTATTTCACTTAAAATAATCAACTATGCTTAAACAATGATGCTTAGCAAAACTGAGATGCATCTCGATATTTTAGGGAGTAGAAAGCAATGTTTTGAACATATCTCATGAATGGCTAAGGAAATGGAGATGAAACTTTGTATCGTACAAATAGACTATCAAATGAACCTATAGCATCTTAAATCACTGAAAATGATCAAGTACGCACTGAGAAATTGATCAGAGAAGTTCACTGTTATGAGTAGTATATGATAGAGTAGAAGATATGAGACATGGGAAGATTATGTGTATTAATGCACTTAAATTACTTTGACATTGGCAATGAATGATTGCACAATGTGAGGGCAATAGAAGAGATATAATGTGAGCTCAATATGCCACACAAGTTCTTGTGAAATCTTTGCTATATCTTCCTCTCTTTCACGTGACTAGATAGTCCTCTCTTAGAGCCTTTTGTTGGAGCCAAGACTCACATGTGAATTCAAATCTTTCCCTAAAAGTGTTCTAAATTTTTAGGACTTGATTTGCCATAAATCCTCACCAAATAATTCGTGGAAACATTCTCCTATGAACTCATAGTTGGAAGTGATTCCACTGATGCACTTTTACAAGGATTAAAAATCAATCTTTTACAAGAGATAATTCATGTGCTAATACATGAATGAACACATGAACTTTAGGATAAGTGATCAAGCATTTACTCTTGGTGTAATTGCACCAAAAGCTCCCCCTCAATCCTAATATGCTTGGGCTTCAACTCTTTTTAATCCCCTACAATCCAATCATCATCTTGAACCTGCTCAATTTAGTTCCATCTAGAGATTTAGTTAGAATATCTGCGCATTGCAAGTTTGTTGATACATAGGACAATTCTATGTCCTTGCTAAGTAGCTTCTCTCTCACATAATGATAATGCACTTCAATGTGCTTAGTCCTTGCATGATATACATGATTAGCAGCCAAATGTACTGAGCTAGTATCATCTCCAAAGATCATTGCAGTGTATGTATGTAGCCCCAAGTTTGTGTTGACTAGCTTTAACCACATTGCCTTTTGTGTTGCATTTGCAAGCCACATATATTTAGCTTCAGTTGATGACAATGCCACAGTTAGTTGTTTCTTTGATGACCATGAAATCAACTTAGACCCTGCAAAAGATAAGTAGCTAGAGGTTCTCCTCCTATCATCTTTTGAGCCAGCCCAATCTACATCAGAGTATAGCTTGATATCCAAGTTAGATGTAAATGGATAAAATAGCCCTTCATTTATGGTACCCTTCAACTACTTTAAGATCCTCTTGGTAGCTTCCATGTGAGTTTTTCTTGGTGTATGCATGAATTGACTCAATGTACTCATGTCATAGCATATATCCACTCTTGTTAGGGTTGCATAATTGAGACTCACAACAAGATTTTGGTAACCTGTAATGTCTTCAAGTAGCTCTTCTTCATGAGCACTAAGTATGTGATTCGGTTCCATCAGTGTTCCTATAATTTTTGTATTTTCCATTTTGAACTTGACTAGTATATCATGAATGTACTTTCTCTGAGTAATGAAAACACCAGAATTTGTATAAAAAATCTCTAAGACAAAAAGTATGTGACTAGCCTATGCTTCCAAGATCTAGGAGCTTGCTTTAAACCACACTATGCCTTCCTTAATTTTCATAGACAATCAGGTTTGTCTTTGTCTTCATATCCTGGTGGTTGAGCCATGTAGACCTCTTTAGAGATCCACCCATTAAGTAATGCATTTTTAACATCTAATTGATACACATTCCAATTCTTTGAAGTAGCAATACTTACTAAAACTCTGATAGTTGGCATCTTGTCCGCAGGTGAGAGGGGTCTCCTCATAATCCACTCCATGGGTTTGAGCAAACCCCTTTGCTACTAGCCTTTCTTTATACCTATTTATTATGCCATTTGAATTCTTTTTCACTTTGTAAATCCACCTGGATCCTATTATCGTAAGGAATGGTTTTTTGGGAACCAAATCCCAAGTACTATTCTCTTGAAGTGCTTTAATTTCTTCCTCCATAAATTCTATCCATTCTTCTTTCTTGTTGGCTTCCTCACATGAAGAAGGTTCCTCTGACATAGAATCTTTAGCCATGTATATAGAATGCTTGGTGACTAGTGATGTGTCATAGCCATACCTTGTAGGTATCTTACTTTCCCTTTGAGATCTTCTAAGTGCTTGATTGGATGAATTTGTAATGTCTTCCAATTTTTTGAACTTTGCTTTGCCCTTGGACTTCCAAGCTTTGAAATCAATTCGTTCTTCATCTTCTGAGTTGACATCCTCTAATGCATGTGGTTCTTCTTTGGTCAGATTTGGAAAATCATTCTCCAAATCATAGGGTAGCTTTTTTTTCCTGCAACCATCCTCAAACCAAGAGTTATTTTCATCAAATACCACATCCAGAAGTTCTCTTGCCATTCCATGCCTCATAAGGTGTCATCCCATTTGGAGACTTGGATGGAAGCCTATTGATTAGGTAAGTGGCTATGGAAATATCCTTTTTCCATAGATAATTAGGGAGTTTCCTCATTCAACATTGATCTTCTAGCCTCTACTATTAGTCTGTTTCTTCTCTCTCACACTTCATTCTATTCAAGAGTGTACCTTGTTGTAATATCTCTCTTTATGCCTCTGTCTTGTAAGGAGGAGTCAAACTCATGTGAGAAATACTCACCACCTCCATCAGATTTGAGCCTCTTCAAACTTTTACGTGTTAGATTTTCAACCAATGCCAAATACTTCTTGAATGTCAAGACTTCATCTTTATGCTTCATAAAATAAATTATTGTCCACCTACTAGAGTCATCTATGAATGTGTCTAGTCCTTATAATTGAAGAGAGAAATATTTCTTGTATCTTCAACTTCAAAGGTAAAAATTATACTAGATTGCTCACCTTTTGCAATCCTCTTAAAGCCTTGTTGAGGGTCCTCCACATATGCTCCATGCCTTGTGAATCTAACTTGTAAACCCTTCTCAAAAATCTATCTAACACTGATTAGATTCTTGGTTATTTTTGGCACGTACAATACCTTGCTTAGAAGATTCATGTTTCCATCAGATGCTTTAACATTTCCAATCTTGTTTACTGAGTGCCTAGTGTCATCACTTGTCTGGACTTCATGCTTACCTTTGGGTTCTTCAAGGTCAGACAATAATGCTTCATTGCCTGCTACATGATTGGAGCAACCATAATCAATATAGAATAGTTACTCATCATCTTTACCTTGTTTAGCTATCATATTCATGAGTAATAGGGAATCCTCTTGATCATCTATATAGTTGTTGTAGTCTCTCCTTCCTCTGAAGCCTTCTTGATAGTTGTTGTTATATCCTTGGTTGTAATTGTGATGGTAGTTGTGTCCTCCATTATTGAACCTACCTCTTGACTGTCCATAGCCTCCTCTATGGAAGCCTCTTCCTCTCTGATTCTTTGTGTTCCTGAAGCATTCATCTATGGTATGATTGGTCAAGACACAAATGTTGTTGGGTGAAGAATTGTATCGTCTCCCCCTGCCTTGCTTTCCTCCTCTGCACCTTCCTCTAATACCTCTTCCTCTACCTGTGAAATTCACTTGAGAGGTATTTGCATCTTCTTCATTCTTCTTACCTTTGCCTTTATCTTTACTCTTATTTTTATATGTGTGAAGGAAGAAGATTGATTACCCTAGAAGGATCTCCATTCTTGTTGAGATTTGTCTCATGTGTGAAGAGTTTTCCCATCAATGTATTGAGATCAGGTATCTGCATGTCCATATATAGGTCCATTGCTGTGGTAAAAGACTCCCATTTGTCATCAACCTTGATGCTATTTATGATCTATCTTACTATATGTTCCTCTTCTGTTTCTTCTCCAATACTCCCAAGTTGATCAACTACATCCTTCATCTTGGTCACATATTCATCTACACTTTGCTTTGGTTGCTTCTTCAAGGTTGTGAACTCCATCCAAAGTTGGTTCTTTTTGGCCCTTGTATTTGATGAGAACTATGAAGATAGTACTTCCCAAGTCTCTTGGGAAGTCTTAAAATTCCTAATATGAGGTAAAAAAAAAAAAATCAGATATTGAATTGAATATGTAAGACCTAGCTACAACATCCTTTGCACACCATGCAACTAGTCTTTCTTGCTCCTCTCTTGTAGGTTGGTTTTTGCTTCTAAAGGTTGGCATTTCTTCATCTTCAGATATGTATCCATACAAGATTCTTCCTTGGAGGTAAGCCTTCATCCTTAGGGACCAAGATGGATTATTTCCCTTGTCCAATTCGTCAATGAATGATGGAAATCCATGTCCCATTTTACCTTGATGTTGCTCTGATACCATTGTTGGAGGAGATGGTGGACGCCTTCAATAGATGAGATGGTGCTGCAAATTCCTCCTTCACACCAGCCAAAACTAAGTTAAGGAGTGAAAGTTATACCTTTTCAGATTTCTAGAAAGCACAAATAATCACCCAAGTACTTTGGAAGATGATACTCAAATCATTGGATCAAAATAGATAACTTGGAGTTTCACTGTGAGCCAAAAACTTGCTATTTTGGTCACCATACCTAAGTAGGAAAATGAGCAGTAGTCCTTTTTTGGTAACAATTGAAGAAAATTCTTTTGGGAATATCTAGTTGACTAAGATAGCTAGAGTTCACAAGTTATTTCACTTAAAATGATAAAATATGCTTAGAGAATGATGCTTAGCAAAACTGAGATGCATCCCGATATTTAGGGAGTTAACAGTATGCACACTAGAGAGCAATGTTTTGAACATATCTTGAGAATGGCTTAGGGAATTGACATGAAACTTTGTACCATACAAATAGACTATCTAAAAAACCTATAATAACTTAAATTACTAAAAATGATCAATCACACGATGAGAAATAGATCAGAGAAGCTCACTATTCTGAGTAGTATATGATAGAGTAGAAGAGATGAGACATGGGAAGATTATGTGTATTAATGTACAAAAATTACATTGACATTTGTAATGAATGATTGCACAATGTGAGGGAAATAGAAGAGCTATAATGTGAGCTCAATATGCCACACAAATGCCTCTGAAATCTTTGCTATATCTTCCTCTCTTTCATGCGACTAGTTAGCCCTCTTTTATAGCCTTTTGTTGGAGCCAAGACTCAAGTTTGAATTCGAATCTCTCCCTAAAAGTGTCCCAAAGTTTTAAGACTTGATTTTCCATAAATCCTCACCAATAAGTCTTGTAAAGCTTCTCCTATGAACCCATAATTAGAAGTGATTCCACTTATGGACTTTTACAAGGAGTAAAAATCAATCTTTTACAAGAGATCATTCATGTGCTAATACATGAATGAACATATGAACTTTAGGATAAGTGATCAAGAATTTAGGCTTGGAGTAATTGCACCAAAAAAAGTTTCCAATGAAATGTGGCTTCATAACTAAATGCTCACTATTAAGCATGAAACTATTATGCTCATGCCCAAAGTGGAAGAATTGATTATATGCTTTGACATTAGACACCACCTTTTTTGGTATCCTACACAATATTATTTTGAAGGCACTAAACATTCAATTGCAAGGTCCTTTGTATGACCTTCTACATTTATCATTGAGGTTTCTTGTGAGGTTGATCCATTTACAACACCATATTATTATAATATCAGCCTTTGATTTTTCTACATTGGACAAGTTGAATATGGTTATGGACTGATTGTATTTCCATAAGACACTCTTGTTTCTTGAGAATTCATGAGTAATGTATTGGCATGGGGTGGCTTTGGGGAAAAAAAATCACAAGTAGTTTAATTTTTCTATCCAAACTCTTCTACTCAATATTAATTGTTGGGGATTGTAAGGGTCAACACACACACACACACACACACACACACACATATATATATATATATATATACACACACACACACACACACAGACACACACAGACACACACATATGTGTATGTGTCTTGGAGTTCAAGGTCTCTGGAAGCACACAAACAACACAAGGAAGAAGAAGAAGCTTGGAGCACAACACACAATACTGAATGTATTACCACTGGAATGTATAAAGATAAGCTACCCATTAGGGTTATAGGCATATATACAAGCGAGGGGAAAAAACCTCCTAAAGAGGGAAAAAAGTGATGCAGTGAACAAGGAGCTGGCACTCATGTATAAGGAAGTGCCAAGCTATGTGGAGTCAATCCACAAAAGGAAGTAAGCCCAAAGCTTTGCAAAAACCTTCAAACTTCTCCCTAAGTAGAGCCTTTGTGAGAAGGTGTTCAATGTTCTCCTGCATGGGCACATATGCCACACTGATCTCTCCACCGGATAACCTCTCCCTGACATAATGATAGTGCACCTCAATGTGCTTAGTGTGAGCATAGAACATAGGGTTCCTTGCAACTACCAAGGCACTCTGACTGCTAGTGAAGATGGTGGTGGAAGAAGACTGACCAAAACCCAAATCAGTCGTAATGCATATGAGCCACACACACTCAACAATCGCTATGAAAGCTGCCCTATATTCAGCCTCACAACTGGAAGTTGACACAGTAGGCAGCTTCTTGCTCAACCAAGATATGCATGAACTACCAAGCATGAAGCAAAAACCACTAGTGGAAACACGATTTTCATTGAAACCAGCCCAATCAGAGTAAAAAAAAGCATGTAAATCTAGGAAATGCAAAAAACATGCTCATTTGTGAGACAACAAACTGCATATCTGGCCAAGTAATGCATAAGTAAATCAAGCATCCAACAACCTGCTGATGGAGAAGAAAATGCTACAATAATGTGTCAGTATATTTTGTTTGACACAAAGTTATTCTGCCATCAACTTGCATAAATTGGATGCCCAAATAATGATTCAAATGCCCCAAATCTGACATCTCAAATGAGGCATGCAAATCAGCCTTAAAATAAAAAATATGCTTCTCATGAGGACTAGTGAGCAGCATGTCATCAACATACACAACAATGATCAGAAGCACATAGTTAGCACATTTAACATATAAGGTGCTTTTAATTGGACTATTATCAAAATCGTGTGCAATCAAATAAGCACCTATCTTTTCATACCAAGAATGTGGTGCTCGCTTTAAACCATATAATGCCTTCTTTAACATGCACACATGGTTTTCATGCCCTTTCTACACAAAGCCGCATGGCTGAATAAGATACACTTCTTCATGGAAATCACCATTCAAAAATGCATTTTTAATGTCCAACTAATGTACATCCCAACCATGATGAGCTACAAGTGCACAGATGCTACGAATATAGTCATTCGGCAAGTAGGAGCAAAGGTCTCATCAAAATAAATGCTTCTTTCCTGAGCATAGTCCTTTGCAACAAGCCTAGCCTTATACCTATCAACTGTTCCATCAAGCTTACACTTCAACTTGTATACCCACTTAGTGCCAATGGCCTTCTTGCTAGGAGGCAAGTCACATAAAGATCAGGTACCATTTTTCATGATAGCATCATATTCTGATTGCATAAAAGCTCTCCAATTTTCAAAATTTTATGCTACATCAAACAAAAGAGCCTCATTCTCATCAGAGAGACTAGAGGTAGCCATAACATACCAATCTGATGCAAAAGAGGCACTATGAGAGCCTGAACGAGTATGATATGATAGTGGTGCATCTAATTTGCTATCACGCAAAGTCTAAACCAATCATTTTGGCATATTTTTTGCCTCCTCAATATCAGTTCTCTCATCAACAAGTGCATAATGTAAATTGGCATGAGAAATGGAATGATGTGCATCATCACGTGAAACCTATGAAGGCTAAGAAGTTGCCTCATTAGGACGAGCACTAGATTATCCACCTATAAAAAGAGGCAGCAAAGTATCATACATGTCTTTGGAGCTAACAAATGTCTCCTTAGTACATGAAAGTAATGGCTGAATAGCATCTTCCACAAACACAACATCATGGCTAGCCAAAATGCATTTAGTCTATGGATGATACATCCGATAGCCTTTGCTTTCAGAACTATACCCAACAAAAATACATTTCATTGCTTTATCATCCAATTTCCTACGTTGTTGTTCAAACAGTAATGCATATGCCAGACAACCAAAAATGTGAAAGTGAGCAACAGATGGCTTGTAACCATGCCAAGCCTCATATGGAGTGATAGACTGCAATGCTTTAGTGGGACAACTATTAAGTACATATGCTACACACATGATAGCCTCAAGCTAGAAACTATGTGGTAAAGCTTGACTCTTGACCATACACCTCGCCATCTCCATGGATGAATTCTTCTTTCATTCAAAAGATCCATTCTATTGAGGTGTATACGATACTGTACATTAATGTTTTATCCCATGTTCAGTCAGAAATGCATTAAAGTTAGAAGACATATATTCCCCCCTCGATTAGAACGCAAGGTGCCCATTTTACATGCTGATAGATTTTCAACCAAATTCAAAAGCTGTTTGAAGCCTATAAACACCTCGGACTTTGCTTTTAATGGATATAACCATGCATGCTTGGAAAAATCATCTATGAAAGTCATGAAGTAAAGATAGTTCCCAAGAGAAGGTGTCTGCATAGGACCATAAACATCACTATGAACAGGCTTAATTTTCCGAGTAGCTCAAACTGAACCATCATTTGGGAAGCATGAACTACATCTTTCCCAAAATAAAGCCTTCACACACATTTTTACCAGGTGCCTCAAGTTTGGGCAAAGAGGACACCATTTCAAACTTCTACAGGCAAATCAAACTAGAAAAATTTAGATGACCAAAGCATGCATGCCAAACCTTTGCATCTGACATAGCTTGAGAATCATCTACTGCACATGCCAAAGCATTCACAGATTTTTCATAGTTTATGAGATTATACAACCCATGACATAAAATGCTAGAAGCAATAATCATGTTGCCATTTGACAGATCATGAATAGTACATCTGTCATCAACAAATTTCACAACCAAGCCAATCTTGGCTAACGCTGAAACTGAATATATATTCTTCTTGATCCGTGGCACAAATAAAGCATCTGATAATGCTAAAGAACTACCATCAGCAGTAATCAAAATGATCTTACCAACTCCCATGATAGGATAAGAGGAGTTATTGGCGCATGTGAGAGTATTCCCTATAGGGGCAAGCTCGAGTGAAGTGAAGAAACTACGTTGTGAGGTAATATGTTTGGTCACTCACTATCAAGGTACCAAACATCAGAGTCTATTGCAGGCATACACTATTCAGGAGAAGATGGATCAAAACTGCAAACAGTAGTAAATACCAATTCTTCATTCTGCACTAGATTAGCAGACTTTGTTTTTGGTGTAGAGGCCTCTACAACAACCACTGCAACCTCTTTTTTCTTTGCCTCTTTAGCAGTCAGTTTTGGACAACTCTTTATGACATGATCAATTGCTTTACAGTATTTGCAAAACAATTTCTGTTTTTTTGTTTTCTTCTGGTCTCTATCATCCTTCTTTGATTGTGCAAAATTAGTAGATTTTAGCTTACTAGTA
>CM035415.1:141631452-141708952 GCA_020310875.1 Ceratopteris richardii | reverse complement strand
TGGTAGCTTCATTCGTTCTTCTTCACATGTCCTAGTATGCATGTTGATTTTGGAGAGCTTTAGCTCTATATCAGAGAAGACCTAATTTTAAAATTGGGGTTTATTATGGTAATTGCTTTGAATTTTTCACTTTGTTTGTTTTGCAAATATTCACTCACATAATACCTCTTAGATACTCTCTCACTATTTTTCTACCTAGAACCTTTAGATCATACAAACATTGTATATTGACATTTTGCACTTATTTAGTGTATGTAGATGTGCTAAGAGCAAGTGTTGAAACATCTTGGAAATTATTGTGATTATTGTTTGGGCCTACTACACTTCCAACATTTGGTATCAATGCGTAAATGACATACATCCTTGTACCACAAGATGAGTAACTATAGAGATAGATTGGAACAAGAAGACAAGCTCAATGGAATCTCTAACTATCTATTGTGGAGTTTTATGATGATTACTTTGCTAGTTTCTAAGGGCTTGTGGAATATTGTCAATGGCAAATACCCCATGCAAAGACAAATAGAAAAAGATTTTGATTCCTCATCCAAGCAGCACCGATGCTACTCCAATTTCATCCCAATTGACTGAAGAGGAAGAAGAGGAGATTATATCCTCATGCACAAACAATGGGAGAGAGATGTAGATTCAACCTACAAAAGAGAAGCCCATATGGGATTCTAGAGATGCACAAGCACTCTTATTTATGGCTATGGGATTCAAGAGCCATATCATTCCACAAATTAGATCATGGAGAACCTCTTATCAAGCTTGAATGGAATTATCAAGGCAAAAAACCATGCTAGGTGATCTCACCTCAAAAGACAATTAGCAAACAGAAGGATGAAAGTTGATGAGTCAGTTTAGTCACACATTTTGAAACTTAAGGACTTATAAGATCAACTACTTAATGTTCGAGTAACTATATATAATGATGGAATGGTGAATACCCTCATAAATTCACTTCCATATGCCTATCATTCATTTGTTACTTGTTTTTCTCTCTTTACAAGATATAGATTAATTTCATCTAAAGAGTTGTAGTTCTTGTTACTTCAAGATGAATACCAACATAATAGTATGGAAGAGAATATGGAATCCATGGTCCCATCATCTAAAGGGAAGAAGAAGAAGGAGACAACAAAGAAGGAGAAGAAGAGTCAGCAAAACAAAAAGGAAACTAAGCGTTCTACTTCAAATTCTTCATCTACTTCTTCTACCATAGCTACTTCCAGTACTTTTACCACACCAAAAGTGAAATCTACTTCCACTACATCCATCTCAAAGAAAGATTTATGCCATTATTGCAAGAAACTATCTCATTTTATAGAAGAATGCAAAAAGAGGGTTTTTAATGAGAAGAAAAGAGAATCAAATAATACTGGTGAAGATGGTTCAAAACCTAATTCTTCAATTGAAGAATCATACGGATGTGTTGGTATTGAAGAAATAGCTTTTGATCAAACCACATTAAATGTAATCTCAAAAAAAAAACCTAGATTTTTTATTCTGAGCTACTAAGCATATGACAGGTTGCAAGAAGGTATTTTCTACCCTTAGTAAGTCTACAGGAAGAAGTGTGACCATAGAAGATGGTCATGATCTTGATGATGTAGGTGTTGGGAAAGATAATCTTAAGTCAAGGGTGGGTGGAAATTTCACAATTTCTAATGTTCCATATATTCTAGAAATGAAGAACAATTTGTTTTCCATTTGTACTTTTATATAAGATGGATATAAAGTCATTTTTAAGAAATATTCATGTAGGTTCTCACACCAATGGAGGAATGTTGTCTTTTGCAAGGTGAAAACAAAAGTGGAATGTTTGTTTTTTCCAAAATTAGTCATGCTAATGTTGCTAAGTCTTTTACACCTAAGGAGAATATCAAGTTATGGTATGCTACATTTAGCCATATCCATTACACAAGTTTGAAACACATCAAAGATCAGGATATGGTGGAGAGTCTTCACTTTTGTTTAACTAGATGATGCAATATCTTGCGAAGGATGTTTTGAAGGAAAGCTTCATAAGCTACCATTCAAGAAGCATGGATACATCATTGATATATGCTTTAAGCATCATGTCGATGTCCTCAGGAGTGGGGTCAGCTAACACTGATCCTACTCTAGGGGGTGGTGGAATTGTCTGAGGTGGGTTGAAAGATGGTGGATTAGATGGTGATAGGGATGGAGGTGGCAGTGGTATGTGAGAGTTTGTTTGAGAGGTGAGTTCAACAATTTTGGCTTTTGTTTTTGTTATGCTTTCTTCTAATTCACTCATCTTCTTAGACCATTGTCTTTTCATTCTTTCTCGGCTATCTTTCCATGATCTCGTCCGTTTCTTGGTTAAGCTCTCAGTTGGTGATCTCCCTGACATCGATAGCACGGTCCTCTAGGAAGTGGGGGTCTTACCTGCCTAGGTTGAGGTCTAGAGTTGGGATTTGCATACTCTGGCTCCCAACTAGGTTCACTCGGATCTTCAGAGTAATATGACTCATTATGCTCAGGTGACTGCATGTAGCAAGCCTGTGGACTATCCATGTGAGTAGAGTCAAAACTATGATCGCTCGGGTCACTTTCTGAAAGTAGTGGTATCACTGGCACTAGCTACGTACTTTGCGGGAATCACATTGGTTGGGGTAGGAGGTTGCTGAGCTAACACAGGCTGAGGCCTTTGCTGAGTTTGGTAGGGTTGCTGATAGGGTTGCTGGGGCCTACCATACTGCTGTGGTGGATACTGGTTCTGGTACCTGCCCCATTGTGGATATGGTTGAGGGTAATTTTGTCTCATAGTTTGTTTGTTATAGGGGCAGTCTTGTGCAGTATGGTTGGTGTATCTTCTCTCTATCGTGCAGTACTGGCTACTAGGATTCACTTGGGGCTGAGCCATAATGGGACATACACTTGCCATATGGTCACCTCCGCAAGTATAGCATCTTTTCACTGGGGCAAACCTTGGTATTTTTTTACTTGAGACTCCTAACTTCTCAGCTACTTTCTCCGCGAGTTCCTCAATAGATGTGGATTGCGTGGAAGAGAGGCTAGTAGAACTATCTGAATCTTTGTAGATTTTTGAAAGCTCCAATTCCTCCCCTAGGTTATCCTCGATGTATATGCACATGCGTATACACTCTTCTATGGTCCTAGGGTCCTTGAAGTACACATATGATCTCAATTTGGTGCTTAGCAATCCATCTAAGAATAAAGCCACTTGTTTGGCTGGTGTGGGTAACTCAGGAATAGGGCATCTCTCTAAGTATTGCCTAAACCTTCTTCCTACAAGTCTCACGGTCTCTTGAGGTGTCTGCTTGAAGCTATGAATCAGTGAGGAAGTATTATGCCTTATGCCACTCTTAGAGAATTCAGTAATGAATGCCTCCAGAAGTTGGTCTATGTTCCTGAAGTGTCTCTCATTTAGTGGTTGGAACCACATAAGGGTTGTGTTCCTAAGGGTTAGACCAAAGGCATTGTATTGCGTGAATAGGTCCTCAACTTGTTCAGCTCTCAAGACTTGCCTAAACTCGGCCACATGATCGTAGGGGTCTCTAGTGCCATCGAAGTAGTTCTTCATGGACTTAACCAGCTGGGTTGGCCTCAAGGTTCTACTGTGTTCCCTAGGCCTTGGCAAAGGAAAATCATCAGCATTTCTTAGGTTCCTCGGGGCTCTTGGTCTCTCGGTTTCTTCCCTATCCGTCTCTGTTCTCATCCTTTCTCTTCCCAATGGGTTAACAAAACTTACCTTAGGTCTTTCTCTATTCTTGTCTCTTTGAGCTCCATGAGCTTGGGATGTTACAGCTCTTGGGTGGCCATAAGAAACATTAGATCTTGGTTGGGGGAAAATAAATTCTCCCTTCCAAGTGTAGGCATGCCTACCATGTTCTGTGACCACAAAGATCCTCTCCGAAGTATTGTATAAATAGGTCACTTTGTCTGGGCTATCAGGATCTTTAAACTCATAGATTGTGATCGTTCCTATCTCATTAGGCTGATCAGGCTTATACCTCCAAAAGGCTTTGTTAGTCTCTCGGTTCAAGAGTAGATCTATGCTCTTGTTGTCCTGGGGAATCCACTCTGGTGTGATAATTCTAGTGAGGACTGATTTGCCTCAGGGAGTTTTGGGCTCTCTTTCTATGTTCCCTTGCTCTAGGTCACCTATGTCTGTCTCTGGGATCACATTACCAAACTTGTCTGTCCTATCGGGGTGGATGGTGACTATGTATATGGTTCCTTCTTTGTCGAGGTATGCTCCTTTTTCAAACTTGACAACTGGATGTTCAATTCCAATGGGTTGGTCAGGGTTTTTAATTTGGACCATAGATCTTCCTAGGCCATCCTCATAGATGCAAGCACGTAATCGGTTGGTCCTAAGGTATTCGAGTTGCATCTTGTAAGGACCTTCGACCCTTTGTAAGTATGGCTTGTTGAACTTCCTGTGGGTCTCTCCATGCCATGAGACATATCAGACTCGCTAGTTTCAGAGCTAGGATAGTGCGAATGATGGCTCAACTGTTGGGCCCAAGACCTAGCAGTATGATTGACACTAGCCTCTGAAGACCTAAGACTCTGTCTATCTCTCCCTAGGTGTCATCCTGATCTAAGGTTCATATGCCTAATTGAATAACCCCAATTTTCCCAAGTACAACCTCGTTGCTGAGTTCTTTTGTATTGATCACTTGTTCTTTTTTAATTTTTCTTAGGATGTCACTTCTTGTTCAATCAATCTTCGTCACAAGGAACACTTAGGTTTTATCGTACTTGAGTTTGGTCGCTTCATTTGAATTCTCTTCCCTTATGTTGTTTTGCAAATGTAATTCCTTTGTACTTGCACTTGAGTGATTAGAGTTCTTGGACTTGGTCGTGCTTAACATAACCCTAATTGATCCAAACCTCTATCCGTACTTAGCCTTAGCTAGGAATTGACAGAGGGTGTTGAGAATTTTCAACCTTTAGTTTCTCTCCTTGGTTGCCCTTGTGTGCCCAGGAAGCGTGTTCCCAAGTTTGCACTTACTCTTGCTTCGAACGCCCTTCGATGCTCTCAATGGACCTGTAACAATCCCAAAGTTAGCTCAAGATTTAAATTCAATTGACACAACAGACCATGTTCATTCATGCATTTCAATGAATAAATTGTTCTTTGGATTTATGGAAAATAATCCTAAAGATCCCTAAGTTTTCTTTGCCCTAGGTAGTACTCCCCATGAGCTTTCCAACAAAACCAAAATCACAGCAAACGGATTTCGTATGAGAAAGTTATGCCAGTTCCGGGTTCTGGGCCTAAAACAGGGTTAAAATAGCCTAATCAGGCAAGCAAGATTTCTCGAATTACTTGCGTAGTGGCCTCAAAATGCTCTAATAACCCTTAATGTTTCCCAAATAATTGCCAAAAATTGACCAAATATCTTTGCCCTAAAAAATGGCTGAATTTACCCGTCAATCGCGATCGAGTGGTTTGTCAATTGCGATTGATATGTCAGTCGCGATTGACGTGTCAGTCACGATTGACAAGTCCGTCATGGTGTCAGTTGCGATTGATGGGTCAATCGCGATTGACACGTGGCTCACAAATTCAGTCAATCGTGATCAAAGGATCATTGACTCTATCGATCGCGATTGATGGCTGTTGAGACCGTCGATCACGATTGATGGGTCGATCGCAATTGGTGGGTCGATCGCAATTGACATGTGGCACGCGTAGATTGTGTCGGTCGTGGTCTGTCAGTCGTTGACTCTGTCGGTTGCGATCGACATATCGGTCATGATTGACAGATCGGTCGGCAAGTGTTCATCGTCGTTTGTCGATCGCGATTGACGTGTCGATTGCGATTGACAGAAAACACAGGAGTTTTAAAATTTTTAGCACAGATTTAGGATGCTCTAGGCCTACACATCATGGTTATGTACTTTGTTTAGCAAAAGGATCACTTTTTCTGTCGGTCGCGATTGACAGAGGTCAACGCCTCGAGACCTGCACTGTTAAAATTTTACCTGCTGGAGCTGGTGTAGCTGCTGGGGATGCTGATTCTTGCAAAAAATCGCAGAAAACACACAATAGCACAAACACACATACACTCTCTCGCTCTCTCTCACAAGTGAAATGAGGGGAATGGTATGGGTAGGGTGATATGACCAAAAACTGAAATTTTTCACGATGATGGAGATGGAGGTGGGAGATGGTGATGATGATGATGGTGATGAAGATGGTGAAGCAAACAAAAGAAAATAGATAAAAGTGAAGAAAATACCTATGACTCCAATGCCTCAAGTCTACGTCTTACCATCACACACTCGTCCTCAAAGCTCGATCCTTGGCAATGGCGCCAAAATTTGGTGTAGCTCAGTGATGAGTAGCACCTCCTTTAATGTCAATCCGAGAAGACATGAGGATGGTATGAACTTGAACAAGTGATGGCACAAGTGTGTGAGTGAGAAGCACACTAACATGCACACACATACACACACACGCACACAAGGCAAGAACAAAGAGAGAGACAATGGAGTTCTTTAGATTACTCAAAAGTGCTCTTACAAGTTCAATTCTATAACAAGCTACCCTCAAAAATGAGCTCTCTAGCTTTATCTATAGTTTTTGACTAGCTTTGGCCCTGTCCAGACCTAGTGTCCGGCCTAGTTAAAAATTAGGTTCTAGGGCCTATTTGAGGGCTCGAACGGAGTCTAAAAAATATGAAAATTGATAGGTAGGTACTTCTAATGCTCCTCAAGCTCAAGGACTCCTTGTTTTGCACAAAATGGAGCTATAAAAATATGAAATGGTATTTACAATGGCTCTTAGTGATGAAAATCACTATTTTTGTAGGGATTTCTTCAAAAAATTTGACATACACTTCCTGGAGCTCCCTTCTTGCTCCTTCTTCTTGTGTGTTTACCTCTTTGATGTACCCCTGTGCTTTGTCCTTCACCTTCAGCTTCATGAAAAATGATAGGCCTATTTGCCAGATCTGTGTTGACTGCTCTGTCTACTTGGCCCTTCTGGTTGGCTTCCTTGTCTTGTAAGTCTGTGATTGCCCTGACCACTGCCAACAGCTTTAGAGTTAACAAATCTCCAAATGCAATGAAGATGTTCAATCCCTCTGATTTTGAAGAACTTGTAAAGAAAAGTAAGCCATTTGTTATGGATGAGTGGAATAGTTTCTTGAGCATAGTCAATGGATAGAAAGTTCTTATCTTTGGAAAGAAATATATTCATCCAAGCATCTTTGGAAAGGATCCTTTGGATAGGGCTAGAATAACTAGAAAGTGTAGGAAGGCTTCCCCCTTACCTAGGAGGATGGACTTTTTCCCACAACATGAAAATGGTTTTTTTTTACTTCCATTGAACATGGGCTTTTGTATTTGTCTTGATCATACATCTAATGAAAAGAAATAAAAGAACCTTGATGAAGAGAAAGAAGCATCTCTAGACCTTTCTCTTGAGAAACATTCATAAATTGATGTTAAAGAAATTGTTGAAGAGATTAACCTTTAAGCAAAACAAGAAGAGGTTAAAAATTTGAGTGGAAACTTTTAGAGTAGAGACAACCATTAGAGAGCTAGTAGACAATGTAAAGATCTCAAAAATATCACTTCTTCTCCTCTTAGATATGGTCAATGCCTCACCCTTAGCTAGCACCACCATTATTCTACAACACTCTATTTGTAAGGCCCCCATTATGAGGAGAAACCATGTGAGAGTGTTGGATCTTGGTAGGTTACTAACTTTGAGGTCATATGAGTTCCAAAGTAGATCGTAGATGGCTACTTAGGAAGGTTACTTCTAAGCCATTGGATTTGAGATTTATCCTATTTGAGGATCAACCTAAATCAAGGGATAAAAACAAAAGTAGCTTTCTTAACTTGGGAAAGGGTCTATTTGATGTGAGCCATTGGATCTAGACTTGATCCTAAGTGTGGATTAAGATCAATCAAGGGCTACAAACTAATAGTTGTTGATCCTACCTTTCTACCATTGGATTTACCCCGTAGATCAATGGTGGAGATTAGTTTGGATACTAATCAAGCTTTTACATTATTCATTTATTAACGTTTTCTTACATGGTATCAAAGCTTAGGAAGGTAGAGATTGTAGAGGCCTAGGAATAAACTCTAGAATTTGTGGACGGAATGCTTCAATATTCAAGCTTGGGAGAGGTGAATGCTTCAACTCCAAAGTCTTTGGTAGGTAAAGGATTCAACATTGGAGTTCTTGGAGGGCAAAGGCTTCAATGCTATAGCTTCCAAGAGGCAAAGGCTTCAATGCTAGAGTTCTCAAGAGCTAAAGGCTTCAAGGATAGAGGTCTTGGGAGGCAAAGGCTTCAAGGATTCAAGTTCATGGGACACAAAGGCTTCAACACTATGGAGGTGTTAGCATCTAGAAGTGGAAGTGGAAGTGGAATTGGTGTAATGGATTTGGCAATGCAAAAATTATGTGTTCATCCACCAATCTTGAGTGAAGAAAAGTTAGATGGTATGAATTATTTTCTTTAGAAGTTCAAGATTAGTTATCCTTGATTATTATGATATTTTGGAGATGGTGATGGGAAGTGAGCAAGAGCCACAACCTACCTTTGAACCATTGGATCCGAGTATGGTTTTTCTCTTTGACTCAAAGCTTCTACAAGCTTGGAAGATAAGGAATGCAAATGCACTATATTACATCGTGAACAATTGTGTGGACTCTATTCTACCTCTTATTCAACATAAATCCAAGGTAAGTGAGGCATGGAGTATATTGAGGGGTCACTAAGAGTTAAGAAACCAAACATGCATTCAAATTTTAGAGAAATAATTGAAAGTAGAGAACTTTGTAAAAGGAGAGAAGGTTAAGGTATCCATTACTCAAATCAAGAAGACATGTGATAGAATGGCTTGTGAAGGGATAGAGAAGACTAGAAAGGGGCTAGCTCTAAGGTGTCTCCAAAATTCTCCACCAAAGTATGCTGGAAGGTAACTAATCTCAATGCTGAGGTGAGACCTCAAGCTTTGATATTTGAGGAGCTTTATTTAATACAAATGTAAGATGATTTGCATCTTAAAGTCCAAGTAAGAAGTATTCAAGGAGATGCTACATTCTCCACCAATGCATCAGGTAAATGTGGTTCCTCAACCAAAGGTAAGAGTGCAAAGAGGAGGAGTAGTAAGAAGAAGATTCAAGGACAATCCTTCCATTTCAAAAGGAAGGGACAAACAATTGAAGATTGTCATGTCAAGAGGACATATGAAGTGTATAAGGAGGATACAATAGATGCAACTGAAGCAAAGTTGTTATGCTCCTCAAGATGAGAAGAGTCAATTTTGGATTCATGGGTACTAGACAATGGTGCATCTTGCCACATTTTCAATGCAAAAGGTCACTCTAGTTCTATGTAGCCTCAGCAAGAACCCATCATAGTGATAGGGACAATATGGAAGGAGATGCAAAAGCAAGGTAATGTCCTTCATCACTTACCTATAGTGAATGGAATGAAGGAATCTTATAGAGCTTGTATGATGGGCAAGCCACATAGAGAGACATTCCCACAAGAAAGCAAGAGTAGGTCAGAGGCTCCTCTACTATTGGCATATGCTAACTTGTGTGGTAAGATGTCTATGTAGGCCTTGGGAGGATCTTCCTACCTTCTAATCATTGATGACTATAGCAGGAAGATGTGGATGTACTTTCTTCATGATAAGGCTCAAGATTTTGGTAAGATTAAAGAAAAAATAGAACTTGTTGAAAATGAACCAAGGAAAAGTGTGAAGAAGCTTGGAATAGGTGGTGGTAGTGATCTCAACTGAGAGAAGGTGGAAGGCTTTTGCAAGTGCAAAGGGATAAAGTGTCAATTATTAACACCTCACACATCACAACATGATGGCATTATGGAATTCCAGAGTCATACCATCGTTGAGATAGCAATGTCTATGAGGGAAGGCATGAGCTTTCCTTATCAACTCAAAAAGAGTCCTCATGAAGTCTACATTGGTAAGAATCCATGAGTCTCACACTTTAGAATTTTTGAGAGTGTGTGGTAAGTTCTTGTCCTAGGCCAAAGAAAGAACAAGTTGGAACCAAAAAGAAAGAGATGCATCTTCTTAGGTCATAATGAAAAGCAAATGGCTTTCATATTGTATGACCATGAGGAAAAGAAGATCAAAGGGATTCGTGATGTGGTTTCTATGGGCCAACCACATGCAGTGGAGGAAAGGAAAGGATTTTGCACTTTAGCATCACGTGAAGGAGTAATTCACTATGTAGCTAGTCCAAGATTTATCCCTACCTATGACCAGGGGGAAGCATCATGATCAGATGGTGAGAAGAGAGTCTACCAACCTGAAATCACCCAAATAGATTGGTTTTCATTGTAGTGGGTGAAGAAGAAGCTCTATGGTGAGAGTAATCCTATGCCAACGACTATTGAAGAGAAGGTAGAAAGACCAAGGAGATCATAAGGAATAAGGGAGCACAAGTGGGCTTCTGCCTACATAGTTAATATATCCATGATGATTGAGATTATGATGGAATTAATTAAGACAATAATTGAAGATGGAGAACTTGTAGATCCAACATGGAAGGAGGTTATGAAAGCTAATTTTGATAGCTTAATGAAGAATGAAGCGTGGGATATCAATAGCACAAAGTGGGTGTGGTTGGTGAAGAGCATGACAATAACCTTGGAATGCTATCAAGATACACTGGTAGCACAAGAACTTTCAATAGTGGAGGGTTTTGGTTTTCAAGAATCTTTTCCTCTAATTACCACTACTTGCATCATGCTAATGCTAGCAACTCACATGAAGCGACAAGTTTCTGTGTTCGATGTGTAATAAAAAACTTTGAATGTTGGCCTCAAGGAGGAGATACATGTGTCTCATCCATGAGGGTTTGAGGCTCCACATTCAAAGGAAATAGTATGTAATTTGAAGAAGGCATCGTATGTGATGAAACAAGCCTTGAGATCATTATACCAACAGATTAACATACTAAAAAATACTCAACATGATTAAACCTAGCACATTCGTTACATTATCTCTTGCAATTTTCATTGTCTTTTTCTTTTCAATTTGAAAAAAGGATTTATTTGTTTTGAATTCATTCTCAATCCTATAGGAGATTCTTTCATTGGCCAACATTTTCAATCAATTTGAAAAAAGGATTTATTTGTTTTGAATTCATTCTCAATCCTATAGGAGATTCTTTCATTTGTTTAAAATCGTCTAACTCAAAAGTCAAATGCACCAACTTTTTCTCTAGATCCTTCTAATGTAAATCCCTCTAATACCTAATGTAATATATTTTGTAGATAGTTCATGTATTTAATATATTTCTTTGAAAAATCCTAGAGCCTTGAACGATATCCATGTAAACCCATTATCACCATCTCCTACAAATCCAATCATATCATGAAGATTATAGAAAGGTGGATACCTTCCAATTTGTGGATCATTTGGATAAACAACTCTATCTATCCATATGTCAATGTGCTTTTTACCTTCTTTGCATAATGCATCAACTTCATAAGATTGTAGAGCTCTTTGGAGTACCTTTATCATTGTTGCATACTCATGACTCATTGCAACATTGGTATGGAACTTATCACGGAGAGTCCAGCTAGATGAAAGTTCAGTGAGTGTTTGGATTGAGATTCCCCACGGAAAAAGCATCTAGAATTATGAGGAAGTGAGAAACTAGTATGCTTTGGAGAGTAGAGTAAAAACTGAAGAATTTCCTAAACACACATTATATAAGTCGAAGAATAAAAGGAAAAAGTTCAAATTTGCTAAACGATCAACTTTCTCTCTCTTCCAAAACTAATATATTCACGTAAGACACATTTTAAATGAACCTTCATGGAAATTTTTAAGATCATTTGAAAACATTAATCTAGATTTAGCACATAATCTAGATTTAACACAACTAATTGAAATCTTACACAACCATTTTTTTGCCCTTTTTTGCCCTAATGTTTTACGAATTAAAAGCATTAATTATGATCTTAAGGAGCCACATAAAATTGCTAGTGGTATTATGAAACAGAATAATGTAGATAAGATTATTTATTTGGTCTCTCATCTGTAAATCTTTGGATTGTTCAAATAAATGGCTTATATTAAATCTCATAAGAATATAGAGATAGAATGCATTCAAATTTGTGGGAGCGAGGACAAGAGTGTGCACACTCTTTGCAAAAATCTTGGCCATTATGTCATATTTGATCCAAAGAATGCTTGCAAATGGGAGTGATTCCTCTTCGTGATGCATATCAATCATAGGATGTGAAAAATATCTGATGGTTGCCTTTAAAAGGTGCCATCATCTTGTGTGGGATGGACCTGAGCCATTGGATCTCAGCTAGACCCAAAGATCACAAATGTAGGCACCTAATCTCCTTGGGATTCAAATTGGATTTTCCAATCAAAGAGGAAATCCAATGGTACATTGCAAAATGCGCATTTTGTTATGATTGCTTTGTTCTTAGCCATTTGATCTCAAGTCAATCTAATGGTCCACATTCATAGGTGTCATGAGGAAGGAGATAAGGAAGATAGCTCACACACACACTCTCACTCTCAAGGAGAAGCACACACACACACAGATTGAGGCAAGGACGAATGATCTTCTTCTTTTCTTCTTCTATTACATAAAAAGGAATGTACAAGAATGACCTAAAAACAAGAATACAACAAGTGCAATATATAAAGATCAATACATAAGGAAAAATCTAATGTTCGAATGAGCTAGCTAGTAACAAATGTGCCATCACTCTTGGTAGATAAATCTAATAAAGCTCAATGAAGTATCCCTGACATATATCGGTGCGACCACTATACATGTTAGAGAAACGAAAAATTGATACATGTCATCCTCGATCATCACATGTTGAGCTTGATATCTCAACACTCCCCCTCAATCTCAAGGTCATGTCCTCTAATCCAAGCATCTTCCAAAACTTCTTCTGCTTCTCTGCTCCAAGTGCTTTAGTGAAAATATCAGCAACCTGCTCATCTGTTCTCACATAAACCAGATCAATATCACCTACTAATACCTTCTCTCTGATGAAGTGATAATGTACCTTGATATGCTTTGTTGTAGCATGGAAAACAGGATTTCGTGCTAACTGTATGCTATTAAGATTATCACAATAAATAGTGATAGGCTTTCGCACTTCCACACCTAAATCTACAATTAGCATTTCTAGCCATGATGCATCACATGCTGCCATTGCAGCACCTCTATACTCAGCCTCTGTACTCGACAAAGCAACAATGGGTTGCTTCTTGCTGCTCCATGTAATAGCTACACTCCCAAGTGAGAATAGAAAACCACTAGTAAATCTTCTATCTAGAATGCTACCAGCCAAATATGCATTGGTGTATCCATAAACCTACAAATCTACACTAGCCTCATAAAACATAATCCAAAGTAACACTCACATAACATAGAGTGCTCCTCAAAGCATCCAAATGTGGCTTCTTGGGAACCTGCATAAACTGACTTTCAAGTCCAACAGTGTGGCTAAGATCAAGCCTCGTAATTGTGAGATATATCAAGCTTCCCACAATTTTCCTCTACATAGTAGCATTTTCGAGTGCTTCACCTGACGTAGTATCTAACTTCAAATTCTGATCTAATGGCATAGAAATTGGCTTACAATCAGCCATACCATACTTTTGCAACATATTCAAGCCATATTGCCTTTGTGACATTCATATACCTGTTTTGTATGAATAAACTCAATGCCCAAGAAATAGCGCAGCACACCAAGATCTTTCATGTCGAATTCCTACATAAGAAGTTGCTTTACCTCTTTGCTCCTTTCTTCATTATCATCACCTACAATCAGGTCATCAATATAAATACCCCCAATTGTGATGCTATCATCAGCCTTCCTTGCATACAGTGAATGATCTACATCACACATAGAAAACACGATGCTGGTTAAGTAATCAGCAATCCTTGCATGCCATTCAGGAGGAGCTTTCTTCAGCCATACAAAGCCTTTTGCAATGTGCAAACATATTCTGATGCTTTGAATCTTCATATCCTTGTGGTTGGTCCATATATACTTCTTCCTGTAACTCACCATGTAGGAAAGCATTCTTCACATCCATCTAATGCAAAGTCCATCCTTTTGCTGTAGCTAATGCAACAAGTGTTTTGACAGTAGACATTTTAGCTAGAGGGCTGAATGTTTCCTCATAATCAATGCCATATGTATGTGCATATCCTTTAACTACCAATCGTGCTTTATACTTGCTTATGCTACCATCAGCATTATGCTTTACCTTGTAAACCCATTTGCAGTCTATGGGTTTCTTTCCTTGCGGCAATGGAACCAGCTTCCATGTATCATTCCCATAAAGCACAACCATCTCCTCTTCCATAGCTTTTTCGCAATCTGAATTTCCAATTGCATCTTCAAAACAAGAAGGTTTAGCATCTTGTATTACCTTGGTCATGTATGCACAATGATGAGCCATATAACTGTCATACGTCAATCGTTGCACTGAATTCTGCATCCTCCCATATCTTCTTGGTCCTAGGTCACTTCTCCTTGTATCATCTGCATGTGCGCTTCTTACTCCTAGAGTCTTCATAGAGGGCAATCCAAGTTCCTCATCAAGACTCCTTCCTGAACTGCTTGAATCTCCATCAACATCTTCAAAACGTGCACATGTTTTCCACGCAATCTTCCACTCCATGGATTTGAGTTGGAACTATTGCTTGATGATGCATCCAATCCACTCAAAACTTAAGATTTTGCACTTGATTTTTCATCATTTTCTTTCTCATTTGGTTCAAGATTCAATCCTTCTTTGGCATCTACATACAAGCTTGACATTTCATCAAATACCACATCTCTGCTCATCTTCACTTGTCATGTGAGTGGGTTATAACCTTTATACCCCTTTTGCTCAAGGGAGTATCCAATGAAGACACATTTATGCTTTTGGATCAATCTTCCTCCTCAACTAATCTGGAACATGTACATATGCAATATAGTCGGAAACTTTCATATGTGATAAGTTTGGATGTTTACCTATAAACTTCTCTTCAGGTATAACTTTATGTACAATAGCAGTTGCAATTCTGTTCATGATGTATATAGCCATATGCACAGCTTCTGCTCAATAACAATGATGCATATTCTTTTCAGTCATCAAGGCTCTTGTTATTTCTGCAATATGTCTATTTTTGCGTTCATCAACACCGTTCTGTTGTGATGTGTACCTCCATGAAAACTGACGTTGAATTCCATGACATTTAAGAAAATTGCTGAACTCTTTTGACATGTATTCACCTCCTCCATTAGATCTTAATGCCTAAATATACTTCCCTGTCTTCTTTTCCACCATAGCTTTAAAATTCTAGAAGTGAGTGAATACCTCACTCTTCTCTTTTATGAAATATACACACAATTTCCATGTATGATCATCAATGAAAGTAACATAAAACCTGCAACCACCCATAGATGTGGTCTTTCCAAGACCCCAAACATATGTATGTACTATTTCTAGCACATTCTCACTAACATGCTTGTCATGTGGAAATGACGATCTTGACTGTTTACCATTTTGACATGTTGCACATACTTTTTGCATCTCTTAAACCTTGAAATTTGGTAGTCCATGAACGATCTCCTTTGACTGCATCAGTTTCAGCCTTTGTAGATTTGCATGTCCCATTCGTTTGTGCCAGATCTCTATATCAGCAATAACTCCTACACCTTTTGCAAACATGATTGCATTTATTTCAATTATGTTCACATGTAAGGTGAACATCCTACCCACTTTGTTTCCTTTGGCGATCAATCGTCCACCATGTTTGTATTCTTCTACATATAACCCATCAACATTGAATCTGACTTGTAATCCCTAGTCAACCATTTGTCCAACAGAAACCAAATTCTTTTTTATGTTTGGAACATGCAGCACATCAGCAATATGTTTTACCTTCCCATCCTCCATAGAAAATGCTATGTTTCCTGTATGCTCGATAGGATGCAATATATCATCACCTGTTTCAACATATCCAAGAACTAGCAATTTTTGCAAACTACTAAACCATTCTGCATGACTCGTCATGTGATTTGAAGCACATGAATCAACATACCAGACATTATCATTTGATTTTGAAACACCAGCAGACATCACATTCATCATGTGATGTTGAACCATGAACAGCTTCTCAAAATCATGTGCACTTGTGGATGGATAGTTATTCTACTGCCTTCTATTATTTTGATACTTCAACTTGCAATCACATTCAAAGTGTCCAAGTTTACCACAATCCCAACATCCTTTACATTCATTACCTGAATCATTTCTTTGGAAATTTCTACAGCCTCTTTGGCTCTCCCTACCTCGAAACTGTCTGCTTCCTCTTGCATGATTCTCCTGTTGACTTTGGTCTTGGTTACTATTTCATCTTCCACTTTTGAAAACTCTACCTTTGCCTCTTCCTCTGCCAGAGTAGAATACCTGCTCAGAACTAGATTTTCCTTGGGAGTTTGAAGCCTCATCAAGATTCTTTTCTTTAATGATCAGCATAGATACCAGATTAGCAAAATTTGGAATATTTTTCCTGGTCTATATAGAAGTTTTGAACTGCTTATATGCAGCTCCTAAACCATGAAGACACACTTCCACCTTATCATCATCATCTACATTCATGCCAATAGATGCAAGTGACTCACATATGCTTTTGATTTTCAAGGTGTAGTCACTTACCAACATGCTCTTCTTCTCCAATGTATGCAGTGCATTCTTGAGTTGCAATTTCCATGCCTTTGTATTGGTCTCATACAATGTGTCCGAAGTGTTCCAAGCCTCTTTTGGAGTCTTGGATCCTGTATGTGTCCAATCATACTATCTTATATGCTAACAGATAGCTAGTACATTACCTTTCATGCTCCTTGATTCCGTTCCTCATATGCTCTTAACTGATCTGCAGTCCAATTCCTTTCTGATAACTGCAGAGCATTTTCATTCTCTCCTTTGATGTACTTCTAGTAGCCTTTTCCACATCAGGAAGTTCGTCATTCTGAATCTCCAAGCATGGAAATTATTCTTGTCCAGCTTATCCCTCATAAGCTGACTAATTCCATATGTGTTTGCCATTTCTACAACAATTCTCAACACTACTGGTTTTTCTGTGGGCCCCACCTTGCCGGCTCGAAATGGAGGTTTAGATGGCTCTGAAACTTCGATCTGACAAAAATGAGTGACCCTAAATGGATAACTCACGAAAATATTTTGAGTTCTTCTACCGTCACGCTGATTTTCATAGCAAACAAAGGTCGTTTGTGAATCGCATTTTCTCCATGCCTTGTCACATACTCTTCACCGTCACCTTCTCCACGAGCTCTCTATAGCCACACTGGCTCTGATACCATGTCACGAGGAAGGAGATAAGGAAGAGAGATCAGACGCACACTCTTACTCTCAAGGAGAAGTGCACACACAGATTGAGGCAAGGAAGAATGATCTTCTTCTTCTTCTTCTATTACATAAAAAGGAATGTACAAGAATGACCTAAAAACAAGAATACAACAAGTGCAATATATAAAGATCAGTACATAAGGAAAAATCTAATGTCTGCGAATGAGTGAGCTAGCAAGTAACAAATGTGCCATCACTCTCGGTAGATAAATCTAATAAAGCTCAATGAAGTATCCCTGACATATACTGGCGTGACCACTATACATGTTAGAGAAACGAAAAACTGATACATGTCATCCTCGATGATCACATGTTGAGCTTGATATCTAACCAATAGGCACCTTGAATTTAGATATTTAACCTTGGCACTTATATCTTTGATCAATCCAATGGCTCTAAAAGCTTTTCACCTTTTCTCAAAATGATTCTCTAAAGAAACCTAGCAATTTTAGGTGTTTTTGGATCTTTGAACACAAAAACAAGGGAAGCCTATGCCTAGCCTATGTGATTAAGGGAATAAATTCTGTCCATGACATGCTTATTGTTCCATGGTTAATCACCCCTTAATCTAAAAGGCCCATCCAAGGTTCATTTTCACCCCTAATGACCTTGGTTTGCCTTCTCCCCTGAATGAAATTGGCCTAGAGCATACAATACTCTCTTTGCTATTCAGTTAGCTCTCTAGTTCTCCACTGAATTTTGGAGATTTCTTTTCACACCCTTTCCTTGTAATTATCTCTTCTCTATTCTTACACCTTCCTAATCCATGCCTTTTCCTCGCACACTTCACTTTCCTTTCCTTATCAAGTGGTTCATATTCCCACACACTTCACTTTAGATGTGTCACTTAGGGTCTTCTTCTTGGGCATGTAGCCTACTCCGTGGCTCATTGTCCCACACTGTCACACATACTACTCAATCCATGTGTAAGCCGGATGATTACCTTTGCGCTTCATATTTTTCTCTAGGATCTACAAATACACTTTTAGATCCATGGTTTTTTGGTCTTTTAGTGACCCTAGGATACACATAAAGTTTTAATGGATGGTCCACATATAGACTTCTTCCCATTCATATATTTTGCACTTTTGACCTTGATTTCTCTGAAATAAATAGAAAAGAGGGGTTCACATGGACCTTCAAAAAACCATTCTTAACCTTTAAAAACCTTTAGAAGTTGCAATTAAACTTCACCATGGACAATTGAGCAGAACATGTGTGCTACCTATGCATTCACTATTATCAACACACCCAATGGACACAAAGTGCACCACCTATGCATTCCTTTGCTAAATAAGCAGTGAAACACATATCTATACATGTTCATGTGTGTGTGATTGCACACATGCAAACATATATCTATCTATGCATGTAATTGTATATATATATGTGTATATTCATAAATGCATGTGTGAATGCATCACACATGCATCAATGCATGTACGCATAGGTGGACATATGTAGATATGAGTGCATAAATTTTATTTATAAGTATGCATCAATGTGGATATATATGTGTTCACATATATGTGTATATGTATGTGTGTTTATGCATTCATAAGTATATGTATAGGCACATCTTAGTATGAGTGTATAGTTTCAAGACAAAGGAAATATGGAAGAGAACTCTCACACACTCTCATGCACAAGGAGAAGCACACATAGATTGAGACAATAAAGATTTATATTATTATTATTATTATTATTATTGTTATTATTATTATTATTATTATTATTATTCTTCTTATTCTTATTCTTTTTCTTTTTCTTCTTCTTCTTCTTCTTCTTCTTCTTCTTCTTCTTCTTCTTCTTCTTCTTCTCCTCCTCCTCCTCCTCCTCCTCCTCCTCCTACTCCTCCTCCTTCTCCTCCTCCTCCTCCTCCTCCTTCTTCTTCTTCTTCGTTTTTTACATAAAGAGAATGTACAAGAAAATGACCTAATACATCAATGCAATTAGTACAATATATAAAAAGCAATACATAAAGACAACTAGTACAATATATAAAAAGAAGTACATAAAAAGCCTTGATGTCTGTGGACCAATGAGTTGGAAAGAAAACAAATTTTCCCTCACTCTCGTTAGATAAATCCAATGAAGCTCATGGAAAATTTCCATGACATGAATCAACATAATCATTATACATGTCAGAGAAATGAAAAGTGGTAGATTTCATCCTCGATCATCACATGTTGGGCTTGATATCTCAATATTCCTCCTCAAGCTCAACATCATGTCTTTTAATCCCAATATCTTTCAAAATTTCTTTAGAATTGGCTATGAAGTCTATTTAATCTATGCTTGCTACTACACACATGCATCTTTCCCCCTTGTGTCTCCTACCTCTCCCCCCCTCGTTGTCTTTGCCTCCCCCACCTAGCAGTGCCCCAGCCCCCTTTTCTCCCAGCACCCCTTGGTCCCTCTCTCGCCTGTCCTGCTTGTGACCCCCTTCCCTCCTCCTCCCCTCCCTCCCTTCCCTTGGTAGAAACCTACCCCCCATCCCTCCCCCTTTCCTTTCTACCTTAATGCACCCTAGCCCCCTTGCCTCAGCGCCCCCTCTCCCCCGCTCTTCCCCTAGAGTTGACCTCCTCCCCCATCCTTATCGCTCTCCACCCCCCACCCTCATTTTTCTCTCCTGTAGCTCAAGCGTAAGCACCACCTCCTTTACTTGTCAATCGGGAGACATGAGGACCGGTATGAAGACCTTGAGCGAGTGAAGGCACAAGTGCATGAGTGAAAGCACACAAGCATGCACACACATACACACACGCTGTCGTATCGTTCTATGGAAAGGAGGGAGAGAGCATAGAAGTTCCCTTGCTAATAGCTAATATTGTTTCTTTCTCTTTCCTATTTGTTACTATCCGAAGGAGTTCATCATTAAAGAGGTCGTTTTGTATTGCGAGCAGACACCTACAAGAAATAGTACTTTGAGGAAAAATGAAAATGTCTTACTTGTCACGGCAAAGAGAATGAGTCCTTAATTGATTTGTCAAAGGTGATTTACATTCAAGTTGAAAAAAATCATATGGGTATAACAGATGTGCATTTAGCTCATCCAAGTAAGAGCTAACAAAGTTCTTATTGAAGTTCGAACTTGGTTGAATCTAGATGATCACTTCTCTAAGTCTTGGCACTGCCCAAATTCTTTAAGTTTAGGAGAGGGCATTCATTTCTCTGATATCCTCATTGTGCGCACAAATCAACAGTTGTTTCTAGCATTCATGTGAACCCATGTTCAAAATGATTTGTTATATTCATGTAAAATCTAAAGCTTTAGCTTAAAGAGATTTTGTAACTAAACACCGTCCGTGAGATTGTTGGACTTCCTCTGAGCAATCCTTTCCTCTAGTTATTTATCCAATGTAGTGATATAAAAAACAACCACAATCCGAGTTGATTGCCTTAATTCCCCTTTATTTTAACCGCTTAGTCATCAGTCATGTTATAATGTGACCTTTCAGTTTACAGTAAATCTCACACCATTGTTAGCGGGATCAAACATGTGAGTAATTTCTCTTTGGAAGAGAAAGGAAAGAAAAACAAATATGCTGAATATGCACAGTCCAGAAGTCTTTCTGTCCAAATATTTACATGATTATAACAGATATTCGACATATATTGTTAATGTCGTATGATAACCTGAGCAAAACAGGTCTGGCTTTTTAACACACATGAAAAGAACAAGGGTATCTATGAAATTTTTAGACAAAGCAGGCATGAAGCAATGCTCCTCCATGGCTAGATGAGTGCTCTAATAAACCACAACATTTTTACACAGAAATCTTTACATTAAATCAGCAACAACAAAGTGTTGAAGTGATCAAGAGAAGACTCATGCAATGGTTTGTAGGAAGTAATCCTTTTAAAGAAATCAACATGCTCTCAACACATTGCAGATAACTCTGCTCGAGAAGGAACAAAATTAAAACCTGGAAACCCAATGCGAGTTCTTTCCTTGATTGCTATTGTTTCATATTTATCTCACACTTTCCTCTCTGTGAGGTGATGAGTAACCTTCATCGTACCAATGCATAGACAATAATGCTTCCGGTATTTGAAAACTTAAATATCTTCGCAACGCAAGTGCAAATCAGTCATGAGTGTACTAAACTTGATGCAAACATACATACATTTGTCCTCAACAATACTTTCGTGTGTTTTACATACTACACGGATGTACCTTTGTCTGAGAAAAATTCACAGAAATATATGATTGAAGCAAGCGAATCAAGAGCATCAATTCTACTGCATGGATTGTATCAATTTGCAATATAATAAGTTACTTTTTGAACCATTTCTGGAAACGAATCACTTCTTGGCACAAATTAATTTCAACCAAGTACACTTTTTAGAACTCATCACACATCATTAAGCAAGTATGCAAGTTATACCAGTATATGCAAGAGTTAAATAGCTGTCAGAAACAACCAAAAATGACGTGCGCTATTTTATTTCAACACAAATGACAACCCTTAGTGAATACAAAATCTCAGTCCTTACAACTTTAGACATAAGCTGAAAAGATTCCTACTGATTATACTCAAAAAAAACAAAATGATGGACTTACGATATAAGAAGTATTTACAGGTCCCGCAACAGCACGTCGATGCCAGATGCCTTATGATGTTAGGATAATGAACATATTGCAGACAAAGGTCGTCAAATTGTTTTTGCGCTAGAGGATGAACATCTAGAATTCCTACTAAATTTTCATGCCTTCATCATTACCAAACAAGAAGAAGGCCTTAAGCCTGTTCCCTTGAAGCCTTCGTCCTCTGCTTTTGCAGCTTCTCGAAGCATTCCTCCAGAATTGAACAGAGAAGAGCTATCGCTCTGATCAGAAAACTTGAGAAGTCCTCAATCTAATCTCTGAGGCCTCCGTCGTTCTCTGTCCAATAGTACTTTCAGATCTCTGCCTTCTGTTCTTCTATACCACACATCATTTCTGTAATAAAAACTCTGTACAGCCAACGAGGAAGGTAACCTTCCTTCATCCCAGTCCTATATTGTTGACCTCCTATTTCTGCATACAGTCGATCGGCATGGTGCCTTCTTTCCGATTTGTCCCCTGAAGAAGAGAAAACTTGGGATCCTAGAAGACTGCTCCCTTCCAAGCCCTCTGTCCTCACGACCGCCGCCTTCCTTCCTTTTCCAACTCCACGCTGCAGCTTCCACGTAACCACACTTCTCCCCAAGGAAAGAAATAGAAATGAATCCCCTCATGTATGCGTATTACTTTTCTTTTTATTAATATAATATATTGTAATTATATATATTACACAATGCATAAATACTCACATTTAAACTCAATTCACACGCTTGCATATCCACCACCGGAGTATAAAAAGCACATGGAGATACTCACTTTCTCACAACCTGACATACTCACATGGATACTAATGCACACTCACTTACATGGATCAGGCACATAGACATGCATACACACATTTCACGCATATGTGATCAATCATATTGCCAACATATGTATAAAGAAATATATAATGGAATTTGCATTCTCATCAACATCTTATGCGGAAAACATATACAAGAGATATGAGGGAACATCATATTTTGCCATCGGTCACGCACAAACCCAAGAAAAACATGCAATTGATTAATACACAATCAACGAGTCATTAAACGATAGAAATCACCATTCCATGTTCATACTAGACTCATTTTATCCGAGTTGAGTTTCGCTCATCAAACCAACCTGCAATATCAATATACGTACCCGTTCTTAATTGATTTATAATCATATTGATCAAAATTCTAAGTTATTGCTTCTAGTCAAATTGTAGGCTTGGTCTTTGTATCTCGACCACATCCACCCCCTCTGAACATGTACATCCTCCGGATGTGCCAACCTGCATATATAACATCAAACACAAGCAAGAATCAAGTAGTCATAGCATATAAACAGAACATAAAGAAAATTTTAACTTGATGTATGAAACCTGAAAATGCATTAGTTTTACCATAAATTAAGAGAAGAAAGTAGACAAAAGCAACTCATACAACACATCAGAATACATTAATGCACTTAGACTAGAAATCACATGAGTAAATCGAAAACTTCTTAGCTCTCTCGTTAACTCGACCCGGTTAGATCTAGTAGCCTATCCGAAGTATTTGCATATATCAGTCTTTACTAGCTCGATTTATGAAACTCGCTTCTGATTTCCCTATTGATCTTCCATCATCTGAACCCCATCAGACCTTTTCTTATTTTTCTCTTATTTTTGTTCTATTTTTCTTTATTTTCATTCTTTGACCCAGCTCAACCTTCATATTTTTGTTTATATTTTTATTTATTCTTTTTCTACACGTCGGCCTATGCCGAAAATCGGATGCGACTCGTGGACCTGACCACCCGGACAGGTTTAGCCCACCCATCTACCGACCCGACATAGCGCACGATGCACAATGTCAGCCTCATACGAAATCAACGTCAGCTCGTGGCTCTAACCACCCGGTTAGAGTGACTCCACCCGCCTATCAACCCGTATGAGCGCATAACAACATGTAGGTTAGGTCATACGACACAACTAGCGTCAGCTCGTGGCCCTGATCACCCGACCAAGGTAGTTCCACCCGCCTACTAGCTCATCGCAGCACCCAACAACACATACACATACACATAGATAGTTGGCTGGTATAAGAATTCTTTTCTCAATATATAATCTGTCTGAAGATTAGGTCAGATGAGAGATCAAGAGTAGAAGTCGAAGTGTCTCACTCATCAAGTGCTCGTAAACACTACTATATACAGATACTTAGTCTAGGTCTTCCCTTCACCTTCCTAGGTCTTGCTCTCGAAAGTTCTAGTCCATCTTCTAACCTTACTCATATATTCCTGGTCCTTATACATTACATGTAATCTAATTAGTGGCACGAGATTTTTATTCTACTTAATTTTTCTTAATTATGCATTTATTTACATGTTATATGCCCAACCCATGTAGTCTTTTCATATGGATATATATATATATACATACATACACATATATGCATGAGAGAAAAAGAAACTGAATCAATAACATCTCACCAGTATAAAATCAGAAGTCGCTCGAGCTTGTCGCCTTTAATCATTCTTTCTTTAGAAAAAACTTGAACTTGGTCATCCTGTATAAATCAGAAGCTTATTTCACACGAATCTATATAAAAACAATTATTCAAAAAAAAGAAAATATTACCTGGCTTTATTTATATACATTGATATTTATTTTCTTGCCGATCTCCGAGGATCTTCCCTGACTTTATTCTTCATAAGAAAAAAACCTAACTTAATTTAAAATAAACATTATTTACACATATCTTTAATATAACCTTTTTATCTTTAAGACGTCTCGCCCCCTTCACGTTCCCTACGGAACAAGGCAGATATTCTTTATCATTTTTTAGCGCAGTCACTATTCCCCAAAGCTCTCGCTTAAATTGAGGGTAACCTCTCTGGCGAACATTTAGAACTTTAGCTCCGAAACGAATTGCATATCTTTTTCCTTCATCATCCTCTTGGCCAATCGCCCAACCTATACCTGTCGGACTTGTATCTATGGTGATATAAATTTCTCTATTATTAGTATAATCAGCCTTTCTAAGCAATGGAGCTTCTGCAAGTGCTTTCTTTAATTTTCTTACAGCTTGAGTATGGATATCTTTCCATTGAAATCTTTGCCCTTTCCTAAGCAATTGATAAAGTGGGTCAGCAATATGGGCAAAATGGGGAATCCATACAACATAGAAAACACATGCCCCAAGAAATCTCCTTACTTCAGTGATCGAGGAGCAGACCTCTTTCATGTGCTGAATGGCATCTACTTTCTTTGGACATGGCTTCCTTCCTTTAGGTCCACATAAACTTCCTACAATTAAAACCTCTTGCACTCCAAATACTGATTTTTCAGCAGAAAATGTCAAATGAACCTCTTCCAGCCGACTGAGAATGGATTCACAATCAGTTATGTGCTTTTTAACAAAATTCCTACATCCATCCTCATCAAGAGTCTCGTCTCTATCTCTTTCTTCACAGCCTTTAATAGGAACATCATCAATGAATGGCATAGTCAGATGTGGAATAAAATCCCTAAGAACTTTATGCATACCATTCATCATATGTGCCACCGAGTTCGTGGCACCTTGCGGCAAAGTGCACATGCGCACAAGCCCAAGTGGCGTCCTCATAGTCGTCAAATCGCGGCTTTCGAGAGCTAGCTGGAATTGATCATATCCAGAGTGTAAATCTCCCATTGAATAAATAGATCTTCCTGCAAACGCTTCTGCATATTCGTCTACAATAGGCCCAGTTCCCATTTTTCTAATTGTCACTTTATTCACTGGCTGTAGATCTTGGATAAATCTTAATGCCCCATTCTTTTTTGGTACAGTAAACCAACGGTTAGAATAAGGAGCACTTGATGGCTCAAGAATCCCCATTCTAATTTTGTCATTCAACAGATCAATTAGCTTTGAAATATGAGCTTTTGGTACTGGAATTGGTCTGAGATTCCAAGGTACATGTGGTATTGTGAAAATTATCATAGGTGTCACCACAGATGGATCTACACATCCAATTTCTTGGGCATTGAAAGAAAAAGCTTTTCCATGCTTAAATAACATCCGAGAGAATACATTCTTCTCTTTTTCGCTGAGGAAACCATCTTTCCCTAATTGAATTTGCTCGAGTGTTTCTTTAGTAAATTTATGGCCTATTTTTCTCTTATCTCTGAGAGGTGGCTGAGATTTTACATCATCCATAAGTTTATTACTATCTTCAGGAAGCGGAACTGCGACTGGCTTTATCTTTTTATCAATTGTTTTGTATTTTGTTTCAACGAAGACTTCTTTACCTATTTCATCTTGCTCAAACTTTGCTATTTCCTTATACATGGAAATAGAGTGCGTTTGAATCACATAATCACTCCTTTTTCCTTGAATTAACTCTTGCAGATCAAACAATGTGTCTGCAAAGGATATCTCATCAAAGACTCCAGAGATTTCCTCGTCGAAGTTAAGCACTCTACATCCATGAAAGTTTCTTTGAAGATCCGCTATGTATTGTTTTTCCCACTTTTTTAACTCAGAAAAAACACGAAACTGAAATGAACTTATCGAAGAAAGTGCTACAAAACTTGATATAAACATATTTACATTCGGGATCTTTTCACTTTTCAAGCTTTCATAGTCCCGACTTATGAAAGCTTCCTTTAAAAACTTTGATCCTCGAATTCTTCAGGAATAGGTCTTGTCCGAAGAGAAGTTCTATTCCTGATATGATCTACACATACCGTCATGAATTGAACTGCCTTTTTTCCATCCTTACTACGGATTCGCGCATAAGCCGACCCATCTTCTAAGACTCTTGTTTCCATTCTTAAGGCAGTAATATATGGCTGCCCTAGAATCAATGAGTAACTAGAATGATCTTGTACGAAAAAATTTTGATAATCACTGACATCTCCAATTGTAACTAGAACCTGCGGGCATGCACCAAACAATTCACCTGGCATCGAGTTCGCAGCCTTAATTCTCCAACCAGGCTGCATGTCTATTGGCCATTTTCCCTTCATATAGAGATCTTTGGACATCAAGTTAACTTCAGATCCATGATCTATAAGAGCGACAACTGGAGTACTAATTTTCTCTAATCTTACCAACGTCTCAGTTGTGGCTCGAGCCCAATGATCTTTAGTGTAATAACTCGAAGGAGTTATGTCGGAAGGATTCTTCTCCAAGGATATTTCCTCATGCACGCACGGTTGAACATTAGTCTCAATTGGTTCAAGTACATTTTTTAGCTCTTGTACTTGCGCTTGCACAGTATGAACAGGAGTCTCTTCATCCATTCTTTCAATCTCTTGCATGTCAGCTATTGGTTGACGTTTCCTTCTTAAGAGGTCAATTATTACTTCTAGAAATTCTCTTTTTGCTATTCCCAGTAACTCACCGAGTGTAAATTCGATTACACTATCGAGCACTCTTTTCTCGAGAACTTGTTTAAGATTTGTGGCTTGCTCTATGTGCGATTTTAGCATATATGAGGGATTTCTCACTCTCCCTTGTCCTTTTTTCACAGGTTGCATCTCTTGATCTTGAGGAGGAATATTATCGTGGGTAGGGACTGGCATCTCAGCAGAAGTAGGAATTCGAACTTGAGTCGGAATTTTATTTGGTTGGATTATTGTTGGTTGTGATGGTGGATCTATTTGAGTGGGTTGGTTTGTTTGTGTTGGATGGTTTTGGTTTGGTATTTGAGGCTGTTCATGTGAAGCTTCTACTTGACGCCTAGTTCTTCTTTTCTCCTCTTCACCCTCATTGGTTCTTCTTCGTTTGTCTTCCACTACTGCTTCATGCTCTACCGAAGAGCATAGGTATGTAACAACCGAGAGAGTATCTACAGGATCATTCCATCCACTTACCCCTCGGATTTCATTACTGGCTGTTTTTAAAATTTCATGATGCATCTTCCCGCGGTCTAAGGACTTTATTACTTTAGACCACGGTTCTATATCATTATTTTCGTCAACTACCTGACATGCATACGTATGCGATGTTGAAGCAACATTTTCACATGTGCCAGGGAAGAATATTCTCATTCCTCCCCGTCCAAAATTAATGTTTACTTTTTCTCCAGTCTTAGAGTCATATATCATCTTTTCCTTAACGAATACCAAATTCTTTGCTAATGCTTCTTTGAAGCTCTCACACGAATATCTGTTATGCTCCAAAGAGTCACACCAAATACATCTTTTAATTTCTGGAGCTTTTGGGTTTTTAGGTGCCGGTGCTTGTAAAGATTGAGATTCAATCATCTGCTTCACACTTTGAATCGTAAGGTCACTAAACTTTTTAAACATATCTTCCATTGTATTAGTGGGCACAACGTCCTTTGGTGTTGGTGGGTTTACCTGAGGGTTCTGTACAGGTTGTTGAACAGCCTGAGCTTGTTCTTCTTGCATATCATCATGCCAGCTCTGCATGAACTTAGACAAAGTTCTTTGCTTTTCTACATATCCTCTAACAGCTTCATCTACATTACCCCAGTCTTCGGTAAGACCAGACTCAGTTCCTATCTGTTGTAATTGTGGAAAAATTTCTTCTCGGGCTTTCGAATCTATAGCCCGGAGAAACAAGGATACCTTTTCTTGATCTATAGCCCTCCTATCATAATCAGATAAGTCTGCAAATTGTTGATCAAACTCCCTTTTTATATCTAGAATGGATTGATCTTTTGGTTTATGTATCCACTTTAGAAATGTGGATCTAGTCACTTTATCTTCGTCATCCAGTGCAAACATCCTTATGAGTATCATCTTGTATTGTGACCATCTTATTTGCCCTTCTATAACTAGTCGAGGTGCATCCATAACTAGTCGGTCACGCAAATGCAATTCTGAAACGTATACAAAATTGTCTATTAATTCTTGGTCACTCAATGGTGTTAGACCCGTACCAAGGTATCGTGCCTCCAATTCATATTCCTTACAAAAACGAGTAACATTTTTACCACTGAAATATCCACTTCTTCTGATTACTCGCTCATGAAATGCCTGAATAGCACTCCGTCTTTTCTCGTCCTGCTGAAAGTGCAGGAGTTGGGTTATAATATCCATCGTTGCGTCACCCATAAATGATCAAGCACAATGAGCTCACTTAACCGCACCACTCTTTAAACTAGGATCAGGATCTCTACATTCTCCTCCTTTCACGTCGGGTTCACCAGGTATGTCGTATCGTTCTATGGAAAGGAGGGAGAGAGCATAGAAGTTCCCTTGCTAATAGCTAATATTGTTTCTTTCTCTTTCCTATTTGTTACTATCCGAAGGAGTTCATCATTAAAGAGGTCGTTTTGTATTGCGAGCAGACACCTACAAGAAATAGTACTTTGAGGAAAAATGAAAATGTCTTACTTGTCACGGCAAAGAGAATGAGTCCTTAATTGATTTGTCAAAGGTGATTTACATTCAAGTTGAAAAAAATCATATGGGTATAACAGATGTGCATTTAGCTCATCCAAGTAAGAGCTAACAAAGTTCTTATTGAAGTTCGAACTTGGTTGAATCTAGATGATCACTTCTCTAAGTCTTGGCACTGCCCAAATTCTTTAAGTTTAGGAGAGGGCATTCATTTCTCTGATATCCTCATTGTGCGCACAAATCAACAGTTGTTTCTAGCATTCATGTGAACCCATGTTCAAAATGATTTGTTATATTCATGTAAAATCTAAAGCTTTAGCTTAAAGAGATTTTGTAACTAAACACCGTCCGTGAGATTGTTGGACTTCCTCTGAGCAATCCTTTCCTCTAGTTATTTATCCAATGTAGTGATATAAAAAACAACCACAATCCGAGTTGATTGCCTTAATTCCCCTTTATTTTAACCGCTTAGTCATCAGTCATGTTATAATGTGACCTTTCAGTTTACAGTAAATCTCACACCATTGTTAGCGGGATCAAACATGTGAGTAATTTCTCTTTGGAAGAGAAAGGAAAGAAAAACAAATATGCTGAATATGCACAGTCCAGAAGTCTTTCTGTCCAAATATTTACATGATTATAACAGATATTCGACATATATTGTTAATGTCGTATGATAACCTGAGCAAAACAGGTCTGGCTTTTTAACACACATGAAAAGAACAAGGGTATCTATGAAATTTTTAGACAAAGCAGGCATGAAGCAATGCTCCTCCATGGCTAGATGAGTGCTCTAATAAACCACAACATTTTTACACAGAAATCTTTACATTAAATCAGCAACAACAAAGTGTTGAAGTGATCAAGAGAAGACTCATGCAATGGTTTGTAGGAAGTAATCCTTTTAAAGAAATCAACATGCTCTCAACACATTGCAGATAACTCTGCTCGAGAAGGAACAAAATTAAAACCTGGAAACCCAATGCGAGTTCTTTCCTTGATTGCTATTGTTTCATATTTATCTCACACTTTCCTCTCTGTGAGGTGATGAGTAACCTTCATCGTACCAATGCATAGACAATAATGCTTCCGGTATTTGAAAACTTAAATATCTTCGCAACGCAAGTGCAAATCAGTCATGAGTGTACTAAACTTGATGCAAACATACATACATTTGTCCTCAACAATACTTTCGTGTGTTTTACATACTACACGGATGTACCTTTGTCTGAGAAAAATTCACAGAAATATATGATTGAAGCAAGCGAATCAAGAGCATCAATTCTACTGCATGGATTGTATCAATTTGCAATATAATAAGTTACTTTTTGAACCATTTCTGGAAACGAATCACTTCTTGGCACAAATTAATTTCAACCAAGTACACTTTTTAGAACTCATCACACATCATTAAGCAAGTATGCAAGTTATACCAGTATATGCAAGAGTTAAATAGCTGTCAGAAACAACCAAAAATGACGTGCGCTATTTTATTTCAACACAAATGACAACCCTTAGTGAATACAAAATCTCAGTCCTTACAACTTTAGACATAAGCTGAAAAGATTCCTACTGATTATACTCAAAAAAAACAAAATGATGGACTTACGATATAAGAAGTATTTACAGGTCCCGCAACAGCACGTCGATGCCAGATGCCTTATGATGTTAGGATAATGAACATATTGCAGACAAAGGTCGTCAAATTGTTTTTGCGCTAGAGGATGAACATCTAGAACTCCTACTAAATTTTCATGCCTTCATCATTACCAAACAAGAAGAAGGCCTTAAGCCTGTTCCCTTGAAGCCTTCGTCCTCTGCTTTTGCAGCTTCTCGAAGCATTCCTCCAGAATTGAACAGAGAAGAGCTATCGCTCTGATCAGAAAACTTGAGAAGTCCTCAATCTAATCTCTGAGGCCTCCGTCGTTCTCTGTCCAATAGTACTTTCAGATCTCTGCCTTCTGTTCTTCTATACCACACATCATTTCTGTAATAAAAACTCTGTACAGCCAACGAGGAAGGTAACCTTCCTTCATCCCAGTCCTATATTGTTGACCTCCTATTTCTGCATACAGTCGATCGGCATGGTGCCTTCTTTCCGATTTGTCCCCTGAAGAAGAGAAAACTTGGGATCCTAGAAGACTGCTCCCTTCCAAGCCCTCTGTCCTCACGACCGCCGCCTTCCTTCCTTTTCCAACTCCACGCTGCAGCTTCCACGTAACCACACTTCTCCCCAAGGAAAGAAATAGAAATGAATCCCCTCATGTATGCGTATTACTTTTCTTTTTATTAATATAATATATTGTAATTATATATATTACACAATGCATAAATACTCACATTTAAACTCAATTCACACGCTTGCATATCCACCACCGGAGTATAAAAAGCACATGGAGATACTCACTTTCTCACAACCTGACATACTCACATGGATACTAATGCACACTCACTTACATGGATCAGGCACATAGACATGCATACACACATTTCACGCATATGTGATCAATCATATTGCCAACATATGTATAAAGAAATATATAATGGAATTTGCATTCTCATCAACATCTTATGCGGAAAACATATACAAGAGATATGAGGGAACATCATATTTTGCCATCGGTCACGCACAAACCCAAGAAAAACATGCAATTGATTAATACACAATCAACGAGTCATTAAACGATAGAAATCACCATTCCATGTTCATACTAGACTCATTTTATCCGAGTTGAGTTTCGCTCATCAAACCAACCTGCAATATCAATATACGTACCCGTTCTTAATTGATTTATAATCATATTGATCAAAATTCTAAGTTATTGCTTCTAGTCAAATTGTAGGCTTGGTCTTTGTATCTCGACCACAACGCGTGCACACGATAAGATCAAAGAGAGGAACAATGGAAAGCTTCTATTGCAAAAGATTTCTCTTACAAAGCTCTATTCTCTAACAAGATAACCCCAAAAATGAGCTCTCTAGCTCTTTTTATAGTTTTTTGACTAGTTTTGGCCCTGTCCAGACCTAGTGTCTGGCCTAGTTAAAAATTAGGTTCCAGGGCTTATTTGAGGGCTCAAATGAAGTCTAAAAATTATGAAAATTGGTAGGATGATACTTCTAATACTCATCAAGCTCGAGGACTCCTCCGCTTGAACAAAATGGAGTTACAAAAATAGAAAATGGTATTTACAATGGTTTTAAGTGATGAAAATCACTATTTTTATAGGGATTTTTCTGAAAATTTGACATGTACTTCTTGGAGCTCCCTACTTGCTCCTTATTCTTGTATGCCCACTTCTTTGATGCTACTTCTTGGAGCTCCCTACTTCCTCCTTATTCTTGTATGTCCACTTCTTTGATGCGCTTCCATGTTTTCTGCTTGACCTTGAGTTCCAACACTCCCCCCCTCTCGAGTTTGTTGTCCCTGACAGACCCTTGTTGTAATGGTTGTTTGAGGTAGTGTTGTGAGAGGTGGTGTCCATTCTGCAGAAACGAGAGCCATCTAGCTTCCAAATGTGGCAAGATCGATTGGCAAGTTCTTCATTTGTCTCTTTGAGCCTGTGCAAGTGGTAGTTCCATGATATGTGCTTCATCCTTGGATTCCAGCATGAATGTGTCATTCTGAGTCTCCATTGATGGCCTCTAGATCTTCCAAAGGTGATGTTCATAGGAGTCATGCCAAGTACCCGTAACCCATAATGAATGATGGGTAAGTGTGTTCGTGCATGGGTTGAGTAAAATATGTGCCTTGTGCACGGCCTTGTAATGTAGCCCTATGCATGCTTACTTGGAAAAATGCATTGGAAGAAGTATGGTGCAAAAATTGGGGGTCTTGAGCTAAGTGCTCAAGGGTATGCTGACGAAGAGGTTTCCTAATCTATCATGGTTATGGTGCTGCCAAAGTAAAGATACTTACCATGGTGAAGGGTTGATTGATGTGTATCTCTACGTGTTGTACACCCAACATTTGTGATGGAACATTGCCGATGAATGTCCATGTTGAGGGGTCACTGATGAAAATTCTTTTGAGTGCCTGGTCTGTTTCCTCTTTTCAAAGCAACATTTGCCAAATACTGAGAATTGAATTTCTTTATATTTCTTGACAAACAACATTGGGTAACTACACCAAGCTTAGTTTCACATATTCTCTTTAGCTCACCATAAGCATGAGTCTTCTCACCCAGTATACATACAAGGATTTGCAGTGTACCCAAACTACCACTTGCAGATATCTCCTTGGATGCTCTCGTACATACAGTAGTGAAGCATTGCTCAAGTTGTGGAACTTCAAGCTTTTCCCTCCTAGCATAGTAAGGGGAAACAATAGTTGTGGATGCCATGTTCATGCTAAGTGCTTGACATCTACCAGATACGGTAGCAATAATATCATTCTGCTAGCCGAGAGACACTTCTATCAAAACTGATATATGTCGAGTAATCAATGGTTCCACCTTCAACGAAGTATGACTCATTCACGTTCCATGAGCCAAACCTGGGAAAAAACTCTCTCTCTCTCTTGTATTTTTTTTTTTGAGACAATGTCACCAAACAAGACGACAGATGTTAGTATCAGAAAAAATAATTGACATATGTCAATGTGCTCTTGTGCATGGGATTCTTAGTTGTGTCTATGCACGTCCATGTAATGTGGCCCTATGTTAATGCATACTTTGGAAATGCATGGCCTGAATGGTGCAAAAGAGAGGGTTGTGCAAGGAGCACATGGTTGTCGATCGTTGAGGCTTTCGATGTTATTTACGGATGTTGATGCCATCTGTTGTGGAGGTATCCATTGGATCTTGAGATGACAATTGATCCTGCCTCCTTATGGGGATCCATTTGAGAACGATTTGCGACTGTGTAGTGAGCACCTTTGGCCTGTTCCTCTTTGGCTGGTTTCGTGATTGTTGTGGCCCTTGTGGTTGGTGCTTTGGTTTTGTAGGGGCCGCTGATGCTTTTGGCTTCCAAAGCCATACCTCTGTGGTTGGTCGCTTGACTTGCGTTGAAGAGGTTAGTTGGTCTACTTTTGTTCTTGGTGTTTGGTTCTGATCTTTGCCTCACCTTGGCTTCTTTGTTGAGACTTTTCGCGTATGGGAGAGCATAGGTTGTTGTGGACGTAAGAGCTTCCTCGGTACCCACATGTGTAATTGCCCTTGTTGATCTGCAACTAATTTCTTAGGCACCCAAATTTGTCGGAGATCTTGTGGTTGAGCTTGTCTGAGCTTCTTCCTTCATCTTCTGGCCTCGTTGGCTTGCCTGGATGGGGTTTGTGGGGCCAAGGTTGGAGGTTGCTCTCCTTTGCGTACCCAGATTTGCGTCATGCCCGGAACTGCTTTCTTGTTGAATGGTGTCTTTCTATTTGCTATAGCAGTTGTCTTAAACTGTTGTGCTTGCTTCTTAGGTTGAACTACTGGGGATGCTTTACTCTTCGAAAAAGAAGGAGGGTTTGCTTGCCTTTGCGACTGTCCTTCCATGATTGAGTCTGTCTGGATCATAGAGCTTTTGACACAAACAACATCTTGCTCGTGAAGATTAGTCTTAGAGGAACTAAGAGAGTGTGTGGTGCCATGATCTATGAGCATGTAGTTCTCTAATTCTAATGTAATGAATTGTTCATGTACCCAAACTTGAAGAAGTCGGCTTTGGAGGTTTAAGTTAACTGCATAGTCATAGATCCAATCTTGACCCAAGACAAGTGGTTCTGTAAGGTTCTCATCTTGACACACTAGCACTTTGACTTTCATTGGAACAACTTGAAGGTAGATGGGAAGTTCCACCTCGCCCAAACAAGGGGTTTCCACACCTCCCAATCCTATGAGATAAGCTTCTATGGGATTGATGTTCAACTGCAAGTCTTGGCAGTAGGATAGTCTAACTGCACTACTTGCTGCACCTGACTCAATCAATGCTTTCACAGTCCTTGCACCCTTTCCTTGTCCTATCTCTATGGTCACAAAGGGACGTCGGTCAATGACTTGAGAAGTAATTATGCCTGATTTTTGGCACATATCCATGTGATATTTTGGGGCTTTTGAGTTGACATCTAGGCCTAGTCGCCTTAACTTATTTCGCCTAATACGCTCTCTAGCCTCTGCCTGTGCTTCTTCCCTCACCCTTAACTCCTCTTCTTTTCGCTTCTTAGCAGTGTTGAGTCTTGTAAGCATATCCTATGTAAGAGGTTCTTGGTATAACTTGACTCTACATCCACTAATATAGTTTGGCAAGATATCTCCTTCTAGAGTGGCCAACTGAACTGCACCGCTAGTGGAAATTCTATTAATGATCATGGGTCTGTATCCTCTTTTTTCCAACTTATGGGCATGTTGTTTTAGCGTGTAAACCAACACTAGATCTCCCTCTTTCAGTCCCTTATCCTTGATGTGTGCATCGAAGTATGCCTTTTGTCTTTTCTTTGCAGCATAGATGCCTGCTGCCGCTCGTAGCCTCATCTCACCTAAACGTTCTAGATCAAAGATCCTAGAGGACAACTCATGTCCATTCCACTCATGCTCTTGTGCTACTTTTAAAGCCGGAATTAAGAAATCTAATGGTAGCACAACATTCTGTCCAAAGAACATCTGAAATGGGGTGGCATTCAATACCATCTTATAGGCAACTCGATAAGCCCAAACAACATGATGTAGCTGTTTGTCCCAATCAGAGCGTTTATTATTTACTAGTTTTGTCAATACGTTACATAGGATCTTGTTTGTGCTCTCAGCTTGTCTGTTAGCTTGTGGATGATAGGGGGCAGGCTTCTTATGTACTACCAAGAATTCTTGGAGCAGATTTTCAATGACTTCATTCAAGAAGTGCGTGCCTCTATCACTCACTAACTCTATTGGTAGTCCATATCTTGTGAACACATTCTCGAATAAGAACTTAGCCGTAATCTGAGCATCATTCTTTGTGGTGGCTTTCACTTCTACCCACTTGGTCAGATAGTTTTTGGCTACAATAATGTACTCTGCATGGGTGTTTCTAGCTGGGGGGTTAATAGGACCGACAAAGTCTATTCCCCACTTCGAGAATGCACGTCCTCCCATCATTGGCCTCAAAGGCATCTCATCTTTTCTAACTGGATATTGTGCACGTTGGCATGTGCCGCATTTCTTCACATAGGTATGTGCATCCATATGAAGAGTGGTCCACCAAAGTCCTGAGAATAGAATGGTCTTGATTACTTGGTCAGGACGAAAATGTCCACCTGCAACACCACTGTGTGCAGTTTGTAAGACTTTCAAATAGTCTGATTCATGAACGCACAGTCTTAGGTAACCATCTTTGCCTCTTCGGTATAGGTTGTCTCCTACCAAGGCATAGTCTTGAGCCTCTTGCTCCATACTTCTTCTTCGTGCTAGGCTAGCCTCTTTGGGTAAGGTCCCTGATCTCATGATTTCTACCAATGGAGCAATCCAATCTGGAACTAACGACATGTGATAAAGAGTCGCATGCTCAACTGGGGGTTTTTCCTAGCACACTTGAAATTCCTTTATCCACTCATGTACTTGTTTGTCCATGCTAGGCCAATACACTCCTAAACGTTTCAAATTCTGCAATGTTCGTTGTTTTGAATAGTGATTTCCTAGCAATCCTTCATGGGCTTGTTGCAACCAACTGCTATGTTCTTCATCCTCAACAAAACAAGCTAGTACACCTTCTGTATCTTTTTTGTACATGCTTCTTGCCAATATGTGATATTTTTGTGATTTTACAATTTCTTCTTGTGATGTTTTCACATTCTTATTTGCAGGGCCGAAGGTTAGGATTGGTACCAACTTATTTGCCCATTTAGGAACAACTTCTAAATTGAACAGATAAGCATCGGGTAATTCATCAGACACTCCTTGCGGTGACTCTCTTGAAGTGATGCGAGAAAGGTGATCTGCCCGAAGGTGGGTTCTACCTTTCCTGACAACAACTTCAAAGTCATATTCCATTAGTAAGAGGAACCATCTTACTAAGCATCCAGTATTGCAAGGTTTATTGACCAAATATAAGAAAGCAAAAAACTTGAACTTGTTGGCCAATAAATAGTGTCTAAAATTCTCCACAGCATATACCATGCCTAAGCCCTCTCGCTCAGTTGTGGAATAGTTTCGTTCAACTACGATGAGTTGTCTACTAGCATATGCTATGGGCAAAACTAAGTTTCCTTCACCGGTGGGTTGTGCTAGCACACATCCTACAGCGTGATTGGATGCATCCACATGGACATGGAATGGTTTATTCCAATCAGGAGTGGTCAGTATTGGTGCTGTGCACAAACGTTTCTTTAGTTCATTGAAAGAATTCTCGCATTCGTCGTTCCACTCAAAATTAGACAACAAGGCATAAAGGGGTCTCGCTATGATCGCGTACATGTGGATAAACCTACGGTAATATCCACAATGGCCCATATAGGCTTGTACTTCTTTAACATTCCTTGGCCTTGGCAGCTCCGCTATGGCTCGTACCTTATCTTCATCTGTTGAGATTCCATTCTTAGAAACAATATGACCTAAGATTTTACCTTGACGCACCATGAACACACACTTTTCTGGGTTCAGACGCACTCGATAGTCTCTGCACTTGTTAAAAATTTGTCTGAGCTTAGGGATGTGAAATCTTCTTTCTTGGGAATGAGCACATAAATCATCCACATACACTTCTAAGCTCTTTCGCAAGAACTCTTTGAAGACATGACACATGAGCCTTTGGAATGTTGCAGATGCATTGGTGAGCCCAAATGGCATCACATGAAATGCAAAGATTCCCCACTCTGTGGCAAAAGCTGTTTTGTGTTGATCTTCTGGGGCAATGGCTACTTGATTGTAACCTGAAAATCCATCAAGGAAGCTATAAACTTCCTTGCCTGCAACACGCTCCAATAGGTGTTCCGTGATTGGAAGTGGATAACTATCTCTGATCGTAGCAGCATTAACTTTTTTAAGGTTAATACACACTCGCAACTTCTCGTTCTTCTTGGGCACCACTACAATGGGGGACACCCATTCAACATGCTCAATCTCATAGATGAATCTAGATTCAATCAGCCTATCAATTTGTTCTTTTATGCGGCATATGTATCATTATATGTGTAGGGCTTCTGTTTGGTGGGCTTGGCACCAGTAGTCATGGGGATAGTTTAGAGCAAATTCTTGGATCTACCCCTTTCAAGTCTCTATAGTGCCACGCAAACACATCCCTATATTCCCTTAATAGAGCTACAAGCTCCATTTCTTCTCTTGCACTTAGGTCATCTCCTATATATGTGCATCTCTCTTCGTTCTCTTCAATGGTCACTACAATCCGGTCGTCAACTTCATATTTCTTGAAGTTTTCTGGTACTTCAAACAATGATTCCTCCTCTTCTTGTTTCACTGCTTTTCTTTTCTTTTTCTTTTGACTGCTCTCACTTCCATCCTTTGAATTTACCGTTTTAATACTTGTGAGAGGCTCTTCTTCTTTCTGGGTGAACACTCCTATATCTTCTAGATAGTGCTGCTCTAAGTTAAAGCAACTATCCATCACAATGGACTCTATATCATCGTCATTCTCTTCTTCTTCTATGACATCACTAGGGTCACATTCTTCTAGCAAGGGCTGGCACATGAACACTGAAATATCATAACCCTCCTCATCACAATGAGGTGTCCATTGTTCTTCATCGACATCAATGTCCATGGTGGCTAAGATTTCGGGCCAGCCATGAGGCTCAAATTCCTCATCTGGAAAGATCATCGGTGTGTAGGTTGGGTCTCTAACTGGTCTATCTCCTGGCGAAGTTCCTTCTTCTCTTGCCTTTAAATGTTTTTCCTCTTCCTCAGCGACCTTGCACATCCACAAATGAGTATCTTCATGCAACCAGGATGGATCAGGTGAACTTCCAGAATGCATAGAGATTGAATCTTCTTTCGCTTTGTGGATAGGATTCCAATGTAGGGGTGGTACATCTCTGAAGGTGTTATCCTTCAAATTGACCTTGGTGGTGACCCCTAAGTGCTGTAAGTACAAGTTGGTTCCCCAATCCTGTACTATTTTCAATTGTCGTAGGAAGGGTCTTCCTAGGATCATCTCATAGACATTATTTTTCTCAAAGTCACATATAGCAAATGTATGTTCAAACTCTACACCATAGGTGGTTAGAGTTATCCTTTCTAGAAATCCTAGAGGTCTTTTAAAATGACTGTCTCCCATTTGAAGCTTCATTCTAGTTGGTCTTAATGTGGGTTTGCCCCATTGCTTCCACAAGGAGGTGGTCGCAATGGCAACACCAGCACCTGAATCTATGATTGCTTTGGTTGTGTAACCTTGGTAGGTGATTGGAAGATACGTATTACCTTCTTCACCCTCACACATGTCCCCTTGTTAGCACAGAAAATGGTTGGTTTTAATGCGCTAATGTGGTTCTATTCGGCAGGAAATACATTTGATTTCAGATACTTGGAGATTGGATTTGATGATTAATGAGAAGCACGTGGAGGCATTGGTAAAGAAAAACAGGGATATCAATTACGAATTATAATGAGAAGTCAAGCATGGGCTGTTTGAACGAGAAAGGGCCCGAACTCGAACAAGAAGAAATTGTGAAGAATGCTTCGATTTGGAGGTTCCGGTGACGGTGGGATCTTCTGATTACAGATTGCAGAAGCGAAATGCGCTCTTATGGTCCTCTTTGATTATTTCTCATGCTAAAGTTGGGCTTGTGCAAGATGCAATTGCACTATTTTGTCAAATGCATATGGAAGGAAGGATTGTGGTTGAGCTCTATGCAGATGTAGTTCCTCGAACAGCAGAAAATGTCAGAGCTCTCTGTACAGGAGAAAAGGGAATAGGGAAGGAGACTGGCTGTCCGCTCCATTATAAGGGGGTTCCTTTCCATCGTGTTATTAAAGGTTTTATGATACAAGGTGGAGACTTTTCTGCTCGCAATGGCACAGGAGGAGAGTCTATCTATGGGCTGAAGTTTGAGGATGAAAACTTCAGCTTGAAGCATGAACGGAAAGGAATGCTATCAATGGCTAATGCAGGGCCAACCACAAATGGCTCTCAGTTTTTCATAACAACTACTCGCACCTCACATTTAGATGGAAAACATGTTGTTTTTGGAAGGGTTGTTAAAGGAATGGGTGTAGTACGAAACATAGAGCATACCCCTACTGATGATAAAGATATGCCAATCGAGGAGGTCTTAATTTCAAATTGCGGTGAACTTAAAGAGGGGAGGATGATGGTATCGGTGGGCTTTTTAATGATGGTGATATGTATCCAGATTGGCCAGAGGATCTTGATGACAAACCTACAGATTTCACTTGGTGGATTTCTGCCGTGGAGTCCATCAAGGGTTTTGGAAATGATTGTTTCAAGAAAGGTGAATATAAGATGGCATTACGCAAGTATCGGAAGGCTTGGAGATACTTCGATATCTGTCGGGAAAAGGAAATTATGGACGAAGGGGTGATTGGAGGGGCAGTTTAAATGAGGATAGGCCTTATAGAGAGGGGGATAACCACAGCCACGGGGGGCGCATCTCTCGCTCTCTCCCTCGTTTTTGGTGACTCTGCAGGTACGAGGACGAAGGGGGAGGCACACATTCGAGCTGGCGGGTCATTGCCAAAACCACTCTGTGGGACACTACCGTGGGCGGCACATACCTCCAGGAGGCGACAATCACATGGTGTGCCACTCGTCCTCTTCGTGGCAGTTATCGATCAGAGAAGTGTGCAGACATAAGGAGGAAGGGAGTCCCATTGAAGGGAGTGAAGGGGGCAGTAGTGCTTCATTATTTTTCTCTCACTCACTGAGGACACGGACTCCCTCAGCATTATCTACAGAGTCCCTGATTCGGTTGAACCTACTCTCAATATAGACATGCAAAGTTGCGATTTGTTGTCTTTCTCTTCGAGACCATGCAAGTCCATTCTATGTGGAAAAAGGCTCAATGGTTTAGTCAGTGATTCCTTGCGTTGGATCCTTCTCATAAGTGTGTGCAAGGGAATCTTGCTGGGGACAGTAGCTGAAGAAGTTCCCCGGGGAGGAAAGCTCCTTTGCTGTTCGGTTTTCTTTTGCGTACAGGCTACGAGGAGGATAGGGAGGACACTCGGGCACCTGTAGGAAGTGGGGACATATCGGGCAACATCGTTTTGGAAGGGGGGGTGGAACTCTCGCTTCTTCCCTCGGGCAGCAGATCGTCGGGTGGAGACATTCATTCTGCGATTTCATCAAGCTGCATATTGGGACTAATTTTGGTGGCCATGGCAAGCGAGTACAGAAGGAATTTCCATGGAGGACAGCCGAGCAGGCCTCACCCTTGAAATGTTGGTGATATCAGTGACCTTCAACACCTGTGATTCAGACATGCAGTAAGTGGAATTTTTTTGGTTGTTGCAAGGCATTTCCTTTTTGGGCCACTGTTTCGTTTGTGCCTCACTCTGCATGTTGCGTTCCTGAGAAGTTCATGAATTTGTAACCATCACATATAAGGACTTAATGAGCCGAGCTAAGGGTCCAAGTAGGTTGTACAAGGGGATCGACAGAGAGATCATTAGGAATGGCTTCTCAACACAGATTGTAAAGAATGTACAGTGGGGTGGTAATGAAACCATTCGCTTGCTTTGGCATACAGAACTTTTAAAGTGTAACGATGGTCTGCTGGAATTATGCTGCTAATTAAACAACAGACATCTGGTCAAATTCATATTGTGGCATAGAAATATTTGTCGAAATCGATGGTGGATTCTTAGATGATTGTGGTCCTTGAAATTTTTCATCCTGTTCAGAGACTAGTTTTGCGCACTACACATGTTTGAATCTTGATTATAACTGAGCACACAGAGTCACAAAAACAGACCCAAGTGGAGTTCTCATGGTATGCACACATAGTTAAAGTTTGTGCCATCATTCACGTAACCACTAGAACTGATGTCTTGCAGGAGGCGAGTTCAATGAAGGAGTTGCGCTTTCTTCAAATAGTATAACCTAGTATTTAATAGAAAGGAACATTTAAATTTTAGTCATAAGAGCCCAAACATGTAAAGCCATTCTAGGATGACGAAGGTCAATACATTAAGCTAATAGTCTAATCCGAAGGTAGGAAGGGGATAACTGCGGGGTATTTGGAGCTTGAAGACGAATTGCAGATGCTTCAGAACCGTGAAGCTCCACTTGATAAGGTGTTCTCAATCTAAGTTTGATGTGTGCTACTCTAAGAAGTAGGAACAACGATGGCCGCTTGGATGTTTTGATACATGGTACATGTTTCTGCATTGTAGTTGTGTTGTGTATGTAAGGAAGAGTGAAGCCGTATGTGTATGGTTGAATATATATATGTGCGAGTGTGTGCATGAAAGTGCATGTGTGAGTATATGTACGTGAAAGAGAGTGTGTGAGAAAGTGAAAGAGAACAAGAGGGTGAGAGGGTGAATGTATGTATGGGTGTGTGAGTGCATGTGTGTGTTTGGGTGTAAGAGAAGTGTGAGTGAGAGGAAGGAGATAAAAGTAAGAGAAAAGGTACGAAGAAATCAGAGTATATTCGAGCACTAGTGAATAACTTGAGGAAGGATAAGCGGTACAATATCGCGTGATTGCAACAAAGCATAAGCATAAGTAGGCACTTTTGCTTGGGCTTAGAGCTCAACATTTTGGTGCGTTTGCCGGGATTAGCTTGGCATGTCTCTATAAGAGAGTGCCATAGGTTCGCCTAGCGCCACAGGTTGGCCGAGCTTGCGGACCCCAAGATCTAGTACATGAGCGAGGGGAGCTCATCGTCAGGAGCAACACAAACTCAAAGAGAGGAACGCGCTCAGAGAAGAACCCTTGAAAGAGAAAGGAGAAGGTGGGAACTGCCAGGTGAGTGGACCTCGATTGGTTTGAAGAAATCAGCCAAAAACGTGTACTCCCGTAGGAGAGTCGCGAATCAAGTGCGGAAGTTTGAAGGAGGGATCCTGAAGCCGCGTGCATTAAATTTTTGGGATCGAAGTGATATTGACATCACACCTCTTTTCGAAATGGCTCAGCAGATTTCAGTTCACTTGGGGGACTTCACCAAGTTTTCAGGTACTTGGGACGAAGATCCAGATAGTTTTATCCAGTTGTTTGAGGTTACTTGTGAGGCCAATGACATAGTTGACCAGGATCAAAGGTTGAGGATTTTTCCGGCTATTCTCCGTGATGAGGCAGCCAATTGGTATGGGAATTTGACACCACAAGAGCGTGGAACTTATCAAATGCTCAAGGAAGCCTTCTTGGAAAAGTTTCGACGACAAGGCTTCCAAGATAGATTGGCCCAACAAATGGATTACTTGCGACAGGGAGTCAATGAGAGCATCGATAACTACATTCAGAGAATGGAAACGTTAGTAAGGAAGATGGGCGCGAATGCCCCGAACGATGAGACACTGAAACAAAGATTCATTTCGGGATTGAGAGATCCTACGGCACAGCAACATATCAGCCTGACAAGACCTGCAACTTTAATGGTTGCTAAAGAACAAGCAAGGCTTTGGGAGGAAGTCCAATTATGCCAACAAAGGAAGATGGAACTCTTATACGAGCCTATGGGAGGCCCAGGGAGCATACCGATGAAAGATCCTGGTCAAGGAAGTCCCGCATTGACGACCCCAGCTTTTGTAGCTGCCACTAGCACGCCAAGCGAGGTAAATCCTGCGCTAACTGAGGAACGAATATTGGAGTTGGTCACGCAAGCTATAAAAGCTGCCACAATCACCCACGAAATATACACAGTAAAACCCGAGGTGACTACAAACCCCAATCAAGTGTTTCGATCAAATACATGGTGTGGAAAGTGCCATGGTTACGGCCATTTGGCTTCAGAATGCCCTACAGTCTCCAGAGTATTCACAGATAGATCACCACCTAGGATGCGTTGTACTTTTTGTGGAAGAACAAATCACACGGAGGACCGATGTTACAACAAGAGAGCCTATGAAGAGAGGACCATGAAATCGGGAGATACAAGAGAAAGACCCTACACGGGATTGCCTGCTCAAAGTGTTCCACCCACATCTTGTTGGGAAAATAGACCGACATATGGATACGGTGCTCAAGGTCAAGGAGGAGACTATCCAAGAGGATTCTCACGGGATCAAAGAAGAGATGGTCCAATCCAATGCTGGAGATGCCATGGCTTTGGCCATACTCAATCTAGATGTCCAAATGAAAAGAAGCCAATTGATTATACCCCACTATGTAGGTACTGTAGTGGAGAGGGCCACTTTGATGAAGATTGTCCAAAACGAAGAGCTGCCGTCGGCAAGGAAAAAGGACCAATAGGGTCCTCGAATTATGTTGATACTCAGATGCATTCCACATCGAGAGCTCAAGAGCACGTTCCTACGATCGGAGTAGTGTTCAAGACACCGAACCCTCAAGAAGGCTCTAGCTCGTCAATGCACTTTGTGGATGCTTACGAGGCCAAGAACCCGCATAAAGATCCAACTGTGGCAGTAGTCACAAGGACTCAAGAGTATTCGAAGACAAACCAAGGAGGCAAAGATGAAGAAGAGAGTCAAGAGAAGATCGCTGAGCGTGAAGAGGTAGAAAACCAAGTTGGAGGATTTGCTGAGCAGAAAGAGCTCGAGGATGGGGAAGAGATTGAGATTCTTCCACCCGTGATCAAGGAGTTTGTGCCGGGCATAGCACCATTCCCCGAAAGATTAAGGACTCCGAAGTGTAGAAAGGAAAGACAAAGTTCGGAAGAAGTAGATATTGTAAAGTTGCTCGCTGACACGGAAGTCACGCTAGACATTGGCACATTGCTAAAATGTTCACCTGCTTATAGGAAACAATTCTACAATGAATATATTAAGAAGCCGAGGAAAGCTCGAGATAAAAAGAGACAAGATAAAGATGTCCAAGGGATCATTCAAAGCATTACGACGCAAATTGATTCGAACGCTCCTGCTGTGACGGTCGAAATTAAAGGATACGCAGTCCTTGGTGCTCAGTTAGATAGTGGAGCCGCAGTCAACCTTATGACTGAGTTCATGATGAAAGCTTTGGGCCTCAACCACATGGAAGAGACACGGATGTCTTTGAGAATGGCAGATCAAACACAAGTAAAGCCTGCGGGCCTTTTGAAGAATGTAAGCACAGTTGTGGGCGGTCTAGAGTTTAAAGTTGATTATTTGATAGTAAGACCAAGGACCTAAGAGGCGACCTTCTCGATCCTACTTGGACGGCCATGGCTGGTGCAAGCCGAATGTGTGCATGACTGGCGCACAGGTTTTATTTCAATAGGGCCAAAGTCTGATCGGATTCAAATACAAGTATCCACACCCTCGAGCAACAAGAAGAAAACAATAATAGTCGATGAGATGGAAAAGAAAGAAAAGGAGAAAGCAAGGCAAGAGATTGCACGAGCTAGGTTTTCTTTGAACACGGACACCTACAAGAATCTGCTTCAAGACGGGTTCAACTTGCAGCTCTTTAAGAATCAAGACACGAAGATGGGAGAGTATCAAAATCCATTGCTCTATAACGACGATTCCGATCAGGAGTTGCTAGGATGGTTGACACATACAAGAGAATTTGAGTGCTACATGTTGAGTATAGACGCAAGTAAAAACAAAGCTACTCAATCCCTGGAGAAGAGAACTTCAAAAGAAGAGCTGGAGCTGGAGTTAGCTCCGACGATGGAAGTGCAACAGTTGAGAGAAAAAGTTAGAATGCTAGAAGCAGAGATTCTAAAGAGAAGTCGAGAATCGGAAAAAGAAGCGAAGAGTAAGACTAAAGCATCGGAAGCCATTGCAAAAGCTGAATTAAAGAAATTAGGTTCAATCGAAACAGAACAAAACAATGATTTACTGGCCAACCATGCCCGCGTGATTGGAGAGCACGTCCCAATCACAGTGTCATTGAGGAATAAGGAATATTCACGAGAAGCTCAGTTGGAAAAATGGGAAGTTTTTTCGGAGAAGTTCTTGAGCGTGGGGTCAGAGCTACCAGATGAAGTACGAGATTGTATTAAGTTGACACTCAAAAATTTCGGCAAGGCCTTTGCATGGTCATACAGTGATTTGAGAGGAATTGATCCCCGAATCTGCCAACATTATATAGACTTGGAAGAAGGCACACGACCAATATGTCAACGACTTAGGCGGACAAATCCAGTCTACTCGGAATTGATCAAGCTTGAATTGACTAAGTTATTGGAGGCAGGATTTATATATCCCATCGCATCCAGCGAGTGGGTATCACCAATTGTAGTGGTTCCGAAGAAAAATAAGAAAATCCGTATTTGCATAGATTATCGAAAGTTGAACGAGCGCACAAAAAAGGACCACTTCCCTTTGCCGTTTACTGATCAAATCTTGGATAGAGTGGCTAGCCATAAATTGTACTCATTCTTGGATGGTTTCAGTGGATACAACCAGATCCAAATCCATGAAGAGGATCAATCAAAAACTACTTTCACGACAGAATGGGGTACGTACGCATATCGTGTGATGCCATTTGGATTATGCAATGCACCGGCCACATTCCAGAGAGCAATGATAGCTGCATATCAAGACTACTTGCAGGATTGGATGGAGATATTTCTCGATGACTTTGCGATAAGAGGCGACGATGAAAACATGATGGAGAGGATCGAAGCTATTTTAAGAAGAAGCATTGAAAAAGGCATCGCATTAAATCCGGAAAAGTGTACATTTGGAGTACGAAGAGGATTGCTTTTGGGACATGTTATTTCCGAAAAAGGGATTGCGGTTGACGAGGATAAAGTGGAAAAGATCGGACAACTTCCACCTCCTCAAAACTTGCGGCAACTCAGAGGATTCTTGGGGCATGCAAATTATTATCGACATTTTATATTAAATTTTGCATCAATAGCGGCACCACTAACGAATCTTTTGAGGAAAGACCAACAGTACCAATGGACTGGAGAGTGTCAAGTTGCATTCGACTCGATCAAGGAGAGATTGATAAATGCACCGATTTTGGTAGCACCCGACTGGACGAAAGAATTCCATGTGCATACCGACGCTTCTCATACTGCGGTTGGAGCAGTACTATGCCAAGCCGATGAAAAGAAGTTAGACCACCCTATTTATTACGCAAGTCGCAATTTGAATAGCACTGAGAGGAACTACACGACTACGGAGAAGGAATGCCTATCGATGATCTTTGCGGTGAACAAGTATCGGCATTACTTGATGGGAAAGCATTTCACTTTTTATGTGGATCATGAAGCCCTTAAGTATATCATTAATAAACCCGAGCTATCAGGGCGATTGATGAGGTGGATGCTACTCCTCCAAGAATTTCAGTTCACAGTGGTAACCAGACCAGGCAAAGCACATATATTGGCTGACCATTTATCTCGAATTGTTAATGAGGAGCCAATCTCTGGTGTGCCCGATGATGCTCCTGATGGGCATCTATTCCAGGTTGATGCTAAAGTACCTTGGTATGCCGACTTGGTGAACTTCTTATGCACTACTAAATATCCTCCAAGAGCAAGCAAGAGAGAGAAGCAAAAACTGTTAGCATTGGCGAAGCACCATAGCATCATTGGGGGGCAACTCTATCGATATTTTGTTCATGAGAGCATTTATCGGAGGTGTCTCGAGGAAGAAGAAGCAAACCTAGTGTTGAGGGCTTTGCATGATGAACCTTGCGGTGGGCATTTTGCTGGTGAACTGACGGAAAGAAAGATTTTATTGGCTGGGTATTGGTGGCCAACGCTGTTCAAAGACTCGCACACATACTGTAAGAAATGTGACAGATGCCAAGGAATGGGCAAACCCACATTAGCACATGCTGCTCCTCTCACACCGGTGCTTGCTTTTAAGCCATTTGAGAAGTGGGGAATTGATTTTGTGGGGCCTATTGATCCTCCCTCACGTCGAAGATCCAATAGGTATATCTTGGTCTGTACTGACTATGTTACCAAGTGGGTAGAAGCCAAAGCTCTGAAGACTGACCGAGCTGTTGATGTAGCTAAATTTTTATACGAACAAATTATCACTCGATTCGGATGCCCGTTGGAGATAGTGAGTGATAGAGGAACCCATTTTGTCAATGAATTGATTGAAGAATTAATGGAATTATATAAGATCAAACATAGAAAAAGCACTCCATATTATCCGAGGGCAAATGGACAAGTGGAGGTCACCAACAAGGTGCTGGAATAGATTCTGACAAAGACAGTAGCTGTGCATAGGAGAGACTGGGATGAGAGACTTTTGGAAGCCTTGTGGGCATATCGAACATCCTACGGAGTGACAACCAAGAGCACTCCGTTCTCCCTAGTATACGGCGAGGAAGCCATCTTTCCCATCGAAAAAGAAGTTCCAACATTAAGAGTGGCTATCGAAGCCAGGATGGGAGAGGAAGAGTCATTGAAGGAAAGGTACATACAACTGATCAAGCTGGAAGAAAAGAGACTTATCGCACAACAAAGTTTGGAAGCTATTCAGAAGAGACGTAAGGAGAGGCATGATAAGAATCTCAAGACCTATGTGATTCAAGAAGGGGATTTGGTACTAGTCTATGATAGTAAATATTATAAATTCCCGAGGAAGTTACAGACAAGATGGGCAGGACCGTTTAAGGTGGTGGAACTCAATTCCAATGGTTCCATGCAAATTCAAGATTTAGGAGAAGAATTTGCTCCCGTGAAGGTTAACGCGCTTAGAGTTAAACCATATTTCACGTGACATTAGGACGTGAGAAGCCAGACGAGATTCAAGCAGAAGGACGAAGTAGACTCCTTGTACATAGACATATAGTTATATATATATATGCGCATATGTAAGCTAGGATTTGTGTGTTATAAATTTTCTTCCTTGCTAGCTTAGGAATTTTGGACTTCTAATATTTTTTGTGCTATGCAGAGACTGTTAGAAGCTAAGTAACAAAATGGTAGACCAAATAACGCAGCTCTACTTGTACGAGCTAAGGATATATTCCTCGGACCAAACATTCGCCCGCATGGACATAGATGTCGACGACTTTGAGACGGAATACGATGTTGAGGAAGCGCATTGGCTGGTATGCTTTATAAACCAGGGTTTGGGTGTTGCATTTTACATTGAGTGTTTTGAGGAATACTTGACTCGACATGTAGGATGGGCGGGAGATCGATATTACTATTTCGATCCTTCTAGGGAAATGCCTAACGAGGAAAACGATATCACGTGGGCTTGGGCAGATGTGCTAACGATAGGAAGTGATGACGGAGCTCCTGAAGTTGAGCCTGAATCGCCTTAGGGAAGTCGTTGGGATGCGAGTACGATGAGAGGCTACATGAGACATCCCGGGGACCCACATTCTAGATCGTCTAAGGATAGGTACAGGAGGGACTAAGGCATAGCTGGTTGTAGTTACCTAGTGAAAAGTCAAATCGATGAATACATATGTAGTGTCTGTAATTGAGAGAATGGAGTGAAGAGGTGGTTGATCTGTCAAAGGCTAGAGTGTATATGTTTGCATGCATGTGTGGGAAAAGTGGGAAAGTCCCTTTCTTCCTCTCCCTAATTCTCACGACTTGGGTAAATTAATTAATGATGAAAAAAAAAACAAAAAGGAAACAAAAGAAAAAATTGTGTTGTTGTGATCGTACCAATGCGCTATGGTGGGCTAGTAGGTGGGTGGATTTATCCTCGCCGGGTGGTTAGGACCACGAGCCGCAGCTAGTTTCGCCATAGGCTTGGGATGTATATGTTTATGTCTTAGCTACGCGCCATAACGGGTTGGTAGGTAGGTGGAGCCATCGTGGCTGGGTAGTCACGACCATGAGCCGCACCCAGCTTCGTTATGGGCTAGCTGATATATGTTATGTGTTATCATTGTGTGTTTGTGTGTTGTGCGCTGCATTGCATTGGTAGATGGGTGGAGTCAACCTGATCGGGTGGTCAGGTCCACGAATCCCATCCAGTGACAATGTAGGCCAACGTGTGATTAAAATAAAATTTTCATATGAAGTTATTTCCCACTCCTGAGGGGGAGAGAGAGAGAGGAGAGGGCGAAGATCGCCTAGAAGGGAACGTTATTTGCGTGTGTGATTGGTATGTGTTGGCTTGCGACAGATCAGCTCACTTTGAATCAACATTCTTGAAGGCACGGATATTCTATATGTACTTATGGATGAGGCTTTAGCGAGGTAATGCAACGATCTTGCTTTATAACTTGTTTGCTTTATCCGAGGATTTTCCAGTGTGTGGGACACTCCAAGGTGTTTTATATCGGTCTCGACTTGTACTCGAATCTCGATGGCTTTTGTAGGACGACGATGGGGATTCTTCGGGAACGTCTAGTCATGGAATAATTGTACATAGCGAATAGTAGGTGCAATAATGGGGTATGCATTTTGGGTATGTTGCATCTCCGGTTGGATTCATTTCAATTGTCGTTGTTCATTTCGGTATTTTCTTTTCTGTTTTCCGCAATGTTAGTTGCATGTGTAAAACATGGAAAGGTATGCATGTGTTATTTTGGTTGAGACCATTTTTCATAATGGAATGTATGAGCAAATTGATGCATGGTTGAAAAGGAATTGCATATATGTGCATGTTATTGGATCATTTTGGAAGTGAATGATTTGTATGTATTCATAAGTGGTTTCTTTTGAGCACTAACAACTTCAATGAGTGCAGGTCCACTTGGAACGATGGCTCGATGGGAAGGTATGCAAAATAGGTGTACACTGACATTTTCGTGGCTGTTTTGATTTTATTACAGCAAGAATGGCTTGTCGGGGACGACTTCGCAAATAAGAAGAGGGAAGTATGTTAGCACAGAAAATGGTTGGTTTTAATGCGCTAATGTGGTTCTATTCGGCAGGAAATACATTTGATTTCAGATACTTGGAGATTGGATTTGATGATTAATGAGAAGCACGTGGAGGCATTGGTAAAGAAAAACAGGGATATCAATTACGAATTATAATGAGAAGTCAAGCATGGGCTGTTTGAACGAGAAAGGGCCCGAACTCGAACAAGAAGAAATTGTGAAGAATGCTTCGATTTGGAGGTTTCGGTGACGGTGGGATCTTCTGATTACAGATTGCAGAAGCGAAATGCGCTCTTATGGTCCTCTTTGATTATTTCTCATGCTAAAGTTGGGCTTGTGCAAGATGCAATTGCACTATTTTGTCAAATGCATATGGAAGGAAGGATTGTGGTTGAGCTCTATGCAGATGTAGTTCCTCGAACAGCAGAAAATGTCAGAGCTCTCTGTACAGGAGAAAAGGGAATAGGGAAGGAGACTGGATGTCCGATCCATTATAAGGGGGTTCCTTTCCATCGTGTTATTAAAGGTTTTATGATACAAGGTGGAGACTTTTCTGCTCGCAATGGCACAGGAGGAGAGTCTATCTATGGGATGAAGTTTGAGGATGAAAACTTCAGCTTGAAGCATGAACGGAAAGGAATGCTATCAATGGCTAATGCAGGGCCAACCACAAATGGCTCTCAGTTTTTCATAACAACTACTCGCACCTCACATTTAGATGGAAAACATGTTGTTTTTGGAAGGGTTGTTAAAGAAATGGGTGTAGTACAAAACATAGAGCATACCCCTACTGATGATAAAGATATGCCAATCGAGGAGGTCTTAATTTCAAATTGCAGTGAACTTAAAGAGGGGAGGATGATGGTATCAGTGGGCTCTTTAATGATGGTGATATGTATCCAGATTGGCCAGAGGATCTTGATGACAAACCTACAGATTTCACTTGGTGGATTTCTGTCGTGGAGTCCATCAAGGGTTTTGGAAATGATTGTTTCAAGAAAGGTGAATATAAGATGGCATTGCGCAAGTATCGGAAGGCTTGGAGATACTTCGATATCTGTCGGGAAAAGGAAATTATGGACGAAGGGGTGATTGGAGGGGCAGTTTAAATGAGGATAGGCCTTATAGAGAGGGGGATAACCACAGCCACGGGGGGCGCATCTCTCGCTCTCTCCCTCGTTTTTGGTGACTCTGCAGGTACGAGGACGAAGGGGGAGGCACATTCGAGCTGGCGGGTCATTGCCAAAACCACTCTGTTGGACACTACCGTGGGCGGCACATACCTCCAGGAGGCGACAATCACATGGTGTGCCACTCGTCCTCTTCGTGGCATTTATCGATCAGAGAAGTGTGCAGACATAAGGAGGAAGAGAGTCCCATTGAAGGGAGTGAAGGGGGCAGTAGTGCTTCATTATTTTTCTCTCATTCACTGAGGACACAGACTCCCTCAGCATTATCTACAGAGTCCCTGATTCGGTTGAACCTACTCTCAATATAGATATGCAAAGTTGCGATTTGTTGTCTTTCTCTTCGAGACCATGCAAGTCCATTCTATGTGGAAAAAGGCTCAATGGTTTAGTCAGTGATTCCTTGCGTTGGAGCCTTCTCATAAGTGTGTGCAAGGGAATCTTGCTGGGGACAGTAGCTGAAGAAGTACCCCGGGGAGGAAAGCTCCTTTGCTGTTCGGTTTTTTTTTGCGTACAGGCTACGAGGAGGATAGGGAGGACACTCGGGAACCTGTAGGAAGTGGGGACATATCGGGCAACATCGTTTTGGAAGGGGGGGTGGAACTCTCGCTTCTTCCCTCGGGCAGCAGATCGTCAGGTGGAGACATTCATTCTGCGATTTCATCAAGCTGCATATTGGGACTAATTTCGGTGGCCACGGCAAGCGAGTAGAGAAGGAATTTCCATGGAGGACAGCCGAGCAGGCCTCGCCCTTGAAATGTTGGTGATATCAGTGACCTTCAGCACCTGTGATTCGGACATGCAGTAAGTGGAATTTTTTTGGTTGTTGCAAGGCATTTCCTTTTTGGGCCACTGTTTCGTTTGTGCCTCACTCTGCATGTTGCGTTCCTGAGAAGTTCATGAATTTGTAACCATCACATATAAGGACTTAATGAGCCGAGCTAAGGGTCCAAGTAGGTTGTACAAGGGGATCGACAAAGAGATCATTAGGAATGGCTTCTCAACACAGATTGTAAAGAATGTACAGTGGGGTGGTAATGAAACCATTCGCTTGCTTTGGCATACAGAACTTTTAAAGTGTAACGATGGTCTGCTGGAATTATGCTGCTAATTAAACAACAGACATTGGCTTCTTTATAAAAAAAAGGGTATTAATATCTGGTCAAATTCATATTGTGGCATAGAAATATTTGTCGAAATCGATGGTGGATTCTTAGATGATTGTGGTCCTTGAAATTTTTCATCCTATTCAGAGACTAGTTTTGCGCACTACACATGTTTGAATCTTGATTATAACTGAGCACACAGAGTCACAAAAACAGACCCAAGTGGAGTTCTCATGGTATGCACACATAGTTAAAGTTTGTGCCATCGTTCACGTAACCACTGGAACTGATGTCTTGGAGGAGGCGAGTTCAATGAAGGAGTTGCGCTTTCTTCAAATAGTATAACCTGGTATTTAATAGAAAGGAACATTTAAATTTTAGTCATAAGAGCCCGAACATGTAAAGCCATTCTAGGATGATGAAGGTCAATACATTAAGCTAATAGTCTAATCCGAAGGTAGGAAGGGGATAACTGTGGGGTATTTGGAGCTTGAAGACGAATTGCAGATGCTTCAGAACCGTGAAGCTCCACTTGATAAGGTGTTCCCAATCTAAGTTTGATGTGTGCTACTCTGAGAAGTAGGAACAACGATGGCCGCTTGGATGTTTTGATACATGGTACATGTTTCTGCATTGTAGTTGTGTTGTGTATGTAAGGAAGAGTGAAGCCGTATGTGTATGGTTGAATATATATATGTGCGAGTGTGTGCATGAAAGTGCATGTGTGAGTATATGTACGTGAAAGAGAGTGTGTGAGAAAGTGAAAGAGAACAAGAGGGTGAGAGGGTGAATGTATGTATGGGTGTGTGAGTGCATGTGTGTGTTTGGGTGTAAGAGAAGTGTGAGTGAGAGGAAGGAGTTAAAAGTAAGAGAAAAGGTACGAAGAAATCAGAGTATATTCGAGCACTAGTGAATAACTTGAGGAAGGATAAGCGGTACAATATCGCGTGATTGCAACAAAGCATAAGCATAAGTAGGCACTTTTCCTTGGGCTTAGAGCTCAACACCCCTATTTTGTCTAGAGGTATCTCTGGTACTTTTTGCTTAGAGCCTGCTTTTGGCATTTTGGAATCAAGTTCTGGAACTTGATCCTTGACATGATTCCATAGCTCAGGTTTTGCTTTGAGCAGCTCTTCTACAGTGAAATGACATTGAACCTTAGTGTTCTTCATGACATCAGTGTTCCTTGGGATTACTAAGTCTTCATGTCTGACTAGTATTGTGGGAGCTCTGATCTGAAGAGATTCAGATTTCCATGGGCCTGGAAATTGAGGCAGTTCTTCTAAGGTATTATATTCAAAATCTATCCTTTCGTCTTCTTGTTGCTCGACTTGATCTCCATAAATGGATGGAATGTCTTGGGGAAATTGATCATGAAGATCGTCAATCTCAGGAATAGGAGGGGAATTACCCTTTTCCTTGGCCCATTTCTCTTCTTGTATTTCCCGCAAGAATTCTTGAGAATACTGTTGAATTGAAGGAGGTATTCCAGCATCCGTGGAATTAGGAACATAAGCTCCCATTGGTGGTGAGCTTCCTCTTTCAATAACTGGTTGAACCTGTGGAGGTAAAGAAACTTGTGGTTTGTTTACCAACTGCTCTAATCTTTCTAATAAGCCCTGGAAATGCAAATCTGGTTTGACAGAGTTTGTCTGATTGAACTTTTGACTAGTCTCAAGCATAGCTTGAGCTTGTTCTACCATTTTTATGCACATTTTCATCCGTTCAATCTCTAAATCCGCTCTAGGGTAACTCCTGTCTAGGTTTGCAACTGTTGGCCCTTCTTGAAGTCGAGCCTGGTAGGCCTTGAACATCATGTCCAAGCCTTATGGGGTTGGATCTGCAAGAACAGACCCTGGTTGTGGTCTATTTACAATGGGTGGTGGGATGGAATGAGGTGGAGTGGATGGAGTTTCGGCATGCGAGGGACTTTGAGATGCAATGTCTTCTATTTTTGTTTTTGCGTCTTTTAGGCTTTCTTCTAGTTCGGATAACTTTTTTTTCCACTTGTGATTGGCCTTCTCTCTCGTATCTTTCCATGTTCTTGTTTTTCGCTTGCTAGGCTCTCCTGATTCACTTGACTCTGATTGTTCAGATGGCTTATCTTGTTTTAGTGCTTGGGCCCTAGTGACTGCCTGTACAGGAGCCACATTACTGCTACTAGCACTTGAATCCACCACTAAGCCTACCACATTAATGGGTGTAACCTTGGGTGCACTAGAGGGGTTTCTTGGACAATCTCTGGGGAGATGGTCTTTACCACACTCAAGACAAAAGGCTTGTATCGTGATGTTCTGTCCTTGGCCCATAGTTGGTGAGTGGGGACATTCACGAATGAAATGGTCACCCTGGCATCTAAAACATGGTCCTCTAGGGGCTTGTGGTCTTACCTGTCTCAATTGGGGCCTGGGGTTGGGATTCCTATACATGACATTGGAATATTCTGGCTCCCAATTTTGTTCCATAGGTGGTGCCTCATATGAATACGAGTAAATCTCACTATGCTCAGGTGACTCTATGTAATATGCATGTGGACTACCTTCATGGGAGTAGTCTGAACTATGAGCATGAGAGTCATTCTCTGAGATCAGTGGGGTCACTGGCACCAATGCTCTATTAAGGTTCTCTTCTGCCACTGCATACTTAACTGGAATTGTATTGGAAAGAGCTGGTGGTTGGTTTCCCAAGATTGGTTGTGGCCTATATGGTGTCTGATATTGCTATTGTGGTCTATAATATGGCTGTTGGTATTGGTTCTGATACCTACCTTGTGGGTAAGGTTGCTGATAATTTTGTCTAACAACCTGCCTATTTTAGGGACAATCTTGAGCCGTATGGTTTGTGTACTTCCTTTCAATAGTGCAGTATGGGGGTATTCCTTTCTCTCATGTTCTGGTTGTGCGATGGGCATATATTAGCCATGTGGTCGCCTCCGCAAGTATAACACCGATTCAATGGGGTGACTCTTGGTGTTTTTCTATTTTGGACTCCTAGTTTCTTGGAAACTTGCTCAACTATCTCATCTATTTCCATGGAGACTCTTGAAGTATGACTAGTAGAACTATCAGAATCCTTATAGAGTTTAGATAGTCCTAACTCCTCACCCAAGTTGTCTTCTATGTCAATGCACATGCGCACGCACTCTTCTATGCTTCTAGGCTCTTTGAAGTACACATATGATCTTAACTTAGTGCTTAGTAAGCCATCTAAAAACAAAGCCACTTGTTTGGCTGGTGTCGATAACTCCTACTAGTCGCATTGTTTCTTGGGGTGTCTACTTGAAGCTGTGGATCAAAGATGATGTGTTATGCCTGATACCACTCTTGGAAAATTCTACAATGAATTCGTCTAGCAGTTGACCTATATCGAGATAGTTGCGACTACTCAATGGTTGAAACCAAGCTAAGGTAGTGCCCTTAAGAGTCAAACCAAATGCCTCGTACTGGGTGAAGAAATCCTCAACCTGTTCATCTCTTAACACTTGTTTGAACTCGGCCACATGATCATAAGGATCTCCTATCCCGTCAAAATAATTCTTCATTGCCTTGATCACTTGAGTGGGTCTAAGGGTTCTTGGGTGCTCTGGGGGTCTAGGCAATGGAAAATCATGTTCATCTCTTTGTTGCCTATGTGCTTGATGTCTCTCTCTTTCAGGTCTTTCATTTTCAAATCCTGATCTATTTCTGCCCACAGTGTGTGCAAAACTTACCTCAGGTCCCTCTCTATTTCTTTCTCTCTAGGCTTCATGAGCTTGGGATGATCCTACTCCTTGGAGGCCATGGAAAACATTGGATCTTGGTGGAGGGAAAATCAATTCACTCTTCCAACTATATGCATGTCTATCATGTTCTGTTACCAAGAACATCTTCTTTGATGTGTTATCTAGGTAGACAACTTTGCCTGGTATCTCTGGATCCTTGAACTCATAGATGATGACTATGCCCAATTGGCTAGGTTGATCTGGCTTGAATCTCCAAAAGGCTTCCTCTGTTTCTCTATTCAAGAATAGTTCTATGCTTTTGTTGTCTTGAGGGATCCGGTGTTTGTAGATGGACCACTTAGTTGTTGTGCCCAAGACTTAGCTGTATGGTTGACACTAGACTGAGAAGATCTAATGCTTTTTCTATCCTTGCCTATGTGTCTACCACATCTTAGGTTCATAAGCTTTGGTTAAGAGTCCAAAATTTCCCCTTGGTATGGCTCAAAATCCTTTGGAGTCCCCTTGGTTCCCTAGTCCCACCTGAGGGTCAACTCTATCTGAAAATTATTTTCAAATTACTCTATCTAAAAATTATTCATAACGAGCTTTCCAATGAGTTATAGAGCTCAAAAAATGGACTTTGGATGAAAAAGTTATGTCAAATCAGGCTCCTGGGGGTCAAAACAAGCAAACGGGACCTTTTGGAAAAAATCATGATTTTGTGTGAAAATCGCGATTTTGTGAAATCAAGAGAATCACGATGCTGTGAAATCAAGAGAATTGCGATGCTGTGAAATCAAGAGAATCGCAATGTTGTGAAATCAAGAGAATCGCGATGCTGTGAAATCAAGAGAATCGCGATGCTGTGAAATCAAGAGAATCGTGATGCTGTGAAATCAAGAGAACCGCGATGCTGTGAAATCAAGAGAATCGCGATGCTGTGAAATCAAGAGAATCATGATGCTGTGAAATCAAGAGAATCGCGATGTTGTGCAATCCCCAAGAAATGTGATTTTGAGTGAGAATCGTGAAAAACTGATTTTGAGAGAGAATCGTGAAAAACACGATTTTGATAGAAAATCATGTTTTTGGCCTGAAAATCGCGATTTTGAGAATGACCAAAAAATCACGATTTTGATTGAAAATCATGTTTCCTCAAAATCGTGTTTTGAAAATCCCAATTTTGTACCTTTTTGAAAATTGTGTTTTTGAAAATCGCGATTGCCAACAGAGAATCGTGTTTGATCACAATCGTGTTTTTGGCTGAAAATTGTGATTTGTAAGAATCGCAATTTTGAGCCCACTGAAAATCGTGTTTTCTCAAAGTTTTGTTTTTACTTGAAAATCACGATTTTGGTTGAGAATCGTGTTTTTGCTCAGAATCGTATTTTTTGAGAATTGCCAAAAAAATCACGCTTCTGAGGGTAACTAGAGAATCGTGTTTTTGAAAAACTTAGAGAATCACAATTCTGAGCACAACTAGAGAATCGCGATTCTGAGAATGACCTCAGAATCATGTTTCCTTGAGAGAGCTTTTAGGCAGGAAATAGAAAAGCATGATTTTAAAAAAAAATTGAATTTTTCATAGAATCGTGATTTTCATCACAGAATCCTGTTTTTAACCTTCCAACGTCGCAAATCTATGATCTTACCATCACAACGCTCGTCCTCGAAGCTCTCTCCCCGTCAACGGCACCAAAACTTGGTGTAGCTCAAGTGTAAGCACCACCTCCTTTACTTGTCAATCCGCGGAGACGTGAGGACCAATATGAAGACCTTGAGCGAGTGAAGGCACAAGTGCGTGAGTGAAAGCACACAAGCATGCACACACATACACACACACGCGCACGATAAGATCAAAGAGAGGAACAATGGAAAGCTTCTATTGCAAAAGAGTTCTCTTACAAAGCTCTATTCTCTAACAAGCTAACCCCAAAAATGAGCTCTCTAGCTCTTTTTATAGTTTTTTTACTAGTTTTGGCCCTGTCCAGACCTAGTGTCCGACCTAGTTAAAAATTAGGTTCCAAGGCTTATTTGAGGGCTCAAATGAAGTCTAAAAATTACGAAATTTGGTAGGATGAGACTTCTAATACTCCTCAAGCTTGAGGACTCCTCGGCTTGAACAAAATAGAGTTATAAAAATAGAAAATGGTATTTACAATGGTTTTTAGTGATGAAAATCACTATTTTTATAGGGATTTTTCTGAAAATTTGACATGTACTTCTTGGAGCTCCCTACTTGCTCCTTCTTCTTGTATGTCCACTTCTTTGATGCTACTTCTTGGAGCTCCCTACTTGCTCCTTCTTCTTGTATGTCCACTTCTTTGATGCGCTTCCATGCTTTGTGTTTGACCTTGAGTTCCAACATCGCCCCTCCCTATGGTTGTAGCCCTTCCCACCATTCTCCATTCATGAGAAGGGTGTGTAAATATGTTTGCCCCATAGGCCCCTTTCTCCCCTCACTTGCATAATCTTTGCATGTGGTAGACATGAATGGCCCCGAATTTCGTCTTAACGAGGGACTCACATGAAGCCCCCCTTGCTCGATTCCACTCCTTCACCCATTCCACTCTCTCTTATCGATTGCATACGACCACACATATGACTATGACCAAGCTGCAATTTATGAGTAGCTCAAATTGAACCATCTTTTGGAAAGAAGGAACGCTTCATTTTTCCCAAAATAGAGCCTTCACATACATCTTTACCGGGTGACTCAAGTTTGGGCAAAGAGGACACCATTTCAGATTTCTACAGGAGTAGCAAACTAGCAAAATTCAGATAACCAAAGCATGCATGCCAAAGCTTTGCATCTGACATAGCATGAGAGTCATGTACTTCATGTTGGTGTAAATCACAAGCCTACACATTTGGCTTGGAAGATATCATGAAGACTCTACATACATGAAGAACCATAGGAACATATGCTAGTGGTTAATTACCACTTTATCTCATTGTAAAAGTCATATTGACTTAGAATCTTTTGTAATCACCTACCTAAGTGATTCGTGGAAAAATTAACTCACTTGATTGAGAGAATATCTCCAAGCATTTAGGAGCTTGATCATAGGGAGCCAAAAGTTTGAACTTGAATTCAAACTTTTAGTCATTTCCTATAAAAATGGATACGAAAAAGTCACGGGTAGATCACTTCACTCCCGAGCTTCATTCTACTGTAATTGAGTGTGTGTGAGGACTATACCATAGCCTACACCTCTCTACACCATTAGGCAATGTTGTTCATGCCAATGGGATTGTACACAAGTGTTAATTTATAGATACATTTACATCATTCATCTCTGTGTTCTCTGCTAGTCTACTCAAAAGTTTGTCAACTTGTCAAGGGCATATCTCGGTCAATACTCGACCAAATTCAGTGATTCAAAGCTTGTGGGATTTAGCTTGAAGCCTATTACATGCTATCAAAATTTGAAGACATTCTATTCAGCCAATTCAGAGAAAGCTGCATTGAGGTGCGCACTGGTCTATTTCTGCAACAGTCCTAAAAAGTCGGGGGTATAGCTAATCTTGCTAAATTGATTTCTCTTAGCATAGTTTATCTTTTTACATGATTCCACTTGCAAATGATAGCTTACTAAGCTAATTAAATATCCCTAGAAGGAATTTTATCAATTGCGACTGTGCTGGTCACACTAAGCAAAACATCCAGCAGGTGTCAAGACCAAAATAGAAGGTTTTCTTGAGTTTGTGATTTTTAAAGTTATCTGTTTTGATTCAATCATTGCACACATCATTTCCAAAGGACATAGGCCATTTCTTGGTGTCATTGGAATGCTAAGGAAGTCTAGTAATCAAGTCTGAAGCAAAAGAGGGCTGGTACAAAGAAAGTTTAGCAGTACCTACTCAGTCTCTTGGATCATCCATCCATCTTTCCCAACACTGCACATGCTGAATCATTGAGAGATTTTTCATAGTCTATGAGCTTATATAGCCCACGACATAAAATTCCAGAAGCAATAATCACATCACCATTTGGCAAATCATGAAATCTACATCTGTCTTTAACAATTTTCACAACAAAGCCAATCTTGGATAAAGCTGAAACTGATAACGAATTCTTCTTGATCCTTGGCACAAATAAAGCATATGACAATGTAAAAGACCTACCATCAGGAGTAGTCAAAATGACCTTAACAACTCCCATGATAGGATAAGAGGAGTTTTTGGTGCATGTGACAGTATTCCTTGTAGGGGCAGGCTCGAGTGAAGTGAAGAAATTGTGTTGCGAGGTAACATGTTTGCTTGCCCCACTATTAAAGCACCAAATACCTGAGTCTACTGTAGACATACACTATTCAGGAGAAGATGGGTCAAAAGTGCAAATAGTAGTAAACACCCATTCTTCCCTAGATTAGCAGACTCTATTTTTGGTATAGAGGTCTCATTTGCTTTAAAGTACTTGCAAGACAATTTTTGCTTTTCTATTTTCTTGTCGTCTCTATCATCCTTCTTTGATTGTGCAAAATTAGCAAATTTCTACTTACTAGTAGAAGAGCTCCATTAACCTTTGCCCTTCTAACTAGCCAGGAAAGCTTGATCTACAACACACATAATTGACCTATTCTACCTACAATGATCTTCTTGCAATAGAACAAAGACTAACTCTTCAAATGTTAAGGCATTTGGATTTCCTTTCATCATCAAACAAAGAGTAGAAGCAAAACTCTAGTATGAATTAGGAAGACCATTCAAAATAGTCTACACAAGTGAACTATCATTCAAAATAGTCTACACAAGTGAACTATCATACAAGACTTCATTAGCCGAAATCAACTGCTCTTTCAAATCTTTGACCTTTGTCAAAAAACTGTCCATGGAATCACCTTCATTCATGTGCTCACTCTCCAATTGTTTTCACAGATAAGCAACACGAGCCTCATTCCTTGGCCCATACAAAGTGGTAAGTGTATCCCAAGCACCCTTAGTTGTTCTGCAAGAGCAAATGTGAGGAATAATGGCACGTTTGATAGACAAAGCTAACAATGCATGTGCATGTGCATATCTAACATCCCAACAAATTTTCTCTATAGTAGGTGTAGTAGGAACTCTAGCACGAACAAGAACATGAAGAATATCATCATCTTCAACATCATCTGCATCACCTTCAGTAACTATGTTTGCATGTGTAATAGGACATTTTTCAACACCTTGCACAATATTCCACACTCCTTTTGCCACCAATACATGACGCATCATAAAAGCCCACAATGGGTAATTCGTACCGTCCAACTTATCCTGAATGGCCAACATATGGAATACATCACTGCTTTCAGCCATGGCCACTTAATAAAATACCCTGATGCAAAAAATTCAATGTATCTCAAAAATTTGAGTAGAACTACCCTCTCAACTTTTGCTAAACTTGTAGCACACTTCAAGAGGATTATTCTAACAAACCGAAACATGTATGTATCTTTCGCACAAAAAGATGAAATAGCTTGCACAAGCACTGCGATAGTACATTCGAAGGCTAACACAAGCTCAAATCGAGATTCTGGCATGACAAAGCGAAGTAATTTTGATCTCCTAATCACCCTGAGTATCCTCACCAAATTTTGTGCGATTCTGAGATTCTGACAGGGGAGGTGTTGTCAAGGCCCTAGATGAAGTGGTGACCTGCTTTGATACCAATTGTTGGAGTTCGACGTCTGCGGAAGCATGTGAACAACACAAGGAAGAAGAAGAAGCTTGGAGCAGAGCACACAAAACTGAATGTATTACCACTAGAATGTACAAAGATAAGTGACCCATTTAGGCAATAGGCATATATACAAGCCGGGGGAAAAAACATCCTAAAGAGGCAAAAAAGTGTCTAGGAATTTTTAGTGTGTTCTGAACATCACTACCTAAATATATCAATAGATTCTTCAACCTACAATCACATTCAAAATGCCCAAGTTTATCACAATTCCAACATCCTTTACTGTCATTACATGAATCATTTCTCTGAAAATTTCAACGGCCTCTTTGGCTCCCCTTGCCTCGAAATTGTCCTCTACCTCCTGCATGATTCTGATGTTGACCTTGGTCTTGGTTACTATTTCCTCTTCCACTTCTGAAACCTCTACCTCTGCCTCAGTCCTCAGCAAGAATCTTTTCTTCAATAATCAACATGGATACCAGATCAATCAAATTCAGAATATTTTCCTTGGTTTGTATAGAAGTACTTAATTGATTATATGCAACTCCTAAACCACGAAGGCACACTTCCACCTTATCATCATCATCATCTACATTCATGCCAATATATGCAAGTGACTCACATATGCTTTTGATTTTCAGGGTGTAGTCACTGACCAACATGCTCTTTATTCTCTAGTGTATGCAGCTCGTACTTGAGTTGCAATTTCCATACCTTTGTATTGGTCTCATACAATGTGATCAAACTATTCCAAGCCTCTTTTGGAGTCTTGGCATCCTGTATGTGCCTAATGATGCTATCATGTATGCTAACAAATGAAGTATTTCAGAGACTATGCACCACAATTTGCTCTCCTTCTCGAGAGCTCCACAATGATGTCTTCGGAGTAGAAAACTGAGCTCCTAGAGCTGCACACAGTACTCCGCATAGAGGCTACAAAATATGCAGAAAAATAGAGTACACAGGGAGCACGAAGACAAACTTTTTAGGTCTTACAAATGCGATCGAACTTACAGTCTGTGGCTGACCAGATCACTATATGTTTTTATTAAAGAACATATACAAAGAAGTGTCTGGTGGCCATTTGGCCTTTCACATGGGCACTGTTAGACGGTCGCCGGAGTGGGACAGACATAATGACTGCCTGATATACCGGAATTATCAAAATCCGTGCAAAAAAAGTTGGTACGCGCATCTTGAAAAAAATATATAAAGCAATGTAAAGAGAATGGAGAGAGAGACACTTGTGAGAAACGGTTCTTTTTTCTTGGAATTGCCAGTTTGTTCGCCTGATTATTTGTCAGATTATTATTACACTGTTACGAAGTCTGAGTATTGTTTGTGTTGATTTCTGTTCTATTCTACGCTTGGTTAGTTGTTTTTTCACTCCGTAGTGCAGAGTTGCGAGTTAGTAATCTTGTGTTACGACTCTATTCGGTAATGATTGAGTGTGTCTCTGAGTGCTAATAAGTGAAGTGTATTACTTGTCAATAGTATACTGAACAAGGAAGTATGGAAGTAGTTCCGAACTGATCGCATGTTAACCATTTTTGGTAAGTGACCAAGTTTGATGCAGGTGTCTAAGTTCACTATTGATTCCGATCACAGGAAAAGCTAGCATCTGTGACGGTTGAAGAGCGAATAGGTCATTGTTAAGCTCGTAATAAGTCGTTTGTTGTCAGGACATTTCTTGCTCATACGATAAGTTATATAATTTCAGTATATATATAATAAATATATGTGTGTTTGGTATACCTGTCTGTTCGGAAGAAATACGTGTTAGGTGATCTTCGTTTACTGAAGTAGATTATTCTATTGGACACAAGTCACTGGACTACTGCTCAGACCATCATAGCAGGATTAGTTCAGAAATTCTAAAGTCCAGTACAACGAACAGTCATCGGTTGTTCAGAATTGCGCACGGAGCTAAGACGCTAGAAGTAATTATGATTGCGTAATAAGTTGGGAAAATAGTACAGGGCCTCTGTCTAACAGACCCCTACCACTCCCAAGGACCCACGTGGCTAAGAGGTAATTTACGGTTAGGGAAGGTTCGGAAACGTATAAACTTGAAAGTATTTTGAGTCTGGAATTGGAAGTTTAACGATTAACATTTAACATTTGGCGCCGTCTGTGGGAAAGTGGCATCAGGATTGTCAGTAGCAACAGAACCAGATTGTTGCAAACTATTGCGTTAGTAATATTCCACGATTAATACGAAAAATGATAAATGCCGGTTACACGGTCTGGAGAAACGTACCCCAAGAACCATCAGTCTGGAGTACTAAAGACAACTCTGCAAGGTAGAAGTACAACTAGGACTGACCCAGTTGTCAAGAAAGTTTAGAACGTTAAAGCTGATTCCGGTCATATTCCGGAAGAACGTGTTGCGTCTCTGGTACATTCTAGTACTATTTCGGCACAGTCTGTCGAAGATATAGTAATTCCAGAACCTACCAAGTCGCAGTTGGAAGCTAGTTTAACACTCTTGGAAAAGGATTTAGATTCACTTACGATTAGACACACCCTAGGCAAAGAAATCAGCGAAGGTGAAAAGACACCGCACTCGGGCACAAGTTTGGTTTATCCCGGTGATATTTCGTAGTATAGTAAGCAAGCTCATTTCACCGGAAAGTGTGCCATCAGACCATATAGATTCCGGTAGTTCAAATATTCAGACCAGAAATACAGACAGAAGTTATAATACATTCACGATGAACGAACAACAACAACAACAACAACAACAACAATTATGTCAACATAGGCCATCTCCAACAGGAGTGACATACACGAAGTTTGGGGGATTTCCAGGAGATGATCCGGATGCTCACGTACGCACTTTCGAGATAAGCTACGCTGTCCTCAACCATCCACCAGATCCGGCCTACAAAGCCATTGTCTTTCAATCTACACTTGTCAATGAAGCAGCCAGGTGGCTCACAGAATATGATATTAATCATTTTGGCACCTACGAAGCAGTTCGAGATGCTTTTTTGCAGCGATTCAGGTTAAAAAAGAATCCAGCCGAAATTTTTGATTATCTGCAGAATAACAGACAGAGAGTGAATCAATCTATACAGGAATATGCTACCCTTTTCAGAACACACTTAAGGCAGCTACCACCGACTCATGCTAGCTTACCAGATGATGTTATTAGTCAGTGGTTCATCAATGGCTTGGTTCCTCAACTTAAGCAGATCATGATCATAAGATGTATCAGAGCTATGACACTTGATGCAGTCATCGCAATGACTCTACAGCTGGAAAACAAAGTCGGCGGATTCACAGAAGATCTGGAGTGGGCAAAAACAAACAGACATGTTGCCGAAGATATGACCAAACAAGTATATTGCACCACATGCAAAAATTCAGGACATACCAGCACCAATTGCGCACTTAATCAGACATTCTGCGCTATCTGCAACATTGCCGGACACATCACCGAACACTGCGCATACAACACTAGAGTACAGGGAACAACGACTGTCAATGCAATTATCGAGGAACAAGGGCAGCCAGCCAATCATTATGTGCCTCCACAAATGAGAAACAACCAGCAGCAAGGATATCGAAATTACCGAGGACAGAGGAATAACAACTATAATCCAAATCGCTGGCAGAACGGGCCACCATCGGAAAATCCCAATTTACCACCACCACGCTGTCATTTTTGTGGTGAATTCGGACACATTAGAAGATTTTGCAAGGATGCAGCTGAGTATGATCAAAGGAAGAAGGAGCGGCAAAACCGAATGGCCAACATGGTACAAATTACACCAGTAGAAACGCAAACTGCTACAGTCCAGACCCGATCAGGTAAACAACTGCAGTCAGCAGCAGAAATATTTGAACCGGGGATACGAGAACAACATAGGATGTATAACAAGGCTAGTCACTGGACCGCAACAGAACCACCAGTGTTCCCAGAACCTATTCCGGTGACTCAGACCTCGTCGACAAAGGAAGGAACACAACAAAAGGAAGCAGCAGTGGAGCCATCATCAGCAGTAGACATAACAGCAGATACTTATGCATCAGCAGAGACCTTAAGTTCAAAAGAGCAGGATAATCAATCTCAACAGGCCTGGGAAATTTTATCCAAGGCATCTATCACTCTACCTCTGGGCCAACTGCTGGCATTAGTACCTGGGATTCGACAACAGTTCCAGCAACAGTTCAGTCCGGTACCTTCTTGTATTCCGGCAACAGCAGCAGTTCAACCGGAACCTGATTCTACGATTGATCATTCAGTTCCCTTGATTACAGTATGGTACAAGAATCATAAAATTACGCAGGTATTGATTGATGGAGGATCTGGTGTGAACATTGCAACTGCAGCCTTATGCAAAAGGTTAGGATGGACCGAAATCGAACCAGTGCAATTTTTTGTTAGAATGGCAGATCAATCGAGAGTCCATCCTATAGGACTTGTGCGGAATGTACCCATTACTTTACAAGGTACGAGCTTCAAAATGAACTTTGTTATACTAGATCTGCCGGAATCCACTTTGGATTACAACCTTCTTTTCGGCCGACCTTGGCTGAAGCATGCGAAGGTAATACAGGACTGGTCCGCACAAGAGCTTACATTCAAAGATGCCAACCGTAGATATGTGGTAAAATTAGATGCTATACGACCTTGCGAACTTCACGCCAGACCATATTTTGTTGAACCATTCCACATGTTAGATGGACTATCAGATGATGAGGAAGAGGAATTTCTGAAGAATAACGCTGATTTAATGACCTTAGGAACTGTTGATCTACAGTCCGTGATAGATAACTGGAGTACTTCAGTTTGTACAATTGTACCGATCATCGGGAATTCTAAGCAGGAAGATACTGTTTCAACACATGACGATGAATTACAATCACTGTTCAAGTCAACAGACGATACAGAGAAACCACAACAGTTTTATGTCTCCGAAGACCAGTTGACCTCGTACAATCTAGGAGACGTAGATCATCCACAACCTGTAAAGATAAGGCAAAACTTACCGGAAACATTTAAAGCTGATTTGATTCGACTACTTCGCAAATTCTCAGACGTCTTTGCATGGGATTACAAAGATATGAAAGGATTAGATCCGCGCATCTATCAGCACAGAGTCATCTTGAAGCCTGAAGCTAAACCGAATAAGCAGCCTAGCTACAGGATGAATCCCAATTATGCATCACAGGTAAAAGCCGAACTTGATAGATTATTAAAGGTTGGATTCATCGTACCAGTAGAACATGCTGAATGGATTTCACCAATTGTGATCGTGCCAAAGAAAAATAAGCAACTACGAATCTGTGTAGACTACCGAAAATTAAACGCAGCAACAGTACCGGATCCTTTCCCGATCCCCTTTTTGGATACCATGCTTGATAGAGTAGCAGGACATGAAATGTATTCATTCTTAGATGGATACAGTGGTTACAATCAGGTTAGAATGGCTGAAGAGGATATACCAAAAACTGCCTTCATTACCAATTGGGGTGTCTTTGCTTGTACGGTAATGTGGTTTGGATTGAGAAACGCACCAAGCACATTTCAAAGATGTATGCAAGAAATATTTTCTCCTTATCTGACTTCATTTATGCAAGTATATCTTGATGATTTCTCAATTTTTGGGAAAATGGTAGCACACCTGTTCCATTTACGGAGCTGCTTTCAGAAATGCAGAGAATATAGACTCTATTTGAACCCAAACAAATCAGTGTTTGCGGTCTCATGTGGCAAGTTACTTGGCCACATTGTATCGGCACAAGGTATCCAAGTAGATTCAGATAAGATTTCAGCAATTTTAGAAGCCCCGGCACCCACCACTCCAAAAGAAGTAATGCGTTTTATGGGTCAAATACGGTGGCACGGCAGACACTTACGGTGGCTTGCTCATCTGGCTATACCACTGAACAGGCTAATCACAAAAACTCCCCGACAGTTTGAATGGACTCAAGAATGTCAAACCACATTTGATCGACTCAAGTATTTATTGACGCAGGCACCAATCTTACAACCACCGGACTGGGACAATCCGTTCCATGTTTTTGTCGACGCTTCAGATATTGCGATCGGCAGTATTCTGATGCAGCAAACACATAAGTGGTTTTGCCCTGTTTATTATGCCAGCAGAAGGCTTGCACCTGCAGAAAAGAACTATTCTACCACCGAAAGAGAATGTCTAGGTTTAATTTACTCCATCAAAAAGTTCAGACATTATCTACTAGGCCGGAAATTCACATTCCATGTGGATCATGCTGCCCTCGTCTATCTAGTAAGACAGCAGCACTTAGGTGGACGATTAGCACGATGGGTGCTACTCTTGCAGGAATTTGATTATGAAGTCATTCACCGACCCCGAAATGCACATGCCTTAGCCGATTTCTTATCTCGTCTCGATTCTGGTGAAGCTCCGGTAGGCATAGATGACACGACTCCAGCGATTTATAGTTCTGAGCCACTGGCCGATGAGACTGCCGAATCACAAGCACCATCTACATATTATGATCAGATTCTAACTTTTCTCAACGAAGGATGCTTTCCATCCGAGAGTGCCAAGGCAGTTCGAAGGAAAATTGCAGTCTTTAACCGTCGATTCCGGTTAGTTGCTAGAGAACTATATTATGTAGATCACACCGGAATCTTACTTCGATGTGTTCCTCCGCATGAAATCAACTCGGTCATCACAATGGCTCATTCGACCCCTACTGGTGGTCACTTTGCCACAGATTTAACTCACCGCAAAATTTTGCAAGGAGGTCTCTGGTGGCCAACTATGTACCGAGATGTGGCCCAATTCGTCAAAAACTGTGATAACTGTCAAAGGTCTGGACAACCACTGCAACGACACTTCTTTCCCTTGCAGCCTATTATGCCACTCGAACCATTTCAGAAATGGGGATTAGATTTTATCGGTCCAATCACACCTCCAGCAGTCTTCAGTAACAACAGATACATACTAACCTGTACAGACTACGCAACGAGATGGGAAGAAGCCTGGGCTTTACGGTCTACTACAGCGGTTGTAGTAGCAAAATGTTTGCTAAATGATGTCTTCCCACGATTTGGCTTACCACTCGAATTAGTGACAGATCAAGGTACTCACTTCGTAAATCAATTAATGAAGGTACTCACCCAATCATTCCTGGTCACACACAAACTGAGCTCTCCATATTACCCTCGCGCCAATGGTTTGGCCGAAAGTACAAAAAAATCACTATTGAATATCCTCCGGAAGCTGATCATGGAAGCACCGGAAAGATGGGATCAACTGCTATCTGCAGTATTATGGGCATACCGAACTACATATAAGGTAACAACAGGTTTGACACCTTTCAAACTAGCTTATGGCTTAGAAGCAATAGCACCCATGGAAATAGTTATCCCAAGTCTGCGTGTAGCAATCACTCAGAAGATGCTACCGGAAGATTCGCTGACAGCACGAATGGACGCACTCAGAGAACTTGATGAGCACCGATGGCTCAGCTTTTTAACCATGCGCGAAGTACAACTAAGGCAAGCCAAGACACACGATCGATATTTGAAGACTCCAATCTTTTTGGTAGGTCAGCTTGTACTCTTCTATAACGCAAAGTCGGATAGAGCAGCAGGAAAGTTCAAACTACGATGGTTCGGCCCTTTTAAGATTTCAGAGCAAGTCGGTCCGGCAACTTTTTGGTTGACTACCTTGACTGGAAATCCACTCCCAAAAGTAATTAATGGGTCGAAGCTGCGGCCATATCATCACGCCACTAGCCCGCATTAAATTTTTCGACGATGGACCGCGTTTTGTTTAATCTTCTTTTCTTTCTGCTTTTTATAAATACTCGTGTTTTGTACAATCTTTATGTGAACCAGCCGCCCCCTTACCAGTCACTCGAGTACGCACGCCTGCATGAAAACCAGCATTATTCCCGCACAGCACAATGATATCCAACCCCTTTCTCCTCCCCACCGTGTTGTTTCTACTTAATTCTGTCGACAACGTATTGTATTGTATGTTAGTATTCTGAGCCCTCGAGCATTCTGCATCCGTGTTCATTGTCTGTCTTAGTATACGCCATGGAAGCGATAGCCAACTATGCTGCCTTTCGCGATGGTGTCCCTCCAGAGGTAGGTGAATACCTGCGTTGCAGAGGGTTGGCCAACTTCGCTGAGTTGCCTTGGCACTCAGTAGAAGCCCATCCTTTTTTCACGCAAATCATCACCACCATTGCTCAGTCCCCCACCACTGAACGCCAATGGGTCTTCCTCTCGCTCCCTTCGCGAACAGTCATCACCTTCCAAGCCTTCGCTGAAGCCTATCGCCTCAATCTGCAAGGCCGTGAAAATGGCCCTAGTATTCCCCCCGCCCGTATGACCGAACTATTCCCCCGCTCTTCGTCCAACGAATATGCCATTCTCTGTCGCCCCGAACCCGAACGATCCGCCTTGCAGTTCTTAGTCGCCATACTCAACCTACAGAAGCGCACCTACGGCATCTCACGCCCATTCTATTCCGCTTTAGATTTAGCTGCCCGAGAACCCATCAACTTTGCCTCGTATTTTTTCCTTAGAATCCATAAAGAATGTGTACCTATAGTAAAGCAACTCCAAAAGGGTACTACCCCGCGCTCTCGCCTTCCCCATATCATCTCATTCCTTTTCCCAGCCATCCTTTCCGCACAACCACCACCCCAAAATCCCGTACTTAGACTCTAAGAATCAGTTCAACCACTCGACGATGAGGAAGAAGAAGATGAGGAGATCAACCAACTTTTCCGCAATAAGAGAATTCGGATCAGCTCCTCAGAAAGCGAAGCACAAGGATCCGCCGGAAAGAATCAGGACACCTGAAACAAAGAACAAGAAGAGACCTTCCACGACACAGCCACTTCCATCCACAATGAATCATCGGCCGACCACCACGACCAGCAGAATCACACAGAAACAGAACCAGTCTCAACCGAAGTAACAGAGTTGAGTAACGCTAAAAAGTTTTTTCAAGAATTTAACCAGTGGCAGACAAATATACAAAAACAGATACAAGACAAAATGATGAGCTTTTCTATCATGAATGCCAACCTGCAAGCAGAAAATGAAGTTTTGCGTTCACGAATACAAGTTTTACAGGAAATGGAAACCGAGTTATTAAATAATGAAGGCGTTGAATTGGATGCCACGTTGATGACAAAGATAGATATCGAGCCACTGAAACAACAATTGTATAATCATGTACATGATACTTGGAAACTTTTTCTTAGAAGATGGCTGGGTATACTTGTTCCCCAAATTGATCAAAGACAGTCTTCTTTTGTGTCCAACCATGAAAACGATCTCATGACAGTCATTAAACGACAGGAAAATCAGCTTGAAGAACACAAAAAGACGATTAAAGAATTGCAAAAAGAACTGTTACAGGTGCAGACACAGGTGAATCGGGAGAAGAACACTGACACAAACAATCAGACGCACCAAAGTGGCAGAGAAAATACTGTTAGTTTACAGAATCTACAAGGTGCTCCCAATATCATTCTTTCATTTCGGCCTTCCGGTAGCATCTTCTGAGTGATTGCTACACGCAGACTTGGGATAACTATTTCCATGGGTGCTATTGCTTCTAAGCCATAAGCTAGTTTGAAAGGTTTCAAACCTGTTGTTACCTTATATGTAGTTCGGTATGCCCATAATACTGCAGATAGCAATTGATCCCATCTTTCCGGTGCTTCCATGATCAGCTTCCGGAGGATATTCAATAGTGATTTGTTTGTACTTTCGGCCAAACCATTGGCACGAGGGTAATATGGAGAGCTGAGTTTGTGTGTGACCTGGAATGATTGGGTGAGTACCTTCATTAATTGATTTACGAAGTGAGTACCTTGATCTGTCACTAATTCGAGTGGTAAGCCAAATCGTGGGAAGACATCATTTAGCAGACATTTTGCTACTACAACCACTGTAGTAGACCGTAAAGCCCAGGCTTCTGCCCATCTCGTTGCGTAGTCTGTACAGGTTAGTATGTATCTGTTGTTACTGAAGACTGCTGGAAGTGTGATTGGACCGATAAAATCTAATCCCCATTTCTGAAATGGTTCGAGTGGCATAATAGGCTGCAAGGGAAAGAAGTGTCATTGCAGTGGTTGTCCAAACCTTCGACAGTTATCGCAGTTTTTGACGAATTGGGCCACATCTCGGTACATAGTTGGCCACTAGAGACCTCCTTGCAGAATTTTCCGGTGAGTTAAATCTGTGGCAAAGTGACCACCAGTAGGGGTCGAATGAGCCATTGTGATGACCGAGTTGATTTCATGCGGAGGAACACATCGAAGTAAGATTCCGGTGTGATCTACATAATATAGTTCTCCAGCAACTAACCGGAATCGGCAGCTAAAGACTGCAATTTTCCTTCGAACTGCCTTGGCACTCTCGGATGGAAAGCATCCTTCGTTGAGAAAAGTTAGAATCTGATCATCATATGTAGATGGTGCTTGTGATTCGGCAGTCTCATCGGCCAGTGGCTCAGAACTATTAATCGCTGGAGTCGTGTCATCTATGCCTACCGGAGCTTCACCAGAATCGAGACGAGATAAGAAATCGGCTAAGGCATGTGCATTTCCGGGTCGGTGAATGAATTCATAATCAAATTCCTGCAAGAGTAGCACCCATCGTGCTAATCGTCCACCTAAGTGCTGCTGTCTTACTAGATAGACGAGGGCAGCATGATCCACATGGAATGTGAATTTCCGGCCTAGTAGATAATGTCTGAACTTTTTGATGGAGTAAATTAAACCTAGACATTCTCTTTCGGTGGTAGAATAGTTCTTTTCTGCAGGTGCAAGCCTTCTGATGGCGTAATAAACAGGGCGAAACCACTTATGTGTTTGCTGCATCAGAATACTGCCGATCGCAATATCTGAAGCGTCGACAAAAACATGGAACGGATTGTCCCAGTCCGGTGGTTGTAAGATTGGTGCCTGCGTCAATAAATACTTGAGTCGATCAAATGTGGTTTGACATTCTTGAGTCCATTCGAATTGTCGGGGAGTTTTTGTGATTAGCCTGTTCAGTGGTACAGCCAAATGAGCAAGCCACCGTAAGTGTCTACCGTGCCACCGTATTTGACCCATAAAACGCATTACTTCTTTTGGAGTGGTGGGTGCCGGGGCTTCTAAAATTGCTGAAATCTTATCTGAATCTACTTGGATACCTTGTGCCGATACAATGTGGCCAAGTAACTTGCCACATGAGACCGCAAACACTGATTTGTTTGGGTTCAAACAGAGTCTATATTCTCTGCATTTTTGAAAGCAGCTCCGTAAATGGAATAGGTGTGCTACCATTTTCCCGAAAATTGAGAAATCATCGAGATATACTTGCATAAATGAAGTCAGATAAGGAGAAAATATTTCTTGCATACATCTTTGAAATGTGCTTGGTGCGTTTCTCAATCCAAACCACATTACCGTACAAGCAAAGACACCCCAATTGGTAATGAAGGCAGTTTTTCGTATATCCTCTTTAGCCATTCTAACCTGATTGTAACCACTGTATCCATCTAAGAATGAATACATTTCATGTCTTGCTACTCTATCAAGCATGGTATCCAGAAAGGGGATCGGGAAAGGATCTGGTACTATTGCTGCGTTTAATTTTTGGTAGTCTACACAGATTCGTAGTTGCTTATTTTTCTTTGGCACGATCACAATTGGTGAAATCCATTCAGCATGTTCTACTGGTACGATGAATCCAACCTTTAATAATCTATCAAGTTCGGCTTTTACCTGTGATGCATAATTGGGATTCATCCGGTAGCTAGGCTGCTTATTCTCTTTAGCTTCAGGCTTCAAGATGACTCTGTGCTGATAGATGCGCGGATCTAATCCTTTCATATCTTTGTAATCCCATGCAAAGACGTCTGAGAATTCGCGAAGTAGTCGAATCAAATCAGCTTTAAATGTTTCCGGTAAGTTTTGCCTTATCTTTACAGGTCGTGGATGATCTACGTCTCCTAGATTGTACAAGGTCAACTGGTCTTCGGAGACATAAAACTGTTGTGGTTTCTCTGTATCGTCTGTTGACTTGAACAGTGATTGTAATTCGTCGTCATGTGTTGAAACAGTATCTTCCTTCTTAGAATTCCCGATGATCGGTACAATTGTACAAACTGAAGTACTCCAGTTATCTATCACGGACTGTAGATCAACAGTTCCTAAGGTCATTAAATTAGCGTTATTCTTCAGAAATTCCTCTTCCTCATCATCTGATAGTCCATCTAACATGTGGACTGGTTCAACAAAATATGGTCTGGCGTGAAGTTTGCAAGGTTGTATAGCATCTAATTTTACCACATATCTACGGTTGGCATCTTTGAATGTAAGCTCTTGTGCGGACCAGTCCTGTATTACCTTCGCATGCTTCAGCCAAGATCGGCCGAAAAGAAGGTTGTAATCCAAAGTGGATTCCGGCAGATCTAGTATAACAAAGTTCATTTTGAAGCTCGTACCTTGTAAAGTAATGGGTACATTCCGCACAAGTCCTACAGGATGGACTCTCGATTGATCTGCCATTCTAACAAAAAATTGCACTGGTTCGATTTCGGTCCATCCTAACCTTTTGCATAAGGCTGCAGTTGCAATGTTCACACCAGATCCTCCATCAATCAATACCTGCGTAATTTTATGATTCTTGTACCATACTGTAATCAAGGGAACTGAATGATCAATCGTAGAATCAGGTTCCGGTTGAGCTGCTGCTGTTGCCGGAATACAAGAAGGTACCGGACTGAACTGTTGCTGGAACTGTTGTTGAATCCCAGGTACTAATGCTAGCAGTTGGCCGAGAGGCAGAGTGATAGATGCCTTGGATAAAATTTCCCAGGCCTGTTGAGATTGATTATCCTGCTCTTTTGAACTTAAGGTCTCTGCTGATGCAGAAGTATCTGCTGTCATGTCTACTGTTGATGATGGCTCCGCTGCTGCTTCCTTTTGTTGTATTCCTTCCTTTGTCGACGAGGTCTGAGTCACCGGAATAGGTTCTGGGAACACTGGTGGTTCTGTTGCGGTCCAGTGACTAGCCTTGTTATACATCCTATGTTGTTCTCGTATCCCCGGTTCGAATATTTCTGCTGCTGACTGCAGCTGTTTACCTGATCGGGTCTGGACTGTAGCAGTTTGCGTTTCTACTGGTGTAATTTGTACCATGTTTGCCATTGGGTTTTGCCACTCCTTCTTCCTTTGATCATACTCAGCTGCATCCTTGCAAAATCTTCTAATGTGTCCGAATTCACCACAAAAATGACAGCGTGGTGGTGGTAAATTGGGATTTTCCGGTGGTGGCCCGTTCTGCCAGCGATTTGGATTATAGTTGTTATTCCTCTGTCCTCGGTAATTTCGATATCCTTGCTGCTGGTTGTTTCTCATTTGTGGAGGCACATAATGATTGGCTGGCTGCCCTTGTTCCTGGATAATTGCATTGACAGTCGCTGTTCCCTGTACTCTAGCGTTGTATGTGCAGTGTTCGGTGATGTGTCCGGCAATGTTGCAGATAGCGCAGAATGTCTGATTAAGTGCGCAATTGGTGCTGGTATGTCCTGAATTTTTGCATGTGGTGCAATATACTTGTTTGGTCATATCTTCGGAAACATGTCTGTTTGTTTTTGCCCACTCCAGATCTTCTGTGAATCCGCCGACTTTGTTTTCCAGCTGCAGAGTCATTGCGATGACTGCATCAAGTGTCATAGCTCCGATACATCTTATGATCATGATCTGCTTAAGTTGAGGAACCAAGCCATTGATGAACCACTGAGTAATAACATCATCTGGTAAGTTACCATGAGCCGGTGGTATCTGCCTTAAGTGTGTTCTGAAAAGGGTAGCATATTCCTGTACAGATTGATTCATTCTCTGTCTGTTATTCTGCAGATAATCAAAAATTTCGGCTGGATTCTTTTTTAACCTGAATCGCTGCAAAAAAGCATCTCGAACTGCTTCGTAGGTGCCGAAATGATTAATATCATATTTTGTGAGCCACCTGGCTGCTTCATTGACAAGTGTAGATTGAAAGACAATGGGTTTGTAGGCCGGATCTGGTGGATGGTTGAGGACAGCGTAGCTTATCTCGAAAGTGCGTACGTGAGCATCCGGATCATCTCTTGGAAATCCACCAAACTTCGTGTATGTCACTCCTGTTGGAGATGGCCTGTGTTGACATAACTGTTGTTGTTGTTGTTGTTGTTGTTCGTTCATCGTGAATGTATTATAACTTCCGTCTGTATTTCTGGTCTGAATATTTGAACTACCGGAATCTATATGGTCTGATGGCACACTTTCCGATGAAATGAGCTTGCTTACTATACTGCAAATTTCTGTGTCAAACAGCCTTCCTTCTTCCTTGGTGTCCAATGTAGGAGAACTTGCTTCCAAGCACGGCAGTTGGGCTGAAGATTCAGTAGAAAGTGCTAATTCGTCACCGAATAACTGAGATTCTCTTACCGAAATATCACTGGGATAAATCGAACTTGTGCCCGACTGTGGTGTCTTTTCACCTTCGCTGATTTCTTTGCCTAGGGTGTGTCTAATCGTAAGTGAATCTAAATCCTTTTCCAAGAGTGTTAAACTAGCTTCCAACTGCGACTTGGTAGGTTCTGGAATTACTATATCTTTGACAGACTGTGCCGAAATAGTACTAGAATGTACTAGAGACGCAACACGTTCTTCCGGAATATGACCGGAATCAGCTTTAACGTTCTGAACTTTCTTGACAACTGGGTCAGTCCTAGTTATACTTCTACCTTGCAGAGTTGTCTTTAGTACTCCAGACT
>CM035415.1:141548952-141626452 GCA_020310875.1 Ceratopteris richardii | reverse complement strand
AAACATCGATTTGGTGCACCTTATGTAAGAAATCAGGACATTCTTCTCAAGATTGTCCGAAGAGTTTGGTGTGTCAATTTTGTGAAAAACCAGGCCATAAAGCAAGGGATTGCTATTTTCTCAAGGGGATGCAAGCACATTGGGCGTCACCAAGTGTATCCATACATCAGCCCTTATTACCAACTCCAAGATTTCAAATCGAAAGCATGTATACCACTCCTCAGGTAAACTCCTCTAACGAAAGAAAACCTCCATTTAGAAGACCAGCTCGTCCTATCATGTGCTATAGATGTGGCGAATATGGGCATTTTCAAGGAAAATGCTCCCTCCCAGAAGGATCTCCACAATGCAGGTTTTGCCCGGATACAATGGATCATTATTCGAAGGAATGTCCGAAGCAGAAGGCTTCTACAAACAGATCAGCTCCATCCTACCAAGTCAATGTTATCTCTGTCGATAAGGGAAAGCAACCAGCAATTCATTCAAGTAAGAGAGAAGAGGGCAGCACTCTTAAATATCCACGTACCCAATTTTCTCTTGTACACTCACAGTGGCACTTATCTGAGAAAGAGGACCCAAATGGGTGTGATGCCCCTAGGAAATATGGACGATTTGTTTCACCTAAAGAAGTTGTCCCATTTTTAAAAAATGGTCAAGTTGAGCAAGTCGACTTAAAAGAGGAGCAAGTGACTAAAAAATTTGACCAATTTTGTAAAAATGACCATCTTCACAAAGTAGACCAATTTTTGGAAAATGGTCAACTTGAAGTTGCCCAAACTTTTAAAAATAGTCTACTTAAAAAAGGTCAAATTTTTGAAGTCAACTTATTTTCCCAGGATGACTCAATTCAGGAAAATAGACTATTCGACTCTTTTGCCCATATTCATGCCACTCCATTAAGTGATCTTGGTCAACTTCATGGAGATGTTTCCCTGCACAATCATGGACCAGAAAAAGAAACCCCAAGCTATGCTCTAGAACCTGATTCACAACAGAGAGAAGAAGGAAATCAAGAACTCAATGCAAGTCCATCTTTCAGCTCAAGTCTAGAAGCTAGAGTGGTGGCGTTGCAAGAAATGGATCAAGAACAAGGAGTTCAAACAAGAGCCCAGAAAAAGAAAGCACAAGCAAGGGTCCTCCAAGAAAAAGACTTAGGTACGAAAAATTCTAAAGTTTTGTAGGAAATAGACAAAGTTTTTGAAGAAACAATGAGGGAAATCCATTAATGTAACAAGCCTCCTCTACCTTCGCCAATACCATCCATCATCAAGACAGAGGAAATATTAAAGAACACCTTCGAACAGGTATCATTGTATGATCTATTAAGAATGGATGAAAGGTTTAGAAGTGAAGTTATAGGGATCATAGAGACATTGTCTCCTCTGACAATGCTTGCAATAAGTGGTGGGCACACTCCAACAAACCTGATGAAAGCTTCAATTTTCGAGAACTTCACAAAGGTATCAACCAACTCTCTCATCGACTTCAGGAGTCCATGTCTATCAGTCACTATATACGGGATAACTATAAATGGAGTCATAATCGATGAAGGTTCATGCATAAATCTCATGCCAGATTTTACCCTCAAATCACTTGGACTCCAACTTTCAGGTGAAGCAAAGTTCACAATAACCTTGGCTGACCAGAGTCGAGTTAAACCTCTTGGTATTGTGGAAAAGGTATCGGTAGAGATGGACGGGCTGACATTCTTTCTAGATTTTGTGGTGTTAAATCTATCGTAGGTCAATGGAGGCTTTCCTCTACTCATAGGGAGGCCACGGCTAAGGCACATCCACGCCATGCATGATTGGGGAAATGATACTATTTTAGTTAACCTGTCGGGGCAAATACAGAAACAAGTACATTTAGATCCGAAAGGATCTCATGGAGGTAATGCTCATTCTTTCTCTATTCTCGAAGAACAACATATTCCTATCGCAGAAGCATGTAATGAAATTGAAATAAACGATGACCAAGATCTTTTGGAATGGATGGGAGCCTCATAATGCATTTTTGAAGATCAAAACGAACAGTCAGCCATGTCATCTCAACCTGTAAGGCAAGTCAATCTTGGAAATGAGGAACACTCACAACCGATCTTACTAGCAACATGGCTTTGGGATCATCCGTCCTTGCTCCATCAGGTAACCACTTTCATGCAAAACTTTAAGGATGTGTTTGCATGGAGTTACCATGACTTAGAAGGAATTCCTGTTCATCTTGGAGAGCATTCTATTCCATTGATTCATGATGCTAAGCTAGTAAGAGGATGGATTTATCGACTTAATCCAAAGTATGCAGAAGCGGTCAAAAAAGAATTAGAAAATCTAGAGGATGCGAGGATCATTGTCCCAGTGGAGCATTCTGAATGGTTATCATCGATGGTAATAGTCCAAAAGAAGCAATCCAACAAGATACATGTTTGTGTCAAAAATCGGGCTCTCAACAAGGTTACGATTCCCGATGGGTTTCCAACCCCATTTTCAGAACAAGTTTTGGAAGACGTGGCTGGTCATGTTTTATACAGTTTCATGGACAGATTTAGCGGATACAACCAAGTGTTCATACATCCAAAGGACCAAGCTAAAACTGCATTGGTAACTCCATGGGGTACGTATGTATATACTAAGATGGCTTTTGGATTATGCAATGCTCCTGCCTCTTTCAATCGATTGGTTTACTCAATCTTCCGATCATTGTTGCCAAGATTCTTGAGGATCTTTATGGACAATTTCTCCACCTTTTCAGGCACTGGATGTTCTACTCCAGTGGAAAACTTCACTGAGCATCTTTGGCAATTGGAACAGGTTTTTAGTGCTTGCAGAGAAGCCAAATTGAAACTCAATCCAAACAAATGTCACTTTTTGGTGACCGAAGGGACACTCTTGGGCCACATAGTCTCAGCAAAAGTCGATTTCTCTTGGAAAGGGCTTAAGTTAGATTTCCTCATTTTTTTGGTCAAGTTGTTAGGTCATTTTTTTCATAAAAAAGCCGATTTTTGTGTTAGGTCGATTTTGAAAGTTCATTTATAAAATTAAAATTATTAAAAAAAAAGTCTTTTTTTTTTGTCAAATTCTTTTGGTCGATTTTTTCAAATCCGAAAAAAAAGGGTCGATTTTTTTAGCTAAGTCGATTCTTTTACAAGGAAAACTTGATTTTTTCCCAAAAAAAAAAAGACGATTTTTTTAGGTCAAATTTTTTTCAACTTCAAAAAAATGGCAAAAAGTCGATTTCTCTTATGGTGAGTGATGTTATGAAAAAAAGTCGATTTTTTTTTAATAGGTCGATTGTTTCTCGAAGAATAAGTCGATTGTGAAAGGTCGATTTTTTTTTTACTCTAAAAGTCCATTTTTTGGGTCAAGTAGATCGATTCTTTTTGAGCTATAAAAAGTTAATTTTTTGGGGTCAAGTAAGTCAATTTTTTTGGTCAATAAGGCAATTTTTTTGTTCATGCCTAAGTCGATTTTTTTCATAAGTTAGTGCATGCCTAATTCGATTTTTTTCTCATAAGTTATGCTTTAGAAAAACCATCCATCAATTTTCTTCATCAATCGAATTGAAGAAGTGTCGATCCTACTCATCTGCTCATCCATCATCGCTGCTGATCTGCTCATCCATCCCCTGCTGATCCCAACTCTTAAGAGTTCTTGCGATCTAGAACTGGTTCAGATGAAGTGCAGCAGCAACCTATAAATGAGTAGAAGGTTGCATCAACAGTCCGATTTTTGCCACTTTTGAATGAGCAGCCAATTTTTGCCACTTTTGAATGAGTAGTTGACTGAAAAATTGAGCTTCCATTTATTATCAGTTGAAAATTGACATTAGCAATAGGAGTTTGTTTGTTGTTCAGCGTCATCTTATGCAAGAGTGAAAATCTAAGAACCTACAAGGTGGGCATCCAAGAATAAGACAAAAGCATCTAGCTATTAGCAAAGTAACATGTCCCATTACTTTTAGCATATGAAGGATACCGCAGCTCACGAGCAGGTCCCATGCCAACTTGAAAAAAAAAAGAAGAAAAAAAAATATTATTTTACTCTGAGGACGGAGAATGTCTAAGTGGTGGGCAACCTGTAGCGGGGTACTTTGATACACCCTTAAAATAATGTATTTTTTTGTTTTGCTTTTCAAGATGCAGAAGCCAAGCACAAGGCAAGTTACCTCGATTTTGAATAAAAGGAGAAGGAGAAGAAGCGAAGAGCAAGAAAATGGTGGAAGGGGGATCCAGCTCATGAAGAAGGCCAAATTTCCCATTTCAACTATTTTCCCAAGTTCCCTAATTCCCATTTCACCTCTTTTCCCAAGTTGCCTATTTTCCCATTTCACCTATTTTCCAAAGTTGTCTAATTCCCATTTCACCTCTTTTCCCAAGTTGCCTATTTCCCATTTCACCTATTTCCCCAAGTTGTCTAAATTCCCATTTCACCTATTTTCCCAAGTTGTCTAAATTCCCAAGTTGCCTAAATTCCCATTTCACCTATTTTCCCAAGTCATCTAATTCTCCCAGTTGTCTAATTTTCCTAAGTTGACCAATCAGTCGATTTTCCCAAGTTGACCTATTTTCCCAAGTCGTCTAAATCTCTAAGTTGTCTAATTTTCCTAAGTTGACCAATTAGTCAATTTTTTTTAGTCAATTTTACAAGTTAGTCGACTTACTCAAAAGTTCACCAATTTTATGAAGTTAGTCTACTTACTTCACAAGCAGTCTAATTTTTAAGAAAAGGGTGTACTTTTGATTTAGTCTACTTTTTCACTTGAAAAAGCGACTAAATTTCCTAGATCTCCATATAGTCTAAATTTTTAGCCACTTGCACGCGGAGAACTCATGGACGCTTGACGGCGCCGAATACAAGAATTTGGAAGATAGTGACAATGCAGGAAAAGTGGACCAAGAAGGAAGCTTCCAGAGTACCAAAATTGTCAAAAGTGTCAGATGCTCTCTGCCAGAGAAGAAACTAATTTTGTCCCCTTTTGCTATCCTTCACTTTCAGGAAAACTATATAAGTAGACCTCTCCTTCAACAAAGGGGGGAAGACAAGCTCAGAGAGAGACTTGAGAAAGGAATGCAGAGCTGAAGCTTTGCCTTCTTTTGTGTGCGTAGAGCTCTTAGCTTACCACTAGTGCTTCACTTGGTAGATTTGGAATCAGCTAGCTTGGCACTCTGAGTGAGTAGTGGGCAAGCAGTAATTGGCCAATCTTCTTTTCGGCAGCTAGTTGGAAGACTAGAGTCTTGAGCATGTATGTTTAGAATCGAAGTCCAGCATTGAGAATGCAGGTGTATGCTTACGTCTCCTAATCCTCTTTTGAGTTGTTTGTACTCCTAATTTTGGCTTCTTTCTCTTATTTCATTGTGTCATTGTATATGCTATTTTTCTTCCCCATTGAGTCTTCAAATTGCAACCCACAGTGTATATTGCACTTAAGAGGACACACCACATCAAGCATATAGATCAAGAAATTGATCTACACACACACACACACACACACACACACACACACACACACACATATATATATATATATATATTTATGTGTGTGTGTTTGTGTGCGTGTGTGTGTGGTATATGTATATAATATATATATATATATATATATATATATATATATATATTTATTTATTTATTTATTTATTTATTTATATTTATAACAATATAATATATATATATATTATTATTTATCTATTAATTTATATCAATATATATATTTAGATATTATTATGAATATATATATTGTTATATATATATATATATATATATATATATATATATATATATATATATATATATATATATATATATATATATATATTTATAACAATATATATATTTACATATTGTTATATATATATATATATATATTTATTTATTTATTTATTTATTTATTTATTTATTTATTTATTTATTTATTTATTTATTTATTTATTCATTTATATAGTTATTTATAATATATATATATATATATATATATATATATATATATATATATATATATATATATATATATATATATATATATATATATATATATATATATATATATATATATATATATATATATATATATAGATGCATATATATAAAGGACATTCAAACCCTCCCTAGATGGCATCTTTGGGTCTTAGAGGCCCGATTGTTGTCTTGGGACTCAAAGGAGTGGCAATGGCATCGATCCTTACTCCCCAACAGTGCCCCACACTATTCCGTTCTTTCAGTACTCTGCATCTCAGGCGGAGGATCATTTAGTTGCATCATCCAATCACTCTTATTGCGATCGAGTCTTGGCATCATTATGGACTCTGATAGGAACTCCTATCGTCCTTTTGGCATCGAATTTGAGGTGCTCAATAGTATCATCAATTTTCCTCTTTCATTGGTTGGTTACCCACATGAGCATTGTTGTCGACACCTGGTTGAGTTATCGGGGCCAACATGTGGATTGCATGAACTTTGGCTTTCACATGGAGTTCCAACGACACTGCCTTTTGAATTATTAGTTGGTGCAACAGATCTGGTGATAGATCTTGAGGCTTCTAACTTGGAGGGTGGGAATTGAGACCATTTCTTGGGGTTTGGTTGCTTGGGGTGCAGTTTCTTGGGGCTCTCTTATTGTCCTAGCCCTTAGTTACAAACATGAGACTGGTAGAACTATTTTATTGATACATGATGGGAAAATTTGCACCACTCTAGATCTTAGCATTTCCGTGTGGAGTGGTGTTGATGACCCCTACCAGGAGCTAATCAGCAACCTTGCCATGTGGTTTACCTAGAGAGCTAGGTGCTAGCACATCTTCGAGCGGGATAGGATTCCTCTGGTCATGATTGTTTGGAACTTCTCGTTGGAGTTGTTCCATACTCTGCAAGGGTAGCTAGACTATCTTCAAGTTGACCCAAATGGCATGACTTAATATCGGCATGTCTTTCTCTAGTTCTAGAACAAAGTCTCGTTCTGTACTGTTCAGAGTGATACTATCTATTAGAGCTATAGGTTGCCTGATTGGGTTTTTTCCTGTCCCCATATTTCCTCCTCTAGGATTTAGATCCTTCACAGTGTTGGGTGGTTGTGTGGGGTGGTTTGTCCCCCTTTTGTACATTTCATGATTCTCAGTTGGGTTTGTAGCCCTTTGGGCAATTTTTTTAAACTAATGAAAGGATCTTTTTAGGGGAAAAAATATTCAACTTCTTTCCTCCCAGTGCTTAGTGAAAATATCAAGAACTTGCCCATTTGTCCTCACAGAGGTAAGATCAATATCTCCTACCAATACCTTCTCCATGACTTAGTGATAATGTCCCTCCATATACTTTATTCTAGCATGGAAAAAGGTTTTTGTATTGTATATCGTAAGATTATCATAATAAATGGTAATAGGCTTTTGCACCTCTACACCTAAATCTACAAGTAGCATCTCAAGCCATGATGCCTCACATGCTACCATTGTGGCATCTCTATACTTACCCTACGTACTTGAGAAAGCAACACTAGGTTGCTTCTTACTAATCAATGTAATAGAAACACTTCCAAGTGAAAATAGAAAACCACTAGTAGATCTTCTATGTGGAACATTGCTAGCTCAATCTACATGTGTATCCATGAACCTACAATGCTTCATCATCTTCATAAAACAATGCATATTCAAACTAGCACTCCCATGATGTACACTACATCTCAAAGCATCTCGATGAAGTTTCTTGGGAACTCACAGAAATTGACTCCAAAGTCCCACAATGTAGCTTAGATCAATCCTTGTAATTGTGGGATGGATCAGACTTCCCACAATTCTCTTGTACATAGTAGCATTTTCTAGCACTTCACCTGAGGTAGCATCCAACTTCAAATTCTTATCTAATGGCATAGAAATTGACTTACAATGAGCCATACCATACTTTTGCAGCATACTCAAGGCATATTGCATTTGGAACAACCATATACTTATTTCTATATGAATAAAGGCAATGTCCAAAAAGTAACAGAACACACCAAGATCATGTTACATGTATGTGTTCCTCGAGTAGTTTTGGTGCAAACCGTTTCCCTATACATGAGAATTTTTACTCTACTGCTAGCTACATTTTTTTTTCCCATGTTACCACATAAATGTTACACTCATATGTGGTGGTACTTTGTACTTAGGATTATTCTTCAGCTCTTACTTCAATTCAATTCATCAACAATAAAGAGATTTATTCCTAGCATCTGTCTTCTCAATATGTATTGCTAAATTTTTGCTCTTTGTGTGTGCTTCTTGTGTGTCTCTAGCAATTTTACACACACCCAATGGTGGTATCAGAGCAGGTTCAGCTCCTTCTCAAGTTTTGGTTTTTTGCATCGCAACTCACTTGCACTTTTAATAGTGGAAAATCGACTTTAGGCATACAAATATAAAGTTTAGCACTCAAAAATCATTTCCATGAGGTGCGATGCAATTTTACCCCCATTTCAAATCCATTCGTGTAGTTAGAATAACCATTAGAGTGGCGGATTGTGAGCTAAAATTTTATCATTCATTTTACCTTTCATTGAAATAAAGATCTTGTCACATTCTTTTTCTTTGATGAAATGGCAAGCAACAGCGACTTGTTTGGCATGCTTCAAGTTGAAGATAAGCTTGATGGTATCAATTATCCAATGTGGTCTTACATGATTAAATTTGTTCTTGTTGCAAAACAACTATGAGACATAGTAGCATATGTAGATTAAAGAGTTGTAGGTTCTTCTACTTCACATTCTACTATCACAAATGGAGCTTCTTCTTCAAGTATAGTGGTTACTCCTTCTCCACCTATGCAAGAGAAACTTAGATGGGATGGCAAAGATTATCAAGCTCATGCATTGATTGTGCTTTTTTTGAAGCATCATATAGTTCCACACATTTAATCGTACTCTACATCAAGCCAGGCATGGGGCACTCTTGCTTCTTTGTATGTTGCATGTAATGAAGCATCTGTTGCATACTTGAGGAAGAAAATGGAGGATGTATATATGGCTGAAAATGAGTCTGTGAATATGTATGTGACACACATCAAGGACTAGAAAGAGAAATTGGCAAACATAGATGACATTATTCCATATGTATCACTCATCTCTACATTGTTTAAAGGATTACCAAAATCTTTTCGATTCTTTGCCACTACACTCTATTTGGTGGCAAAAGGGTATCCAAATATGTATGCATTTGATGAGGTTGTGTCTCTCCTTTTGTAAGAAGAGCAATCTAGAGTGAATAGGAGTAGTTTGATTGAGGAAACACAAGCACTTGCTATCTCACAAAAATGGAAAATCAAGTATGGTTTAGCTTGGGTTCATCAAAACCAAAGCCTCAACCTTCCTCTCCTACTCATTCCTCTAATGATGTTGATTTCTAGAAGAAGAAGAGATCCAAATATTGGCAGAAGGTTGTTCATACTATTGATGAGTGTAGAAAGCTTGCTAAGTGTAAGGAAAATAAGAAGGAATCTGGCATGTGTATTGCAGAAAATTCTTCAGATGCAAAGAATGATGAATCCAACATGGCTCAATATTTTTGGGCATGTGTTGTTACACGTCAATCTGATGCATCATTGCATTCTAAATGTATGGTTGTCAATGAGGCTGATTGGGATTTGTTCTCTAATGGTGGTGCTTCAAAGTACAAAACTTCATGCAAAAGGTTTTTTGCTTTTTTGCATCTTTGAAAGATGCATCCAAAGGAGGACATGTGGTGTGTGCAAACAATGCCTCTTATCCTTTCATTGTAGTAGGAGAAATTGAGCCTACGGCTACAAATGGAGGCATGGTTCTCTTAAAAAATGCCCATGCACATACCAAGTATCTAGAAGAAATTAATTTTAGATCCTTTGATTGCCAATCCCTGAATTCATGTACGCTTTGTTGATGATAAGTCTATGGTTCATGATTTTAGCAATGGTGATATTATCATGATGTCTGGTACATTACGCAATGTTTATATCGGTCAGATACATTCAGGAGAGCTTCCTCAAATGCTTTGGTTGCTCATACTTCCTCCATGGCTGAAATGGATCTTTGGCATGCTCGTTTTGGTCACTTGTGTGAGAAGTGGAGAATGACATGCCTGGGACTCACCTCCTAGCCTATTTATAGCCCTTGCCTAGTCACCATCTAGACTTCTCTCTAAGGCTCCTCTACTCATCTGGCCATCATGAGTAGGTACCTTGTATGAACTCTCTGGCTTTTGGCCTTGGCTATCCCCCGAGCAAGGAACTTCTCGTTCCTCCAAGCATGTACATCTCTGGAATATAACACTCTCTCCCCCTTCTAAAGATCATTGTCCTCAATGATATAGAAGGAGCTATAAACCTGGGAATCAACATCTATGATTCCAAATAATAAAAGTAGAGTGTGGTAGGTGTCTAAAATACTAGATGCTCAAAAAGTAGACAACTAGTCTCTGTGCTTTATATCTAGCATTTCCACCAACAAATAGTAGTCCTTGCCTTGGGCATACTGTAGGAATCCCTCTGAGGCCCAATAAGTCTAGATGTTCGCAGCATAAGTACTCGGAATATCCTCGGACTCCCTATGCCTAGACCTTGACCACTAACTTGTGACGCCTTTTCACCTGTAGAAACCTTGGCAGCTTGCCCTTGTCTCCCTGGAGTACCCATAAACAGCTTTTCATATGCTATAATCATAAAAATCACTTACTCCACTAGAGTAATGAAAAAAATACTATGCTCATTCAAAATAATGTGACTATGTTGTAGTCTCTGTGAATACTAAGAATAAATGGAAATCTTTTCCAAATAGTGCTTAATCTCTAGGCTCAAGTAAATCTGCTTGATTTACTCACTGTAATGAAATAAAACTAAAGAAAATCTCATCATGATCCAAACTATGAATCCAAGATGATAATCTATCAATGATTCTGATTATGGACCAAAATATCAATATGTCAATCTATCAACTATGGATATCAATATATCCATCTATCAATGATCTATACTATGGACCAAGATATCAATCTGTCACATCCAAACTATGGACTAAGGTCTCAATCAATCACATCCAAACTATGGATCTAAATCTCAATCTATCATATATAATAATCCCAACTATGAACCAAAATATGTCTCATATAAAGTAAATCCCAATCCACTCTCTGGAACTAAGTCCGTTATGCCAAAGGCGTGCTAAGAAAGTATAGCAACTAGTGGAACTACCACCACCTTCTCACTAATAACATGCAAGATGTTCTAAGTGGATGAAACTTGCTTTATCCATGAGCACCATCTGATCATCACTATGATCAAATCATTCCTAACTAGGAATAAGGTGTCTCAAGTAAACTACTATAATAATCTGGCACTCCAAGATATACACCATCTGATCATCACTATGATCAAATCATTCCTAACTAGCAATGAGGTGTCTCAAGCAAACTATTGTAATAATCTGGCACTCCCAGATATAATGAGGACCATAATATGAGTCCACTAAATACCCGGAATAATGGTAAGTAGATGTGTGCACACTCATAGCCCACTAGGCTAAGCATCTAGCTCACCTCATACACACTATGTATGAACCATGGCCTATTCTCAGGCATATCAAATAAAGTAGTACGTACTCTATAAATTTCTTCTGAATGCAATTGCCTATTCATAGTTCTTATGTGCAAACCTTGCCTTTCTGCTTCTAGGCTACTAGCCTGCAGACTTGCCTTGTTTGCGATCACATACAGAGTGACTGTCTCAATTGCCCCTCTGTTGTCTAATAATAAGATGATACCAGAAGATCATATAAATGAACTCCAAATCATATCAAAATACAATCTCAGAGACTTCTCTCCCATACCATCTGTCCTACACCTAGGTAGAATACAAAGTTTGATGTCCCATACCACCAACTTTATACTCCACATAGATGCGTATATGAGATTAAAGTCAAACACTTCTCTCAAAAATGATAAGAATAACTCGGTGAGTACTCACAACCATAAATAATGTAATGAAATCATGAAGTGTTCCTGAAGTGTTTCCTTCCCTCGATGGAAAGAACAGAGTCATTCCTATGACTCTATCACTCATAACTATCTGTAACATCAACTCATCTTGAGTTGAGAATTGAGAAATTATTTAGTAAACCAACTCAACTAGAGTTGTGAAGGATGCGGCTTGCATCAAATATCAACTCATGCATCTTGAATCAAATATTGACTCACAATAAATTGGAATTTATACAACTTGTATGAATCCAATTATTTGAAATGAGAACAACTAGCAAAGTTCTCCTGTTCCATGCTCTCATGGTACTATATATATTCTTGAAAATTTTGACAGAGTCTCCTCTATCCTATTGAGAATGGTCACCATAAACCAATGCTCAAAAACACGTATCTAGGGCATATCTAGCCCATGGTGATCACACCATCTCAAAAAAAAGCATAAAAAACCTGTGAAAAGTCTTTTCCTTTCAACAATGCCTCCTACATAAACAATTTCCAACAGCAGAAGATTAAATCTTACTTTTAACTACCTTTTACTCATCCAAAATCTATGAAATTTTCTAGCCTTATGTAGATTTTTTCAAGATTTCATTAGGCACAAAAATCACTTGATTTGGATGTTTGCTCAGAGTGTTATGACCATTTTACTGGAAGGGTCTAGATGATCAATTCTGAAAAATGTACAGGGTCATCTTCTTGAAGCCCTTATACTGATCAAAAAACTTTCAAATTCCATTTTCTTTGTGCCCAAATCTAGATCCACTTATCTAGTTTTCTCTCACAAAATTTCAATTCAAAATGAAATCAAATACTAATTCAAAAGTATAATTCTATCTCTGCTACATCTGCGCTTAGGTGAGCCTAGAAACAATGTTGCTGCACTTTTATAATATCTTCTAACTATGAAGATAAATTTCAAAATCCTTGAATTTTGGATATGTTATAGATTCTATAATGGAGTAGCTTCTCCAACAAAAATTTTTTAAATTGAAGTTTTCAATATGAAAATATCATGTGCTCATCAGTCACATGTACCACTCTTTGGAAAATCCTCGCCAGAGATTAGTCTGAGAAGAATAGATCATTTGACCTATCAAATCATGTCCAATTTCTCCCACATTTTAATGGCATATAGCTTCTAATATCTACTTTTATTGATATAAGTTTTATAGTATTTGGACATTTGGAGCTTCCACAATGACCAAAATACTAAGCCTCTATACCTGCAAAATTGTAAACAAATTGCAGAGGCTAAGTTTTACTCTTTTCTTTATATCTCCTAAATGGAGAAACATTTCATCTTGAAATTTTATACACACCATTTGGAGGTGTGTAGCTAATGTTAGAAACAAAAATCATTCAATTTTAGTAAATGAGCTAATAGAAACAATCACCTCTAGGTGACATGGTCTCTGTTCATTTCACAAATTCCAGAGGCTACACTTTCATATGCAGAGATTATTTGACCTATCAAATGATCTCTAAAAATAATGAAAATTGGTATGAAAAAAGCTCATCTATCAAGCTTTCATCTTCAACAAAAATAATTTCATTTGGATCCACCAATTAAGAGAAATTGCCTTCGCAACAGACCTATATCACTTGTTTCAGGTCTCTACCTCTAGTAGCAGCACTTTTAGTGCCGAGGTCACTTGACCTATCTAAAAGTCTCCAAATTACTTGAAAATTGGTCAGCGTAAAGAAAAGCTTAAGAGCTATTTTCCCTCCAAATTTCAATAAATTTGGGCATTCCCACAAAGAGTAGCATCCAAATCTCTATGAGGCTGCTACCTCACTACTATTTGCTCGATCATTTTTTTCAAACTAAAAAATGACGAGACATGTTAATCCTTACGATTAAACAAACTTATTCATTATCTTGGATGGATTATGTCACGGAGATGTATCCATGCATATAATGATCATTTAGATCAATGCAAACCAAATTAACCATCCAAATCGTCTCGTTGAAAAATCAACTCTTTACATAGTATCCACCTTTTAGTGAAAGTGAATATCTATGGACGTCATTCTATTCATTGTGCTTCTTGCACAATCATTAATCTTATTACAAATAATCATATACAAGCACTTAATACTTGTATTGATGTTCATATCCATAGCACACTTGTGCAGACTTGGGATAAACTTCTATATTAAGTACATATACTCGCATGAAAAACAGTTTATGTGCTCATGCGTTACTAGTCGACAACACATCTTAGTTGCTCTTGATATATACATCTTATCTTTTACTTTCTAAAGGCATAATTAGTCTATGCATGGTACCTCGATCACACACCTCATGCTCACCCTAACCAGTCATGGTGATACATAAAAGTGATCTTTTATAAACAGAAAATGCATCCTGCACTTCAATTTTCTAGCAATTATATCGTCTATATATACATGCATTCACTCATGCATTTTATTCTCTACTTCAATAAAATTATATGCTTTTCACTATGCTGACAGAAGACTTCCTCTCTCACACAACACAACATCACTCTAGTTCTCACATGGCATATAACGCCATGTGGCTACAAAATTTCTGGCAGCATTTCGCCAAGAAAATGAAGCCTGAAAAAATAATAATAGTCTTTACAAAGATAGGCAAGAGCGTAGTGGTTGGCAAACCACTCCCTTTACTCCAGAAACCTGCAAAAAAAAGAAACTTTGCCAAAATGTGCTGTTGGGCACTACACGCCCTCATAACCATGTTTTTTTTCTGCTTTCAATACCTGCAAAAGATTTTAAAACGCACAAACAAGATTTGTGCATGTTTTTATGAATCAACATAAGTTAGTGTAACTTGGTGTGCATAGATAAATTCATGTAAAAACTATCTTTCATGCACCTTCCAATGTTGATTTCATAAAACTGGAAGAAAATATAATGCAAAATTATAAACTTTGATGCGAGAGGTATTCAAATTAGTTTATTAGAAAGCAAAAATATGATGCAAATTTATGAAAAACAATCCTTTCCTATCCAAAATGGTTCAAAATATTATTAAAAACTCCTAATTATCATAATCGAACACTTAAGTCGCTCAAAAAGGGTTTCTCGCCAGTCAAAAACCATTTAAAAGCTTGTACAGAGATGGCTTACAATGGTCAAAATATGGATTATGACAGTCAAAAGAAAGGTCTTGAAGTGTAGAATCTATACCAAGTTGAATTTCTTGATTCGGACATTCTATGAGGAAGTTATAGCCAAAACAATGAAGCTAGGTGAGTGGGCAGCATACCTCTTGAAATGATATGCAGAGAATTAAATTCTCTCTACAGGTGGTTTATAAATATCCAATGATAGATTCCAGCCACGCATTGGAAAGCTCTTGAAGTCTACTTTCCATACCAAGTTGAATCATCCAATTTGAGTTTCGTATGAGCGAGTTACGGCCATTTAAGTGAAGGTAGGTATACTAATCTTGCTTTTTCTCACTACAAGGAATACGGGCGTGTAGCGACGGTTAACGCGACAGAATTTCGTCGCTATAAAATTGCAACTTGCGTCGGAATTACTGTCGAGCGTGGACCATCGATTATACGATGCATAAAACGACGGTATTTGCGACGCTTCCGCCTAACGTCGCTTAAACGACGCTTGTCAAAGGCGTCGCTTAAGCGACGTTTTTTTGTGTCGCATAAGCGACGGTGCACACTGTCGTATAAGCGACGGTGCAGACCGTCGTATACGCGATGCTAAGCAAATGTGCACACTGTCGTATAAGCGACGGTGCAGACCGTCGTATACGCGTCGCTTATACGACGACGCGTTGCATCGCTTATACGACGATCTATTGACGGACAAAAATTAAAACGTTGGAGGCTCTGCAATCGGCATTTTCACGCATCCGATCGAAGAGCTCTCCAACGTTCGCAATTGCGCAACGCTTACGAGCTGAAGCAAGTATATGCAGACTTGTTGTTTTGCTTAAGCTCTCTGTTATTGTCTCCCTCTGTCTTTGTTTCTCTCTTTCTACATCTTTCTCTCTTTGAATTTTCTCTCTCTCTCTAGATCTCTCTCTCTAGATCTCTCTCTCTAGATCTCACTCTCTCTCTCTAGATCTCACTCTCTCTCTCTCTCTCTCTCTCTCTCTCTCTCTCTCTCTCTCTCTCTCTCTCTCTCTCTCTCTCTCTCTCTCTCTCTCTCTCTCTCTCTCTCTCTCTCTCTCTCTCTCTCTCTCTCTCTCTCTCTCTCTCTCTCTCTCTCTCTCTCTCTTTTCTCTCTCGTTATTGTAGGTTATTCAAGAAGCTAACCAAGCAAAAACTATGGGTCACAATTGTAAGTACAATTTCTATTATTTGTAGATCATTTGAATTGTGTTATTTTCATTACATACCCTACTCACACTTATTGATATGCACTCATACACTTATACATGATGAAGAAGCACACACACATACATATACCTACATATACACATATACATGCACATACACACACATACACATAGAGTTATACATATACACACACATACACAAGAACATGCACATATTGATACATACATATACACTTATACATGCACATGCATATACATACATATACGCACACATACACATGCACATATACACATATACATGCGCATACACACACATACACATAGAGTTATACATATACATGCATATACATATACACACATACACATGCACATGCACATACTCATACACACATATACACTTATACATGCACATGCACATACATACATATACACACACATACACATGCACATACATACATATACACACACATACATATACACTTAGGTACACACATATGAATGAATTATATAATTAAAGTATTAAAACACATGCTTAATATAAACAATAATAACAATCAATAGAACAAAACTCTTCATTACTTAATACCATACACACAATTCAAAACATGACTGAAATGAAAAATATATAGATAAATATATATATATATCTCAATGTAAATACATATAATCCAATGTCATAATCAACTAAAATCTTAATCATCATCATCATCATCAGCAATATCATGATCATCCTGATCTTCCTCATCCTCATCCTCATGATCACCCTGTGACGATCGAGATCGTCCCTCCTGTGTCTGTCTCTCCACCTCATCCATATTTGTCTCCCCATAATACTCCTGTATTACATATAACAAACATAAATCAATAAAATAATTAAAACATTCATAACAAAAAAATAATTATATAAAATTTAAAAATACTCACAAAGGCATCAGGATGATCTTGTATATACTCGCTCAAACGCCGATATCCAAAATGTGTAGCATACTCGATCTCGTGTTTCGTAGGATATCGGCCATAATCCTTTCGCTGCAATGAAACAAATAAAAAACATAAGTTGCTTGCATTTTAACTAAAATAAAAAATATACTCACAATAACACATATACTTACAAATGTAGCTACAAAACCATTATGGCCCATTTGGCCTAAGTGCGATGTGTGGCCTGACTCCACTCTCTTCTTTGCAGCAGCCTGTTTATTCAAGGAAAAAAATACATAAATTAAATTAAAAAATTACTACAATATCTAAAAATTATAAACATAAACTATTAATTTGTGTACCTTCTGCTGAGGAAATGACTCCTGAAGACGTAGCTGTCTACGAAAAAACTGCCACGACTCAGGTGGTATGTTACCTCGCCTCTTATTTTTTTCGACCATACAATATCTCCTGTTAATTTAATCTCAAACAGAAAAAAAAGTCAGAATACATACACATATATACACACATATACACATACACATACACATACCCACATACACATATACATGCAAACATATACGCATGCATATATGTATATATATACACATATACATACATATAACATAAACACACATATACATATCCACATATATACGTACACACACATGCATGCATATACACTCATTCATACAAAATACATGCATTTATCCCACAATAATATGTGTTGTGTATATGTGAATATGTGTGTATGTATAAATGTGTATATGTGAATATGTGTGTATGTGTAAATATGTATATGTGAATTTTTTATTTATGTAGATAATCAAATTATTAATATCAAATACCATTATTTGTAGATTCTGATCAATCAGATGGAACTCCACCACCGTCTCCTCATCGTGCAACGACTTTATACTATAAGTTTATGAAATATTTAATTTTAACTATATTTGATGGATACATAACTTATATATTTTTTTTATGTTTCTTATAATGTGCATATTCTGATCAATCAGAGGGTACTCCACCACCTCCTACCCATGCAACGACTTCACATGTGTCCTCCGATAGGAATTATGATGAATTTTACTATCAAGAGCATATTATATGTTAGTGTAACTCTTGTTATGGCACGTATCGAAGACCACAATTGGAATGTATTCAACATGAGGCAGAGTATGGTACTTTTGAGCATGCACCATCACCTAGTCAACGTGATAATGCTTGGGTATGTATTTTCTATATATATTAATGTCATTTTTTTATTTAAAAACCATGTATAAAATCAAATTATTATTGATATACAGCAATACTTGCTCGATGATGATGATGATGATGATTTTTCTCATAATGTTAATATACCTCGTACACGTCATGGACTTGCTGTTCATCAATTACAAGCAGAGGTTTCTAGAAATCCTCTACCTCCTGGTTTAGAGAATGAAACGGCTGGAGATTATCCATTGCCAGCTGGTGATCGTTCTTTAGTACAAACATATGATAGAAGAAGATATGGAGGATGGAATAGAGGACCACTTCCTTTAGATGGAGAGGTTTTCAACTTTTGGGGTAATCGCTATATGATTGCTCCACCCACTATTACTAATGCTGGTCGTGGTCTCTTTATTGTAGAGGATTTGTATGTGCCTCCGAACTCTGAAGTCACTCTTATGTCATTTTGTGGTCCTATATATGGATGGGGAGATTGGCATCGACTTTCACGTCATGTTCAAAGCATGAGTACTTATGGAATATGCTTGAACGCAGCATCTCTTACTAGTAGAAGGATTTTACATGCAGAAAATGAAAGATTATATATTGATGGAAGACCTTACACACATGGAAATATAGCACGTTTAATAAATAGTAGTCGAGGGTTACATAATAGTTCAAGGACTAATTGCACATTTGAGGAGCGTGAAAATAGTCATGAATCACCATACATGAGTAGAGATGTATCAAGATACATAGTTGTCAGTGCTATTACTACATTACATGATGGTGATGAACTATTAGTGAATTATGGATGGCGTAGACCTCCAAGAGCACCTTTTAGCTAGAGAGAATAAAAATTTTCTATCCATATTTAATAAGTTATATACTTAATTTTATATTTGAAGTTTAATTTTTATTCATTTATGAAATACTAATGAGTTTTATTTATATGTGTAGATTCCAACGTATGATGTTGATGATATTCGTCCACAACATTCACAATTACCAATAAGACCTCATTTATCAGAAGCTTCCATGAGGAGGCTACGCAAAACTAAGCATGTGCAATATGCAAAGTTGAAAGATCTATATTCAAAAGATGATAAAGTACAAGATTTGTGTGACAATGATGAAGATGATGGCATGGCAGATTTTATTGAGGATTGGTATCAAAATGACAGTGAGAGCATGGATATTTCTAAAAATGAGAAATATCTTCGAGAGGAATGTCTAAAGCATGTATATGAAGGAAGTCATTTGACACGACTAAATGCGAGCTTACTTATTCTCAACCTTCAAAATCGTTTTGGATGGAGTAATGTATCTGTTTCGACACTATTAAGGTATAAATTTCAATTTTCTATCTATATATATATATATATATATATATATATATATATATATATATATATATATATATATATATATATATATATATATATATATATATATATATATATATATATATATATATATATATATATATATATATATATATATATATATATATATATGCATAAATATATATACATATATAAATACATGTAGGTTTTTATTCTTACTTTAGATAAGGTTATAAGAACAAGAACTTGAATTGAATGGAAACTTTTTGTCCGCGCATCTTTTAAAACTATTAATGCATCTTTCCAAATATTCGCAATGGTGACATGGATGAGTTGCATGCACAGAGGTTACTCAAGAGACAGTAGTCCACTTTGTATCCTAAAGTTCAGATGCTCATCATTGACATGCAAGAGGTTTACTGCATACCCGAGAAATCCTGCTCTATCTTGACTAACCTCTGTGCATGCGATTCATCCATGTCACCATTATATGAACATATGTGTGAGTTGACAGGATACGATTGTTTTGCGTAAATATTTTTAAAGATGCATTAATAGTTTTAAAAGATGCGCGGACAAAAAGTATCTATTCAATTCAAGTTCTTGTTCTTACCTTATCTAAAGTAAGAATAAAAACCTACATGTATATATGTATGTATATTTATTTACCTTTTTTAATATATCTTTTTTTGATAAACTTACAGGTTATTATCTGAAAAGTTTTTACCAAGTCAAAATATTCTTCCTACCTCACATGATGAAATGAAGAAGATAATCAACAATCTTGGTATAGATTATCAATGTATACATGCATGTCCTAACGATTGTATTTTATATAGAGGTGAATATGCAGACTCTTTGACATGTCCCAAATGTCAATCTCCTCGATATAAGGGTGAAGAAGGTAAAATCCCGAATAAGGTATTGAGACATTTTCCATTGGCTCCACGGATTAGACATATGTTTCAAAGCCCCGAATTATCAAAGCTTTTGACTTGGGGACATGATCACAAAAGTACTGATGGAATAATCAGAATTCCTCATGATAGTGTTGCTTTTCAGCATATTGATTCTACATGGCCTGAATTTGCACAAAATCCACAAAATCTAAAGTTAGGAGTTGCATTAGATGGGGTTAATCCATTCTCCATGAAATCCAGTAAATGGTCAACATGGCCAGTGGTAGTCATAAACTACAATCTTCCGCCATATCTTAGCATTAAAAAGGAACATTTAATGCTTTCACTTTTAATCCCAGGCAAAAGACAAGTTAAAGATATGAATGTATATCTTGCTCCTCTCATTGACGATCTTCAAGAGTTATGGAGAGGTATTAATGTCATTGATATATCGAAAAGCATCAATGAAAGACATATTACGATTCGTGGTATTGTGGCTTGGACTATTCACGATTTTCCTGGATATGGCGTTTGTTCAGGTATTGATGTAATTTTTTTATTCAATATGCATGTAAATAAATATGATTTAATCTAATTATATTTTTATCCTTTTCCATGATGCAGGAATATCTACTAAGGGTTATAAAGCTTGTCCATATTGTGGTGATTGGTTGAGATCAATCTATAGTAAGAATCTCAACAAAAATATTTATCTTCGACATCGACGATTCTTGCCTGATGATCATCCATTAAGATCTAAAAGAGAAGCGATACATTTTAATGGAAAGCTTGAAACAGGCCAATATCCAAAACCTATGACGCCTATGGATTGGTATAAAAAATGGACAGATGGACCTCTGATAGATCCAGAAGCAGAAATCTTCAGTGATGATTCAGATAATGAGTATGTGAACAGAGGTAAAGGGAAATTGGCACTCGCAGAGAACATATCAATATGGTATTCTTTGGAGTATTGGAAAGAGTTAAAAGTATGTCATCTTCTTGATCCTATGCATATATTCAAAAATATTGGTTATTCACTATGGCAGCATCTTCTTGGACTAAAAGATACCACAACATCAAGGAATGATTTGAAAGATCAAAAATCCAAACCAAAGTTATGGCCAGTTTTTGATAGACATCGACAAGAAACGACTTATGCATCTGCTCCTTGGGTACTTACAACAAAAGAGATACAGACTATCAACAATAGAATTCAATTGATCAAGACTCCGACAGGATATGGAGCATCGTTTCAAAACATGTTTACTATGGATGATAAGAGCTTATCTGGATTAAAGACCCATGACTGGCATAACTTTTTGAAACATATTTTACCTTTGGTTATCGATGGATGTACAACGAAAGGAGTACGAGATGTGATCTATCGTCTTGGATCACTTATACGGTAATTATGATACTTTTATATAATTTAATATGTATGAATATTGGATATCTTTTATTTTTTAATTAACTTCTTTACAATTGTTTTTATGATTTGTATAGGTGGATTACATCCAAAGAGATCGATAAAAATTCGATCCCACAAAAAAAACGTGAATGCAAAGAGCTACTATGTTTGATGGAAAAGGAACTTCCTACTTCATTTTTTGATATTCAAGTTCATTTACTAGTCCATCTTGTAGATGAGATAGAGATTGCCGGTGTTGTCAACACTCGATGGATGTTTTGGGTCGAGCGATTTATGGGAATACTAAAAGGTTATGTGCGACAAAGAGCAAAACCAGAAGGATCCATGGCAAAGGGTTGGATGCTTGAAGAGTGCATGTATTACGTTAGTGAGTACCTTGAAAGAGTTGATGAAGAAGCTCCACGTGCATGGACCAACGAGTCTTCTTCAAAAATAACAGATGAGGTATTATCAGGTAAGGGGGTTCCATTCTTATTTACATTTCAAGAAAAAAATGATGTTTCTACTTTTGTAGCATATAATAGCGAATGCATGCAAGCATTCGTTAACGAGTACGAGGAACTTCAAAGTCTCCAAAGTAAAAGGCGAAAAAACAAAAGATCTAGACGTAATCTCGATAATAATGAGATTACAGATATACCTTCTTTCACGGATTGGCTATATAGTCGTTTGCAATGCGCCAACGCAAATAATGAAGAAATCTCAGATGAGCAAAGAGAGTTAATGATAGGTTGTGAACAAAAGGTAATTTTATTAAAATATATATTTTATTTTTTTCATATATGTATGTTAGTTTCTATTTACTAATTGAATTTATTTTGCAGGCTCGAATGTTCACTAATATGTGGGCTTTTGGACAGCATATTAGAATCAAAGCCATTGATTCTTTACGTAAAACAGAGGATTCTAGTATTGTTGCTTGTTTCAAGCAACTATCACGTGCTAGCTCAAAAGACACAAACCTTATAGATAGCGAACTTGGTTACGTAGGATCTATTGTTGGTATCTACGAAATTTCATTTCGTACATTCAAACAGGTAGAAAAAAGTTTATATATATTTTTTAGAGTTAGTTATTTTTTTAAGCACCTAATAATGGGACGTTTTTGTTGTTATATATTTTGATAGGTCATTTTGAAGGTTGACTGGTATCGAGCGGAGTATAAAGGTAGTAATTCTACAATAAGAAAGGAATTATCTGGGTTTTGGGCAATTGATTCTTCCAAGGTAATGCGATCTACTAAAGAACCATATATTCTTCCTAGGCATATTAAACAAGCATTTTTTTATAAAAACCCAGATGCTCATCCTTGGTGGCAAGTCATTCATGTGCAACCTAGAGGTAGGTCATTGTTTGAATAGTTTATTGTTAGAGAGATTGAAGAAAGTCCTCTTGATGATTCAGCATCAGATACTGATACATCAACATTTGGAATAGAAATTAGACTCATTATACGTGATAATGATACTAATCTTTTTGATGAAGAGGATAATTCTCTACATGCTGATTCTACTGATGAGGAAGAGGAATTACCAGAAATAGATATTAATCCACCAATAGATGATGTGATTCATGAGAACATAGATTTAACAATAGAAGAAATAAATGAAATCAATAAGGATAATGAAGATGAGACTATATTGATGTCTTACCAAAATGATGGCAATAATGAAAACATATGAGCAGATTAGATAGTAACTTGAAGCTTCTGAATGGATATCAGATAATAGGTTTTTTTTATTAACTTGAATAACGATGAATCCTACTAGAGAGATGAAATCATGTTCTTCTAAGTTAGAACATGAAGCTCGGGGGTATGCCTAATTATTTTATATATAGCTTTATCTTCGAGGAGTAAATTTTTATCATGTATGTATGCATATGTGTGTGTATTCATGTGTATTATATGTATACATATATTAGTATGCATATATATGTATTTCATGTATATGTATGTGTTTGCATGTGTGTGATATATGTATACATGCATTCATGTACGTAATATATGCAAGTGTTTATAATTGTGTACATGTATATATGTATATGTGTCTATGTGTAAATATGTACATGTAAATATGTATGCATGTATATATATGTTTATGTGTGCATGTAGGCATGTACATGTATGTGTAAATATGTACATGTAAATATGTTAGTATGTATATATATATTTATATGTGCATTTAGGCATGTATGTGTGAAGCATAATATATCTACTCCATTTTATATTTATGTATCCTATCTACATGATGTGTATATATCTTTACATATATTATGAATCATGATCCTCGTTGATTCGAGTAGCTATATATAGAGGCATAAGGTTGGGAGGAGAGACATCTCTCTAGTAGGACGTCGGAGGTGTACATATACTTCAAACATATGGCTAAAAGGTTGAATTAGAGTTTTTAAATTAGGGATTTCAAAACCCTAATATCGAGATTAGTGTTCTCTCTCTCTCTCTCTCTCTCTCTCTCTCTCTCTCTCTCTCTCTCTCTCTCTCTCTCTCTCTCTCTCTCTCTCTCTCTCTCTCTCTCTCTCTCTCTCTCTCTCTCTCTCTCTCTCTCTCTCTCTCTCTCTCTCTCTCTCTCTCTCTCTCTCTATCTCTCATATACATACATACCGTGCATTGTCACGACGATGCGCCATAAGTGTCCGCATCTCTTTTAAACACCATTTAAGAGACCACCCTGTCCCAAACTCCATCTCAAGTGAACTGAGCACGTACTTTTTATCCCTCTCATCATGCTCACTACAAAAATAAAAAACATAATATAAATAAAACATAAGATATATATTTCAATTTATATGTAAAACTTTTACTTACTTCCACGGTAAGTGGATAAAGCGGAGGTAAGAGTCGCATAGTGCACGCATTCTCCTCTTGAACTCCAATCCATTTCCTATGTATACAATATTCCCCTCTGGCTCTATGTCGCACTCTAGTCCTAACGTGCCTATGCATGTCCTCATAGGCAACGTCTCTGCTCTCCTATCACGTGCTGGAGGTGGTATAGGTGTCCTGAAAATACATAGATAGAAATAAATAAAAATATGTGCTATAATATCATTAAAAAAGTTTATGAAAAAAAACATACCTATGAGCAGATAGCTCTCTTCCTGTGTGTGGATCTGCAGAAGAGCCCTCGTCTGATCGTGTAAGCATCTGGATCGTATAATCCAGCTCCTCATCGGACATCTCTGCGTAGTCCCGCATTATGGCCCCTAGAGTATCTGACGGAACTCTTGCTCTCATAAGACTTTTTATGAGAGTGAGTTTCGCCTTTCTCTCTCTACTGGGATCCATACTACCTAACATATAAAACAAAATGGTTAGAAATCAATATATATACGTGTATGTGTGTGTGTATGCATGTGTATGTGTGTGTATGCATGTGTATGTGTGTGTATGCATGTGTATGTGTGTGTATGCATGTGTATGTGTGTGTATGCATGTGTATGTGTGTGTATGCATCATTATGTGTGTATGTGTGTAGGTATATGTGTGTCTTGTCTATGTGTATGTGTGTATGTGTGTATATGTATGTGTACATATGTGTGTGTGTGTACATATGTGTGTGTGTGTGCATGTGTATGTGTGTGTGCATGTATATGTGTGTGCATGTGTATATGTGTGTGCATGTGTATGCATTATGTGTGCATGTGTGTATGTGTATGCATTATGCATGTGTATGTGTGTGTGCATGTATATATGTGTGCATGTGTATATGTGTGTGCATGTGTATGCATTATGTGTGTGTGTGTCTATGCGTATGTGTGTGTGTGTGTGTGTCTATGCGTGTATATGTGTGTGTACATATGTATGTGTGTGTGCATGTATATGTGTGTGCATGTGTATATGTGTGTGCATGTGTATGCATTATGTGTGCATGTGTGTATGTGTATGCATTATGCATTGTGTATGTGTGTCTATGTGTGTGTATTTGTGTGTATGTGTGTGTGTGTCTATGTGTATGTGTGTGTGTGTCTATGCGTGTATATATATGTGTACATATGTGTGTGTGTGTACATATGTGTGTGTGTGTACATATGTGTGTGTGTGTGCATGTATATGTGTGTGCATGTGTATATGTGTATGCATTATGCATTGTGTATGTGTGTCTATGTGTGTGTATTTGTGTGTATGTGTGTGTGTGTCTATGCGTATGTGTGTGTGTGTCTATGCGTGTATATATATGTGTACATATGTGTGTGTGTACATATGTGTGTGTGTGTGCATGTGTATGTGTGTGTGCATGTATATGTGTGTGCATGTGTATATGTGTGTGCATGTGTATGCATTATGTGTGCATGTGTGTATGTGTATGTGTATGCATTATGCATGTGTGTGTGTGCATGTATATGTGTATGCATGTGTATATGTGTGTGCATGTGTATGCATTATGTGAGCATGTGTCTATGCATATGTGTGTGTGTGTGTGTCTATGCGTGTATATGTGTGTGTACATATGTATGTGTGTGTGCATGTGTATGTGTGTGTGCATGTATATGTGTGTGCATGTGTATGCATTATGTGTGCATGTGTGTATGTGTATGCATTATGCATTGTGTATGTGTGTCTATGTGTGTGTATTTGTGTATATGTGTGTGTGTGTCTATGTGTATGTGTGTGTGTCTATGCGTGTATATGTGTGTGTGTACATATGTGTGTGTGTGTGTGCATGTGTATGTGTGTGTGCATGTGTATATGTGTGTGCATGTGTATATGTGTGTGCATGTGTATGCATTATGTGTGCATGTGTGTATGTGTATGCATTATGCATTGTGTATGTGTGTCTATGTGTGTATATTTGTGTATATGTGTGTGTGTCTATGCGTATGTGTATGTGTGTGTGTGTCTATGCGTGTATATGTGTGTGTACATGTGTGTGTGTGTGTACATATGTGTGTGTGTGCATGTGTATGTGTGTGTGCACGTATATGTGTGTGCATGTGTATATGTGTGTGCATGTGTATGCATTATGTGTGCATGTGTGTGTGTGTGTATGTGTATGCATTATGTGTGTATTATGTGTGTATGTGTGTCTATGTGTGTGTATTTGTGTGTATGTGTGTGTGTGTATTTGTGTATATGTGTGTGTGTGTCTATGCGTATGTGTGTGTGTCTATGTGTGTATATGTGTGTGTGTACATATGTGTGTGTGTGTGCATGTGTATGTGTCTGTGCATGTATATGTGTGTGCATGTGTATATGTGTGTGCATGTGTATGCATTATGTGTGCATGTGTGTATGTGTATGCATTATGCATTGTGTATGTGTGTCTATGTGTGTATATTTGTGTATATGTGTGTGTGTCTATGCGTATATGTATGTGTGTGTGTGTCTATGCATGTATATGTGTGTGTACATATGTGTGTGTGTACATATGTGTGTGTGTGCATGTGTATGTGTGTGTGCATGTATATGTGTGTGCATGTGTATATGTGTGTGCATGTGTATGCATTATGTGTGCATGTGTGTGTGTATGTGTATGCATTATGTGTGCATTATGTGTGTATGTGTGTCTATGTGTGTGTATTTGTGTGTATGTGTGTGTGTGTCTATGCGTATGTGTGTGTGTGTCTATGCGTATATGTGTGTGTGTGTAAGTGTGTGTGTGCGCATACCTGTCAACCGTCTCCCTTCTCTCTCTCCCTCTCGCGCGCACTCTTTCTCTCTCTCTCTCTCTCGGTCTTGCGTTCAAGGCCCGGCACAAATGTGCCGGGAGAATTGAATTTTTTTTTTTAACATTGAAGAGCGTCGCATATGCGACGCTCTGCAGTTTGCCAACGTCGTTAATAGCGTCGCTAACCAGCGACGCTACTAGCGACGCTTGTGGTTTAGCGTCGCATAAGCGACGCTGTCGTCGCTTATGCGACGAGGCTCGGCCAAAAAGAAAATCCTAAATTTTTACCGTCGCTTATGCAACGATTTCGTCGCATAAGCGACGGTTTTCGTCTTTTTCATCGCATAATCCGATTCGGGGGCGTCACTACGCCCCCCTTTTTCTTGTAGTGTCTCTTTTTTTTTTCTCTTTCTTTACTCTTCTCTCTCTTTCTAATCTTCTCATTCTCTCTCTATTCGTCACTTTATCTCACTTAGGATCTCCTTCTTCTTCTCTCCTTCTATCTCTTTCTCTCTTTCTCTTTCCTTTTATCACTCTTTCTCTTAATTCCTTTCTTAATTATTCTCTGTTTTTTTCTTTTTCTTCTCTTCTTATCTCTCCATCTCTTTCTTTTCTCCCTCTACTTTTCTCTTCCTCTCTCTTCATTCTTTCCTTTCTCTTTCTTTCTTTCTCTTTCTCTTTCTTTCTTTCTCTTTCTCTTTCCTTCTCTTTTGTTTCTTGACCGTGCGCAGGAGATTATAACTATCTATAAAAAACTATCGGAAAAGATGGTATCTACTTCGATTTGGCATGGTGGTTAGAGCACTTGCCTCCTTGTTAGAGGTCTATAGCTCAAATCTTCTGTATTGCAGCGCCTCCAATTGTACCTACATATTCGAAATTGAAGTGATTATACTCACGTGTGGTCATGAACAAGGGATTTCTTTTGCCGATCCAGGGATGCTATTCGATCTTCAAGCTCCACGCAAGCCTCTAGAAATTCCTTTCGAGCTGCACGCCAAATCCCGTCAGGGATGATGAAGATCAAGCTGCCCTTCTTGCAAGCCAAAGAATACTCTTCCCAAGGTCTCAAAGATTAATCTTCCCAAGGTCTCTCTTCCTCACGCTCTGATACCAAATGTGAGAAGTGGAGAATGACATGCCTGGGACTCACCTCCCAGCCTATTTATAGCCCTTGCCTAGTCACCATCTAGACTTCTCTTTAAGGCTCCTCTACTCATCTGGCCATCATGAGTAGGTACCTCGTATGAAATCTCTGGCTTTTGGCCTTGGCTATCCCCCGAGCAAGGAACTTCTCGTTCCTCCAAGCATGTACATCTCTGGAATATAACAACTTGAACTTCAATAGTTTGGTTTACTTACGAAAGAAGGACATGGTTATTGGTTTTCCAACACTTGAGTCCATTGAGAAGCATGCATGTGAAGGTTGCATTCTTGGATAAATAGATCATGTTTTTTTCCAAAAGATGGACATACATACACTACAAGAAAATTGCAACTTGTTCATAGTGATGTATGTGGCCCCGTCAAGACTCCTTTTGGGAAACATATGTATTTTGTTACCTTCATTGATGATGCTACTTGTCATACATGGGTGTATCCTATGAAAGCAAAGAATGAGGTATTTTCTTGCTTCAAATCATTTTTATCTATGGTTGAAATTTTTTTGAGAAACGAGCTTTTGACTCTATGGATAGATCATGGTGGAGAGTACACGTCACACGTCAAAGAGGAATTTCACACCAATGTATGGTGCCATATACACCTCAAAAAAATGGTGTTGTAGAGCATAAAAGTAGAACACTTTTTGAAATGACACAATGCATGGTTAAAGGAAAGCATTTTCCTAACAAGTTTTGGATGGAAGCATTCATGTGTGAAAACTATGTGTTGAATCTTTGTCCTACAAAAGGATTGAGATTCATTGCTCCTTCTAAGGCTTGGAATGGACCTATGGGTAGTCATATGTGCATGTTTAGTTGTTTGGCATATGCTCTTGTGTCATCACAACAACGTCACAAACTTGATGATAAGGCAAAGAAATGTATACTTGTTGCTTATAGTGCTGAATTAAGGGATATCATTTGTACCATCCATTGACATACACAATTGTTGTGAGTGGAGATGTGGTATTTTCTGAAAATTCAGTTTCCCCCCTACTTGAATGCAAAAAAAAGCCAACATCTAGTTCACAAGATATGTTTGATACACTCATGCCTTTGTTCCAAAGTGTTGCGCTTGACTATGGTCATGTAGACCAGCCAAATGAGGTTCAACGGTATGAAAATTTCTAGCAAAATATGTTTGAAAATACAAACAAATTCCAGCTAAACATGGCTGAAATTTTCCAACTTGGTTGGAACTTCTAGAAAATTTCAACCACATATGGTTGAATATTTGCATCAAAATATGGTTGTAAATTAGCATGAAATTTACTCCATGCATGATATACATGTTGATGATGTATTACATAATGAACACATGTCTATGAAGATTGCACAAAATCTGTCAAAGTGGTTGAAACAGACTTTGCAGGACAACAAATTGAGTGCACCTTTACTTGGTAGAGCAAGATGAAGCTCTTGCCATGCATCAAGTAATTTTTTGGATTATTCTCTTATTGCAATAGCATGTAATGAAAAGCCACTTAATTTTGAAGATGCATGTGACAATCCACATTCTTTGAGTGGTATGCAATCAAAAATGGATTCCATACGTAGGAATGGTACTTGGGAGTTATGTGAATTGGCAAAGGAAAATATGCCATTGGTATAAAGTGGGTGTACAAGATTAAGAGAAAATTCGATGGTAGCATTGATTACTACAAAGCTAGATTGGTTGCCAAGGAATATGTGCAACAATATGCATTGACTATGAGGAAACTTTTGTACCTACTTCATGCATGACTACAATTTGTACCTGGTTGTATTGGCTGCCCAACGAGGTTGGAAAGTACATCAATTGGACGTAAAAACAACTTGCTTGAAAGGTAATTTGCAATAGGAGTTTTATGTGAAGAAACCTCTTTGATTTGCCATGAAAGGGAAAAGGCATATTGTTTATTGCTTGCATAAAGCCTTGTATGGTCTCAAGCAACCTCCACATGCATGGTATGACAAAATCCATAAGCACTTGATTGCTCTTGGCTTCACATGTAGTCCAATTGAAAGCACACTCTATGTACGCAAAGATGGGGCTCATCTTATAGTGCTTGTTCTTTATGTTGATGATATACTCTTGATTGGGTCATGTGATGCAAAACTTGACATCCTTATGGATGATTTGTAACATACTTTTAATGTCACTTATCTTGGTCTTTTGAGCTGTTATCTTGGCATCCAGTTTGTATCCATTGAGGGGGATATTGTTATGCATCAAGCAAAGTATGTTGAAAAACAACTTCAACGTTTTGTTTTTGAGGATTGCGAACCAATTTCCACACTGGTGGAGATAGGATTTATGTTCTCAGTTGAGGATTTGAGGGATGCATTTGACAATTCTATTTATCAACACGTTGTGGGATGTCTTATATATGCATGAAACACAATAGTATGAAGTTTCCCAATTGAGTTGATTCATACATAGCCCTCGTGCTAAGCATTGGCAAGCTGTGAAACGTGTGTTTAGATATCTCAAAGGCACGTTGAGTTTAGATCTCTTTTATTGCAGAGATATTTAACCATGCTTGCATGCTTTTACAGATAGTGATTAGGCTAGTTGTTATGATATTCATGTTTCCACTAGTGGGAATTGCTTTTTCCCTGGAGATTCACACACATCTTAATTGAGTAAGAAGCAGACTATAGCGGTGACATCCAATTGTGAAGTTGAGTACATGGCACTTTTCACAGCTATAGTGGAATGTATATGATTGAGATGCCTATTGATGGATCTTTGCATGGTGATTGATGCTACTATGCATATTCTTAGTTATAGTCATAGTGCATTGGCTATTGCACGAAATCCAATGTCTCATGCATGGAACATACATACTAAGGTGCATTATCACTATGTGAGAGAGCGCCTTCATGCAAGAGATATTGATTTGATGTATGTGCCTACACAAGAAATTACGTGCCTAAACAAGATATTGTAGAAAACATATTCACCAAAGATCTTCCACGAGAAAAATTTGAAACTTTTCCCAAAGCTTTAGGTTATTGCCTAGTGGGGGTTGATCTGTCACTCCCTATATGTGTTCACATAATTCGCTCTAGGGGGTTTGTTACACTTGTGTTTCTTGAGTAGATTTGATGTGAACCTTTTCCCTATACATGGGCACTTTTTACTCTAGTGCTTGCTAGATGCTTTTTCCGCATGTTACCACATACATGTTACACTCATATGTGGTGGTACTTTGTACTTAGGATTATTATTTAGCTCTTTTCAATTCAATTCATCATTAATAGAGAGATTTATTCCAACCATCCATCTTCTCCATGTGTCTTGTTGCATTTGTGCTTCTTGAGTGTCTATCAAACTTTTACACGCACTGAACAGATCTTTCATGTTGAATTCTTGCATGAGTTGCTTTACCTCTTTAACGCTTTCTTCATTATCATCACCTATAATAAATTCATCAATATAAATGGACACAATTATGATGCCATCATCAACTTGTGTATAATGAGTGATCTACAACATAGATAGAAAATCCAATTGAAGTTAAATAATTAGCAATCCTCACATGTCAAGCATGATGGGCTTGCTTAAGTCCAGACAAATCCATTTTCAACTTGCAAACATATTCAAGATGCTTCGAATCCTCATATCCTTATGGTTGGTCCATGTATACTTCTCCTTAAAACTCACCATGTAAGAAAATGCTCTTCTTCCATCTGATGAAAAATCTTAGTGCAACAATTTCTCTAACAATAGTCATTTTTGCTAAGCAACACAAAGTTTCCTCATAATCAATTCCATATGGTTGTACATATCCTTTTGTTACCAATCATGCTTTATACCTACTTATGCTATTGTGAGCATTATGCTTCACCTTGTAAATGTTTACAACTTTTGGGTTTCTCTCCTTGCACCAATGGGACAAGTTTCCATGTTTCATTTCCATAAAATGAAACCATATCCTCATTTAAGCTTTCTCCCAATATGTATTTCCAATTGCATCTTCAAAACAAGAACATTTAGATCATTGTACCTTGGTCTTGTACGAATAATGATGAGCCATGTAGTTATCTTATCTTAATGGTTGCACTGACTTCCACATTCTCTTGGATCTTCTTTGTCCTGTATATCTTTGTGTTGTATCATTTGCAAGTGCCTTTCTTACTCATGGAGTCTTCACTGCTGGAAATCCAAGTTCCTCATCAAGACTCTCTTTTGAACTGCTTGATTCACCATCAATATGTTCAAAACTTGTAGATAATTTATTACTAGAAAAAATATTTTCTTTACCTTTATTGGATGTAGTTGATGTATTTGTTGGACCAAAATCTCCACGCAAACTTCCATTCCATGGGTCTTAGTTGGAACTATTGCTAGGTGACATATCTAGATTACTCAAAACTTGAGATTCTATACTTGAGTTCTCAACATTTCCTTTGTGCTTTAAGTCAATATTAAGTCCCGATTTTGCATCAGCATAAAATCTTGCCATTTTATCAAACAACATATCTCGGCTTACTGTCACTTTCCATGTGAGTGGCTTGTAATATTTATATCCCTTTTTTCTAAAGGGACTACCCAATGAAGGTATATTTTTTTGCTTTCGGATCAAGCTTCATCCTCAACTCATATAAAACATGTAGATATGAAATTATAACAATACAGTTAGTACAATATATAAAGAGAAATACATAAAGAAACCCCAATCTCCATGAACGAGTGAGTTGAAAAGAAAACATATGCACGATCACTTTTGATAGATAAATCCAATGAAGCTCATCGAAAACCCCTAATATGGAAACTTTGAGAGGATGGAACAACCTTCTAGTTCACATGTAACAGGACCCTTGAGCTCTAGTCCTTGATCACTAGGGCCCTCAACCAATGCAGATAGACATATAGCAAGTTGTCGAGGCCTAAATGGAACATAACATGATCTCGTGTGATCGCTTCTCCATACTAAAAAAGGCATTGATTTTTTACTTGATGGTGTATGTACAGTGTCAACATGGTTCATTTTTTTATATATGCCACTTTAATTTTCATATCCATTTGCTAGTTTGTGTATCCTTGCAATATGGATAGATTGGTTTATGCCACTTGAATTTGGCATTCTTTGCATATTGGACGCATATTTTGAGAGAGTTTACTTGGATGTTAGATTAGTATTTCTTGTTTTCTTGCAAGTATAGAGATTATCAAAGTGGATAACTATTGATATGTTTAGATCTAACTTGGAGGCTCAATTGGGATTTTTGTTTGCCACCAAGGTTGGTTGTCTTTTGAGCCATTTGTTCATTGATTTAATATTACTTTTTCCATTATGTTTGGCAATTTTGGATGATGCATTCCTACACATGGTTTTATGTTGTTCCATACTCCATTTTTTAGGGAAGATGCTGTAGAAAATTCTCCAACTTTTATACTAGAAATCATCAAGTGGATCCATTGAAAGATTGTGTAGATATTGTTGGATTGTTGATCTATCTCTTATTCTAGGATAGGGTCAAGGAATTTTTTATAGTTTTGAAGCATCTCTTGATTAATTTTATGCTCTACTCGAAGGCCATACTAACAACTTTTGGCTTTACATTGTGCCAAGCCTTTAGTAGTATTTCAAGTCAAGCTTGGCATTATCTTTTGCTATGTTCTGACATTGGAATTGAATTGATAGGAGATCTTGGTGACACGTTCCTTATACATATTTCTATTTATTATTTCCTTCATACTACTCTATTTAGAGGGGATAATCTATTAGATTTTCACCAAAATTCTTTCACATCCACTTGAATTATTTTGGAATTTTATGATCATGGTTCATGTATATTCTAGATGCATAGTTATTTGACAAGCTATTCACATGAATGCTTTGCCAGTGATACATTTTTTATGCAATTCATACAAATGAATATGCAAGAGTGATCCTATTGGGTATATAGTATTGATTTGTGTTCAACTTCTAGTCTCATGTTACATTGTTTGATGCAAGGTTACACATGTTCATGCATAGATGCAAGGATGCCTTGTGACATGTCTGACCATGCATGGATTGATATGGAGAATTTGGCCAAGTCCACTATCTGATTGCAGCTTGTGGGATTCTATATACAAGTATGTGTTGTATGGGGAGATGATTAGTGAAGTATGACAAAGACTACATGAGATGTTCGAGAGTCAAATGATTCATCCAAAACATAGATGATTCATATGATTCTACATTGTGACCATGAGGTGTCCATATTTGATGTTGTTGTTTTAGCCATATGCGACAATTTTGTTAGATGTATATTTATGATGCAAACATGGCAATGGTTAAAAGTGAAACCATGGCAATTGAGTATGTCAATGATAGTGATATCATTTTCTCCTATGATTCATCTCAAGATTCTTCATTGTCAATGGATAGCACATATTTGGCTTGGTAACTTGATCCATTAGCCACTTTTCATGTTACTCCAATTTGTGAATGATTTTATTGATTCTCATATGAGAATTGTGGACATGTGCACATGTTTGATGGTAGAACATATGACGTTGATGGTGAAGGTGATATGTACCCTTCATTATCTAGTGGCACATCATGTATTCTCAAACATGTACATAATGTGCCAACATTCCCCATGAGCTTCATATTAGTTAACCAATTGCAAGATAGCAATAGTAGTGTATTGTTTAATGAGCATCATTTTCAATTGCAAAGGTGCCATAATTTGGCCCAACTATCCATTGCAGCTACTCCATGTTAAAGACAATCTCATATAAATAAGAGCTTAATTTGTACAATGCAAGACTCATCATGTATCATCATAATGCACAAGTAGGGCACTATGATGATACATAGAGTGTTGATATATTTAGGTAGTGATGTGTGTGAACACACTAGGACCGCCGGGGCACTTTTTTACCTCTTTAGGAGGTTTTTTTCCCCCGGCTTGTATATAGGCCTATTGCCCTGTAGCTCAGTGATGAGTAGCACCTCCTTTAATGTCAATCCGGGAAGACGTGAGGATGGTATGAAGACCTCAAGCAAGTGGAAGCACAAGTGCGTGAGTGAGAAGCACACCAACATGCACACACATACACACACACGAGCACACACGGCAAGACAAAGAGTGAGGAGCAATGGAGTTCTTTAGATTACTTTCACAAAGCTCTTACAAGTTTGTTTCAAATACAATCCAACCTCAAAAATGAGCTCTCTAGCTCTTTTTATAGTTTTTGACTAGCTTTGGCCCTGTCCAGACCTAGTGTCCGGCCTAGTTAAAAATTAGGTTCCAGGGCCAATTTGAGGGCTTAAACGGAGTCTAAAAAATACGAAAATTGATATGTAGGTACTTCTAAGGCTCCTCAAGCTCGAGGACTCCTCGGCTTGCACAAAATGGAGCTACAAAAATATGAAATGGTATTTACAATGATTGTTAGTGATAAGAATCACTGTTATAAGGATGTTGGTTTGGAAAAATTTGAAGGGCCTATCTGCCAGATTTGCGTCTACTGCTTTGTCTACTTACTCCTTCAGCTCGCTCTGACTCTCTCCGCTGGCTTCCTTGTCTAGTCAATCCTTGGGTGCCCATACTGCTCTCAACACCCCCCCCCTCTCTCGCGTCTGTCGTCCCTGACAGACCCTTGTTGCTGGGAGTGTTGGATGTAATATTCCACAACCTGAGTGGCAAGCTGATGTTCTTGTAGGCGTATTCCTCTGGCCAAATCTGTCATCAAACGATCCCAATCGATTGGTCCTGGAATGTCCGGATGTGGCAGACATAACTGATCTGCATGGATCGCTTGTTCTACTGCGAATAGGTGTAGCAAATGTGTGGGTCTGGGAATGAAAATTTCCGAATGATATTCCCAGAATCCCGTAGAGAACATCTCCTCAAATGTCTGCTTGAAGCATGCGGGTAAGTACTTTATTTGTGCATGCCAAGCAAAGATTATAGTGACCGAGGGGGTCTGGCTCATGTCGTAGACTAAATCCTTGTTACCTTGAGAGAATCCAGGAGCAGAGATGTATGGAGCTTGTACATTTCGAAAGGTTTTGAAGACAATGGTCATGAGCTCAAATATCTTCATACACATTTTTGCTGCTATGTCAGGTACATTATTTAGACGTGTAGACCAGTGCCGAATTGTTGATATCATGTAGGCTACGGTTGGGGTCCCGTGAGGTGGAGCAAAATATGGATAGTTAACCCAAGCCGAGCATTCTTTATTGTTGCATACCTTGATTGCAAATGCTTGCCAGGATCTGCGATGTACCACTGGGCAATAGCAAGGATTATACTTGATATATAGTGGCATGGTTGCCCAGGTGCTCATCATCTCTGGGTAATCGGTTAGTAGACGTGCACGCCAATTAGGTTGGAAGATCGAGCCAGCACGTGCATCTGTCGGTAAATCCCCTATCTCAAATTGAGTGGCAAATGTGGGCTCCTTCCCTGTGTGTCTTTTGACTTCTGCATTATAGTCATGTAGTAAGACAAAATAAGGCATGTATTGCGACTCTGATGTTGTGATTAACCGTTGATGGGATAAGTTTTGAAAGTAGGAAGACCGAAGGACAGTTTCTTCCAGATTTGTGAGAGATTGCATTTGCACTGCCACACGATCATCATGTGTCTTACCCACTTTCTCGACCCTTTTGACCCAATCTGGGACTTGAATTTCTAAGGTGTCTTGTCCTTCTTCTGTAGTTCGACCACCGGGTGTCGGCATAGGCTCGTTTGGCTCTTCATAGCTGTCATCGACGGGAATTTCCACTACTGTTTCAGGTTCTGGTTCTTCAATGGGCGAGGGTGGCCTTTCATATGGTAAGAGGCGTGCTTGGAGTTCTGCCACCTGTTTCCGGAGGGTCTCTATTTCTTCTGTAGAGTGTTGCAAGATTACCGGCTCCTGTTGAGTTGTGGGGACACTGGCTATCTGTTTCTTTAGATCTGCACATTCAGTCTCTAACTTTTCATATGACTCCAAGAAATTTGCATGCTCCTCAAGTAAGATGCGAATGTCTTCCGATGGGACTGCTCTATATCTGGTAGGGCTAATGGTGGCTCCTACAGTTCCTTCCATGGCCGCTTCGAAGTTGTCTTGGTTTTGTTGTTGAAGTCTTTTGTTCTCTTCTAGTGCTGCTGCCATATGCTTCCTTAATAGCCCAATGTTGCGTCTGAGTGTAGCATTAGATATCATCTGCGCTTGAAGCACTGTTTCTAGTTCCTTGACTGCTTGGTCATCTACTGTTGATGTCTTTGACTCCAATTCTGAGTGAGCCTGCTGTAAGGTGGTATGCTCGGTTAGGAGCGTTTGGTAGTCAGCTTCCAGAGTGGTGACCCTAGCTTGCACACGTTGAGATTCTGCCTAGAGGGCCGTAGTGCGTTCTTCCAATTGATGGTACTCTTGTTGTAGTTGATGTGCACACTGAAGTAATGTGTTGAACGTGCTATTTACATTATGAAATGCAAGGGAAAAAGTTTGAAATGCAAGGGAGGTGGGATTGGGGAGGGAGGTAGTGAATGCTGTGTGTGTCAATGATGTGGTGAGTGGTGAGGTGGGGGGTAGTGGAGGGGGAGATGGTGGAATCGTGGGGAGAGGTGCTGTGGTGGGTGAAATGTCCATCGGGTCAGACAAAGTGGTGTGTACTGGGGCTACCATGTAGGTGGGTATGGTAGGTGAAGTGAGTGTGGTGTTCGTGTAAATTGATGTCGTTGCGAACGTCGGGGCAATGTGCCACTGAAACATTGGAGAGCGGATGAACTGCTCCCCAAAGGACGGGTACTGGAGTGGTGAGGTCCGGTTGAAAGAGGTGTAGGGGCCCGATGGGAAATGAGGGTCATGGAATGGAGCTACCCGTATTGAGGGTTAGGCTGGGAAACACAGGGTGCCTTCGGTGGGTGCTTGGTTTCCAACCACCGTTGGGATTATGGGATGGCCAGTTATGGGTTCGGAGGATGGAAGGGCTGAAGTGTACAAGGGATTGGTGACGAATGAGAAGAGGTTTTCTTGTGAGGTGGGTTCTCAAAATGAGAATGATGTGAATGAGGAGGGGTTGTAAGTGGAGGTAGAGGTGATGGCTGTCATTTCTTCCATGGTGGGAGGTGGTGGTGGGGGTGGAGAAGGTGGTGATGGAGGATGCTGGGGCGAGATGGGTGATGTCTGAACGAAGGTTTCGGCCGAGAGTTCAGTGGTGGTTGTAGGGGTAGCTGCTGTTTTAATGGGTACTTCTTGTTCTGTGACGGGTATCCTGATAGTCTTACCTGCTCGTGGTAACGTGTCAACTCTGCGCTTGTCATACCTTACGGACTGGCGGACGGCACTGTGGACAGCCTCCGGAACTCCTAAAGATTCTGACACTAATTTGAGAGTGTCAATGAATTGTTGGTCCACCCCTTCATCTGATAGCATTTCTTTCATCAAAGCTTGACCTGATATAAGAGAGAGTTTATGCCTTTCTTGTACTGCTTTGATTGTGTCGTATAACCTTTGTAATTGAGCTGTATATGCTGGTGCACCTACAAGTTCTGGCACTTCTTGTTGTTCATCTTGATGCTCTTGATCGTAATCCTCCTCATCTTCCTCCTGTTCTTCATCTCCATCATCCTCTTCATCCACTTCAACTGGTGTGACCGGTACTTGGGAGGTTGTGGCCTGCGTTTGCACGGTTTCCGCTTGTTGTGCCTCTTCTGCCTCCAGCTCTACATCTTGTAATAATTGTTCGAAATCTTCATTAGTGAGTTCTTCCAAAGGTGCACCACTAGGAAATTCAAGATCGGTTGGGATGGGAGGGAATATCAAGGTAGAACCATCAGTGCTGCGTCTTGGAAGTCGGAGTGTGAATGGTCGGACTCTTCGAGGTGGAGGGGTGACATCTGGTGTGAGGGTGGCTCCACGTGGTTGAGCGCACGGGACTTGGACAGTGCCTCTCATCTTCTTCGAAGGGGGTCCAGTGGATGTCCTACCTCTAAACTGCTCTACACGATTCCACATTAGGGCCCGTTGAATAGGGATGTCATAAGCCAAACACCTATAAATTATTCTCGTCAGAGCACAGCAACCATATAAAACCTGTTTCCTTGGCCATCGTTTGTGAGCTAGGTGTATCTGATCAATTATCCAATGGGGTAAGTTGATGGTGAGGCTCTGTGTCTCTGCCAGATATAAACTGAACCAAATATTTTTGTGCGGCATAGTGAATCTATCTTGTGCAGGAAAAGCAAAGTGTTGCATGCACATGCGAAGGTGTATTGCAATATTAGGTGTCATGGACGCCATGTCCTTGAGTTTGGTGAGACTTCGATTCTTCATGTAATCCGGTACTAGGGTTTCCTTCTCTGTAGGAATATGCATTCCGTGCATATCTAGAGCCTCTCTCACCAAGTTGTTTGATAGCCTGAACCTCTTGAGCTCATTCCCCTTTGTCAGAGATGGGATCACAAATGAGCTTGCACCTTTTGGGTTCTGGTTTGGAGTCAAGGTGTTGATAAGATAGTAGCATCGCATGAAGTCAGGTTTTGGGAGTCGTGCACTGAAATAGGCACTCAATCCTGCCTTTTCCCAAATCGGACGTAGACTTTCTGCATTTTGTAATTTCTCAAATTCTCTAGTGAAGAAATGGTATCTGCCTTGCTTCCCATTGAAGTCCAACTCTGATTCCCATAGGTACGTTCCTTCACCCAAGGGTCCTGCCACCTCGGTAAACCAGTGGGAAGTCTTTCCTATGGGCATGGTGTGGCCACGCGGAGGGTCCGCAATAGGTATGATTTTGACGGCCTGCAATTCTTCTGGTCTTTCATTTGTCTCAGGCAAAACGGGTAAACTATCTAAATCCACCACTTGCGGGTTTGTTTCTGTGTGAGAGCTAGTTCCTGCTGCCTCAGCCATGTTGAGAACTTCGCAGCTGGTTCTGTGAGAATACATGAATAAATGTTAACATTGCAATGGACACAAAAATGACACCGTGTCCCCGTTACAGCATTAACATGAGGTCCGGAAGAGGTTAGTAGGTTAATAAGTGCTCGGTGCTGGTGAGTGTAGTTAGGAATTGGATAGACCTACAAGCTAAGCGGAATGATGTGACGTGAGAGTGAAGTGGTTAGTAGGTGGTCATGGATTTACAATTGGGGTCCGGGGGTTTGTTACAATTCTTAAGCTGCCAAATGCCGTGGATGGGTTTTGCTCTTGGTTTCGTAGAGACTCTCGAGAACTTTACAGGTGTGTCGGCTTGAAAGTGAGGCCTTTTAGGGACCCATTTACAAGTGATTCTGGTCGTGCGTATTGGCCTTGGTGTGTTCCTGAGAGTTGAAAACGAGTGGAGACCGGCTGTGCGAGTGAATGGATCATGCTGTATAGGGTGTGTTCTTGGTGTAGCTATTTGAGCCCGCACACAAGCCTTAGGCACCCAAATTTGTCTTGATTGTGGCCTAGCCTTCATCGACTTCTTGGGCACCCAAATTGACTTTGCGTTAACAGAAGAACTTCTGAAAGACTTCTTATTGTTGTTGTGTTGTTGGTTACTAATAAGAGGCTTTGCCCATGTGGTTGGCTTGAGTGCAACCGGGTATTCGCCTTTCCGCACCCACACTTGTTTCACTAGCTGAGACATTTTGTTGCGCGGGTACTTTTGATCTCCGAGATAGGTAGTACTCTGCTTCATCTACCTTTGATCCACCTTTGGTTGCTGCCTCCCTCTGGCCTTTGGAAAAGAAGGGGTTTCCGTTGCTCTCCTGACTTCTTTTGTGCAAACATCATTCCTCTGCAACACATAGTTTTGGACAAGAACAGCATGATCGTCTTCATGTGTACTCCTGGAAGGACCAGGAGTTTGTGCATTTCCTAGTTCCTTGAGTGCTCCGTTATCTAACTCTACCGTAATTTGACTATGATTGACCCAAACCTGAAGAAGTCCACTTCTTAGGTTTAAGTTGACTGCGTGGTCATAGATCCAGTCTTGACCCAAGACAAGGGGTTCAGTGAGGTCCTCATCTTGACACACTAGTACTTTAACTGTCATTGCCTCATCATGAATATAGAGGGGAAGTTCCACCTCGCCCATGCAAGGGGTTTCCACGCCTCCCAATCCTATGAGATATGCTTCCACAGGATTGACAGTTAATTGCAACTCTTGACAGTAAGACAATTTAACAGCACTAGTGGCTGCCCCTGAGTCAATCAAGGCTCTTACAGTCCTTGCACTCTTTCCTTGTCCTATATCTAAGGTTATGAAAGGACGTCGATCCGTTATCCTATGTGAGCTATCACCTAAAACTTCACACATAGCCACGGGATATCCTGGATCTGCATATGCATCTGTCACAGGTTGCTCTCTACCTTGTCTTCTTAATTTCATTTTCCGTATGCGCTCTAGGGCTTCTGCTTGAGCTTCTTCTCGAATTCGTTTTTCTTCCTCTTTACGTTGCTTAGCAGTATTAAGTCGACTTAGCATGTCCTCCGTGAGGGGTTCCTGATACAACTTGACCTTGCATCCGCTAATATAGTTTGGGAGAACATTACCCTCTAAAGTGGCTAGTTGTACTGCTCCACTCGTGGAGATCCTATTGATGATCATAGGTCCGTAGCCTCTCTTTTCCAGCTTCCTTGCATGTTGTTTCAATGTGTAGACTAAAACTAGATCTCCTGCTTTCAAGCCCTTATCCTTCACATGGGCATCAAAGTATGCCTTCTGTCTCTTCTTAGCTGCATATATCCCTGCAGCTGCTCTCAGTCTCGTTTCTCCTAATCGTTCAAGGTCAAAAAGTCTAGAGGAGAGTCCATGACCCGTCCATTCGTGCTCTTGTGCTATTTTTAAGGTAGGTATCAAGAAGTCCAAGGGTAGCACTGCGTTTTGGCCAAATACCATCTGAAAGGGGGTGGCTTGGAGTACCATTTTGTAGGCGTCTCGGTATGCCCAAACAGCATGGTGTAGCTGTTTGTCCCAATCAGAGTGTTTAGTGTTCACTAATTTTGTCAGTACATTGCATAAGATCTTGTTGGTGCTCTCGACTTGTCCATTAGCTTGAGGGTGATAAGGGGCATACTTCTTATGAACTACCAAGAATTCTTGGAGTAGATTTTCAATCACTTCGTTCAAGAAGTGAGTGCCTCTATCACTTACTAGCTCTATAGGTAGCCCATATCTTATGAATACATTTTCAAACAAGAATTTAGCAGTTGTCTGAGCGTCGTTCTTTGTCGTAGCTTTTACCTCTACCCACTTGGTGAGATAATCCGTGGCCACAATGATATATTCAGCATGTGAACCCTTAGCTGGGGGATTAACAGGGCCTACAAAGTCTATTCCCCACTTAGAGAATGCACGTCCACCCATCATAGGTTTTAGTGGCATCTCATCTTTGCGTATAGGATACTGAGTTCGCTGACATACATCACACCGTTTTACATAGGTATGTGCATCCATGTGCAGGGTTGGCCACCAGAAGCCCGCAAATAGTATTGCCTTGATCACCCGATCTGGTCCAAAGTGTCCTCCTGCTACACCTTGGTGAGCAGTGTCCAAGATCTTGAGATATTCACTCTCATGGACACATAATCTCAGGTACCCATCTTTACCACGCTTATATAGATTATCACCAATGAGTGAGTAATCCTGGGCTTCTTGTTCTAAACTCCTTTTCCTAGCCAGAGTCATGTCTGGAGGGAATGTTTTCGTCCTCAGGAAGGATACTAGTGGTTCACTCCAATCTGGCACAATGGACACTTGATAAAGAGTGGCATGTTCCACAGGTGGTTTAGTGCAACAGATTGGGCATTCCTTGCACAACTTTTGGACATCCGCTTCCATAGTTAGCCAATGTACTCCTAGTCTCCTTAGTGTTTGTAGGGTTCGTTGCTTTGAATAGTGTTTCTCTAATGCACCTACATGTGCTAATTGCAACCATTTTGCGTATTCATCCTCTTCCACACAACAGGCCAAGATCCCTTGATCTGTGTGCTTGTACATACTTCCAACCATGATGTGATACTTTTGGGCTTTTACTACCTCTCTATCTTGTGTGTTTATTATTGGGTGATTAGGCCCGTATGTCAATACTGGCACTAGTGGCTTAGCCCACTGCGGTACCACTTCCAAGTTAAACAAGTACGCATCAGGAAGGTCATCAGATACTCCTTGTGGGGCTTCTCCAGATGTGAGCCTGGAAAGATGATCAGCTCTCAAATGAGTCTTCCCTTTTCTTACCACAACCTCGAAATCGTATTCCATTAGTAAGAGAAACCATCTTACTAATCTTCCTGTATTGCATGGCTTGTTTACGAGATATAGCAATGCTTGGTGGTCAGTAAAAAATTTAAACTTGTTTGCAAGCAAATAGTGTCTAAATTTCTTAACTGCATATACCATGCCTAAGCCTTCTCTCTCAGTAGTGGTGTAATTTCGTTCAGCTGCATTCAATTGTCTACTAGCATAGGCAATTGGAAGATCCATATTACCTTCACCCGTAATTTGTGCAAGTACACATCCAATAGCATAATTGGATGCATCCACGTGAACATGGAATGGCTTGTTCCAATCTGGTGTGGTCAAGATTGGTGCTGAACATAATCTTCGTTTAAGCTCCTGGAAGGAATTCTCACATTCATCCGTCCACTCAAAGTTAGTCAGAAGTCCGTACATGGGCTTTGCAATGACATCATACATGTGAATGAACCGGTGGTAGTAACCACAATGCCCCATGAAAGCTTGTACTTCCTTGACATTTCTTGGCCTTGGAAGCTCGGCTATGGCTCTCACTTTCTCTTCATCAGTGGATATGCCATTCTTTGACACTATGTGTCCTAGAATCTTGCCTTGCCTGACCATAAAAACGCACTTTTCTGGGTTCAGGCAGACTTGATACTCTCTACATTTTTCAAAGATTTGTCTGAGTTCATGAATATGGGTTTGTCTAATGGTGGAATGAGCACAAAGATCATCAACATAGACTTCTAAATTCTTCCTCAGGAACTCCTTAAATACATGGCACATTATTCTCTGGAAGGTAGTTGGAGCATTGGTAAGCCCAAATGGCATTACACGAAAGGCAAATATCCCCCACTCTGTGGCAAAAGCTGTCTTATGCTGATCTTCTGGAGCTATGGCTACTTGATTGTAGCCTGAAAATCCATCGAGGAAGCTGTACACTTCCTTGCCTGCTACTCTTTCTAAGAGATGCTCTATGATAGGAAGCGGATAGTTATCTCGAATCGTGGCTGCATTAACCTTCTTCAAGTTAATGCATACACGCAGCTTGCCATTCTTCTTGGGCACCACTACGATGGGGGATACCCACTCAGTGTGCTCAATTTCATAGATAAATCCAGCTTCAACCAGTCTATCTATCTCCTCTTTGATCTTGGCAGCATAATTATCGTTATACGTATAGGGATTTTGCTTAGAGGGTTTGGCATCTGAAGTCATGGGGATGGTGTGTGAGCATATGTCTGGATCAACACCCTTCAAATCCTTGTAACTCCAAGCGAATACATCTCTGTATTCTCTTAGCAAGGCTATTAACGCATGCTCTTCTTCCTCTGTTAGGTCATGGCCTATGTACATGCATCTCTCCTCTCCTTCTTCTAGGGCCACTACTATTTTCTTGGTGGTTTCTTTGTTATCATAGGCCTCTCCTGATTGTGCTTCCCGTTTCGGCATTTTGATCATGACTCTCCTGTCATCTATCTCATACTTCTTAAAATTTTATGGGACCTCAAACAAAGATTCTTCCTCTTCGGGTGAGACTTCTCTCTTCTTTCGTTTCTTTCCTTCTTCCTTCGGGGTCACATGTGTTGCTAGTCTTACATCATTTGTAAGCTCTCCATGCCTCTGGGGTTGAAATTCTACTTCATGGAAGTATTCTTCATCTGATGCAAATGGTGGGTCCATAATGATTGACTCTAGCTCCGAGTCACTTGCATCCTCAAATGCATCAGGGCTAGGTTCGCATTCTTCTAGAACTGCCTCTCCCATGATTGGCTCTATGGAGAAGACTGAAATGTCATAGCCATCCTCATCGCAGTGAGGTGTCCATTGTTCCTCATTGATGGCTACATCCATGGTTGCTAAAATTTCTGCCCAGCCATGAGGTTCAAATTCCTCATCAGGAAAGACTACAGGTGCATAGGCTGGGTCATGAATTGATCTATGGTTTTCTTTTGCACCTACCTCTCTGGCTGTTTCTCTCTTCTCTTCCTCTACTGCTACTTTACACATCCATAAGTGAGTGTCTTCATGCATCCATGAGGATCCTGATCCTATGGAATGCACCGATTCCGTATCATCTTTGGCTCTATGGATGGGATTCCACTAGATAGGAGGGACATCTCTATGAGAGTAATCCTTGAGATTGACTTTGGTCGTAACACCTAAGTGCTGCAGGTATAAAGAATTGGTTCCCCAATCCTGTACCACTTGCAACTGTTGCATAAAGGGTCGTCCCAAGATCATCTCATAGGCATGGTTCTTGCTAAAATCACATATGGCAAAGGTATGCTCAAACTCGACACCACAGGTGGTGAGAGTTATTCCTTCTAGCAATCCTAAGGGCCTCTCTATGTGACCATCGGCCATTTGCAATTTCATTCTCATTGGCCTGAGTGATGGCTTGCCCCAACGCTTCCATAGGGAAATGGTGGCAATTGCAACTCCTTCACCTGAGTCCAAAATTGCCTTGGTGGTGTGACCCTGGTAGGTAATGGGAAGATAGGTGTTTCCTTCTTCACCTTCACACATGTCTCCTATCTTATCCAAGGGTATTTCTGGCACTGTTCTCTAGGATCCTACCTGGGAACGAGGTTTTGCTATCTCTGGAACTTGTTTGGCTACATGTTTCCATAATTCAGGTCTAACCTTGAGTAGCTCTTCCAACTTGAGATTGCACTGCACTTTAGTGTTTTTCACTACCTCTGTGTTCCTAGGTATGATCGAGTCTTCGTTTCTTACCATGACCGTAGGTGCTCTCATACAAGTAGATTTAGCTTCCCATGGGCCTGTGAAGTGGGGTAATTCTTGTAATGAATTAGACTCAAAGTCTAATCTTTCCTGAGAGTGGGTGCTCTCCTGCTCCTCATAAATGGATGGGATGTCTTGTGGGAATTGGTCGTGTGTATCATCCACAAGTTCAATAGGAGGAGGGACTTCACTTTCCTTAGCCCATTTGTCTTCTTGAATCTCTCGTAGAAATTCTGGTGTGAATCGATTCATAGAAGAAGATGTGTCTGGCTCCGTAGAGTTAGGCACATAAACCTCAGGCACATAGGCTTTAGGCACATAGGCTTTAGGCACATAGGCTTTAGGCACATAGGCTTCCCTGGCAGGAAGACTTGCAGCTTCACTTGCCTTGTCCTTGTGTTGAGAGACGGGTTCCTTTTCTGATTGTGCAATAAGCTGCTCTATTCTTTCCAATAGTCCATCAAAGTGCAACTGTGTCTTTGTTGAACTAGAGATGTTAAAGAGGCGACTGGCTTCAAACATGGTCTGAGCCAATTCCACCATCTTAGCACAAATTTTGGTTCGTTCTAACTCTAGTTCTGCTCTTGGGTAACATTTTTCATGGTCAGTTACGTTTGGCCCTTCTTGGATTCTGGCTTGATATGCTTTAAGCATCATATTAAGGTCCTCGGGAGTGGGATCTGCTAAAACTGATCCTACTCTAGGGGTTGGTGGTATTAGTTGAGGCGGGTCGGATGGAGTTGGGACTGGTGGAGGTGGGGTAGTGTGAGAGGGAGTTTGAGATGTGAGTTCAGTTATCCTGGCCTTTGTTTCTTTGAGGCTTTCCTCAAGTTCACTCATCTTTTTTGCCCATTTCCTTTTCATTCTTTCGCGACTATCTCGCCAAGCTCTAGTCCTTTTCTTGGTTATGCTCTCAGTTTCACTTGCCTCTGGGCTCTTTTCCTGACCTACCCCTTGGTTTTGCTGCAATGCCTGAGCTCTAGTGACTACCTATACTGGAGCAGTGGAGGTCACACTCCCTGAGGAGTCTACTACTAACCCGATAACATTAATAGGAGTGATTTTTGGCATATTATTAGGGTTCTTAGGGCAGTCTCGTAAGAGATGCTCCTTTCCACACACTTGGCAATAGCCTTGGATCGTTATTGACTGGGGTTGTGTAGGTGGAGGTAAGGGACAATCACGTATGAGATGATCTCCCTGACATCGGTAGCATGGTCCTCTAGGGAATGGGGGTCTTACTTGCCTGGGTTGGGGTCTAGGGTTGGGGTTTGCATACATGACATTTGTGTAATCTGATTCCCAACTATGCTCATTTGGCTCTTCACTATAGTAAGACTCACCATGTTCAGGAGACTACATGTAGTAAGCCTGGGGGCTATCGACATGTGTAGAATCGAAGCTATGGTCACTGGGATCACTTTCTGAAAGCAATGGTGTTACAGGGACTATGGCTCTATTCAGGTTTTCTTCTGCGGCAGCATACTTTACCGGAATTACATTAGCTGGAGTTGGGGTTTGTTGTGCTAGCACAGGCTGAGGCCTTTGTTGGTTTTGGTGGGGTTGGTAGGTTTGTTGAGGCCTAGCATACTGCTGAGGTGGGTACTGGTTCTGGTATCTCCCTTGTTGAGGGTACGGCTGTGGGTACATCTGCATAACGGTTTGCTTATTGTAGGGGCAATCTTGCGCGGTGTGATTGGTGTACCTTCGTTCTATGGTGCAGTACTGGCTACTAGGATTAACTTGGGGTTGGGCCATAATGGGACATACATTTGCCATGTGGTCGCCACCACAAGTATAGCACCTTTTCACAGGGGCGAACCTTGGGATTTGTTTATTAGTGACACCTAATTTCTGAGCTACTTTCTCTGCAAGTTCCTCGACTGATGTGGATTGCGTGGAAGAGAGGTTAGAGGCACTATCCGAATCTTTATATATCTTGGAAAGCTCTAACTCCTCCCCTAGGTTATCCTCAATGTCAATGCACATGCGTACACAATCTTCTATGGTCCTAGGGTCCTTCAAGTACACATAAGATCTCAATTTGGTACTTAGCAATCCATCCAAGAATAAAGCCACTTGCTTAGCTGGTGTGGGTAGCTCCGAGATAGGGCATCTTTCTAAGTATTGCCTGAATCTTCTTCCTGCAAGTCTCACGATTTCTTGAGGGGTCTGCTTGAAGCTGTGAATCAGCGAGGAGGTATTATGCCTTATGCCACTCTTAGAGAATTCAATAATGAAAGCCTCTAGGAGTTGGTCTATGCTCCTGAACTGCCTCTCATTTAGTGGCTGAAACCAAGTCAGGGCAGTGTTCCTAAGGGTCAGACCAAAGGCATTGTACTGCGTGAATAGATCCCCCACTTGTTTAGCTCTCAGGACTTGCCTAAACTCAGCCACATGATCGTATGGATCTCCAGTGCCATCGAAGTAATTCTTCATGGACTTAACTAGCTGAGTCGGTCTCAAAGTCCTTGTGTGCTCTCTAGGTCGTGGTAGAGGGAACTCATCCGCATTTCTTTGATTCCTGTGAGCTCTAAGTATCTCAGGTTCCACTCTATTTGTTTCTGTCCTTGTTCTTTCTCTGCCCACTGGATTGGCAAAGCTTACTTCTGGTCTATCTCTGCTTCTGTCTCTTTGCATTCCATGAGCTTGGGATGTTCCTGCTCCAGGGTGACCATAGGATACATTCGATCTTGGTTGGGGGAAAACGAATTCACCCTTCCAAGTGTAAGCATGCCTATCATTGTCTGTCACCACAAAAATCCTCTCCGAAGCGTGATCTAAGTAGGTCACTCTACCTGGGCTATCAGGATCCTTAAACTCATAGATCATGATTGTTCCTATATCAAATGGCCGATCAGATTTATATCTCCAAAAGGCTTCTTCAGTTTCTCGGTTCAGAAGAAGATCTATGCTCTTATTATCTTGGGGAATCCACTCGGGTGTGATAATCCTTGTAAGGACAGACTTCCCTCGAGGGGTCCTCGGTTCTACCCCCATGTTTCCTTGCTCTAGGTCCTCTAAGTCAGATTCTGGGACTACATTCCCAAATTCATCAGTCCTATCTGGATGACTGGTGACTATATATATTGTCCCTTCCTTGTCTAAGTACGCTCCATTTTCGAACTTGACAGCTGGGCGCTCTAATCCAATGGAATGATCGGGATTCTTAATCTGTACCACAGACCTTCCTAGGCCGTCCTCATAGATGCTAGCACCCAATCGGTTGGTCCTAAGGTATTCCAACTGCGTTTTGTAAGGGCCTTCTACCCTATGCAAGTATGGCACTCCTGAACTGCCTGTAGGTCTCTCCATACCTTGAGAAATCTCGGATTCAATAGTCTCAGAACTTGGGTAGTATGAGTGATGGCTCAACTGCTGGGCCCATGACCTAGCAGTGTGGTTGACACTAGCCTCTGAAGACCTAAGGCTCTGTCTCTCCCTTACTAGATGTCGCCCTGATCTAAGGTTCATATGCCTAGTTAAGTAGCCCAATTTTTGCCCAGAGTACAACCTCGTTGCTGATCAATTGGTCTTAGTCGCTTGATTCATTTTTAGTGAGTTATTATGTTTATGGTCTTGTCTGATATTGCATCGTCAGAAATACTTGAGTAGTTTTCGTACTGGGAATTGATCGTTCCACGTTAGGTTCTTTTCCTTTATGTTATCGACAGTACAGAGATTAGGTTTTTAGCTTGAACTTGAGTTTTTAGGTAGTCTTCAACTTGATACCTGCCTATCGTCACCCTGACTTACTTCTAGCACTATTCGTACTTAACCTGAGCTAGAAAATGACAGAGGGAGTTGAGAGTATTCCAACCTTGAATTCCTTTCCTTGTGTTGATGCCCTTGAATGCCCAGGAAGCGTGTTCCAAGGCTTGCACTTACACTTGCTTAGAACGCCTTTCGATGCTTTCAATAGATCTGTAGAGTTCCAAAGTTAGCTTTCATAATTAAGTTCCAAAGACAAAACCCATGATTCTCATTCCTATAGCACAAATACTAATTTGCCTAGTGAATTTTAGGAAAACAATTCTTAAGACCCTTGGCTCTGATCCCCCTCGGTATGGTCAACTTCAAAATACCCTAGTAAAAAATCCACGAGGCTGTTCTCTTCGGAGGAGTTACTATGGCACTGTGCATAGCAGGACACACGCAAAAGACATGGACAATCTTTGTGTGAGGCTTGCAGTAACTCTTGCCGATGATGATGTTCAGGTCCGAGGTATGATTGAAGAGTGTGGCTACTGGCGTGGTGAAAGACTTTGATTGCTAAGGTCATGAAGTTGCACGTGAGGGTACATAGCTATTGAAGGGCAACTATGCAAGTTTCATAATCCTGAGTGAGGAGTGAGGATTGAGGATTGAAGTGCCCGGGTGAAAGAACCACGCAATGATAGCCTCTGGTACCAAAGAGTTCTATAAACCTATTGAGCGCGGTGAGCATATTTTGAATGTACTTCAGATTATCATTTCCCGGTTATTGCAAAAAAAAAAAAAAAAAAAGGGAAACAAAATCTCAAGGAGAAAGGGGTTCAGGAGCTCCAAAAGGAACTTGACGCTGCAGATGCTAAGTTAATGCATGTGAGGGAGTTGTTTCATACAGCAGCTGACAATTTCCTTCATCTAAAGCCACACCAATAGCAAGGCAGGTTTGAATACATGAAAGCTATGGTATTATACGTTCGAGAAGTTGCAATGAGCTTGTAGAGGCTGTGGAAAGAAGCACTATCTAATGAAGCACTCATCAATGCTTCCGAAATTTGACGTGTTCTAGAGCAGTTACCTCTTTGTACTGGTCATCTTTCATGTGACGTCACACTTCCTATCATCATTCTTCTTCATATGTTCCATATGCAAGCACCTATTTTAGCGCAGGGAACTTTTGTCGCAGGTGGCTATTTGTTATGAGGCTCAGAGTATTATCATTCGGTACTCTTTCCTCTATGAAACTCTACAACATAGTGATAGCACCTCTTTCCAATAACAAGATAGCTCTTTTGATATGCTGATCGTTCCTCAAAAGGGTGATACATTGGCCATTGAAAATGGAAGCCTTCTTCTGCATACCTCTGTTGGCATAACAAGCAGGTGAAGGCCACTTTCGAGGACTGGCAGCTCAGGGCCAACTGGGACAAGTACACTTCATCGAGCAGTTTTGGACCATCTTATGTTGAACTGTGCTGAATACTTTTGAGATGACTATTACAACTTAGAATGATAAAGAGAGGATTACCCCGGCTCATGTGCAAGGATGTTACAGATACATAGAAATTCAATGACATGGTATGTGTCAAGTAGAAGAATTACTAATGTTGGGGAAGTTGTAGAACTCAAAAAAATTTGGAAGCATGAGGGGAAGTGGGTTCAAGAAAACTCCTTGAACTACCACTATAGGTGCCTAGTGAAAAGGCATCAGCTGGAGGAAAGGTCTTTCCATGTTCTGTAAAGTTCCTTAATAGCAAGCCTCACACAAAGATTGTCCATGTCTTTTGCGTGTGTCCTGCTATGCACAGTGCCATAGTAACTCCTCCGAAGAGAACAGCCTCTGTGCCCTAGAGCTCAAAAAATGGATTTCGTATGGAAAAGTTATGACCGTTCAGGGTTCTATGGTTAAGAAGGGGTTCAAACAGGATCACTGTGTAACAAGTTTCCCCCAGGTTGGTTTCCTAAGGCCTCCTTATGTACTCTGGAGTAAGATGTTTATGCCCACAAGTAGTCCATCTTTTCAATTTAAAAACCCTAAAAAATTTGTCCAAAATTGGCTGTCTATCGCGATGGACAGGGCTGTCAATCGCGATGGACAGGAGTCAATCGCGATGGACAGGAGTTCAGTCAATCGCGATGGACAGGAGTTCAGTCAATCGCGATGGGCAGGAGTCAATCGCGATGGACAGAGGTTCAGTCAATCGCGATGGACATGAGACAATCGCGATGGACAGAGGTTTCAGTCAATCGCGATGGACAGGAGACAGTCGCGATGGATAGAGGTTCAGTCAATCACGATGGACAGGAGACAATCTCGATGGATAGAGGTTCAGTCAATCGCGATGGACAGGAGACAATCGCGATGGACAGGAGACAATCGCGATGGACAGAGGTTTCAGTCAATCGCGACGGACAGGAGTTCAGTCAATCGCGACGGACAGGAGTTCAGTCAATCGCGATGGACAGAGGTTTCAGTCAATCGCGACGGACAGGAGTTCAGTCAATCGCGATGGACAGAGGTTTCAATCAATCGCGATGGACAGTCAGTCAATCGCGACGGACAGGGGTTCAGTCAATCGCGACGGACAGGCAGTCAATCGCGACGGACAGAGGTTCAGTCAATCGCGATGGACTGAAATTTTGCAAATTTTTCAAAAATTTTTGTGGGAATGTGGTGTGCAGGGTCTCTAGTCTACTGTGGTGCACTCAGATTTACCAAAAGGTGAAAATTTCTATCAATCGCGATGGACAGAAGTCGGCGACTGTGAGACAGTTCTGCACATTTCCGTACCTGCGCGACGTGCTGGAGGGGATGATGATGCTGACACCTGCAAGAAACTCCAAAAGCATGCAGAAGATAGCACACGACAGTTCGCTCTCTCGCTCTCTCTCACAAGTGAAATGAGGGAAATGAAGGGAGGAAGGAGATATAGTAAAAACTGAAATTTTTGCTATGATGGAGATGGAGGTGGGAGATGGTGATGATGATGATGGTGATGAAGATGTGTAGAAGAAACAAGAAAATGGATGAAAGTGAAGAATTTACCTACAACTCCAACGCGTCAACTCTACGTCTTACCATCACACGCTTGTCCTCAAAGCTCGATCCCCGGCAACGGCGCCAAAATTTGGTGTAGCTCAGTGATGATTAGCACCTCCTTTAATGTCAATCCGGGAAGACGTGAGGATGGTATGAAGACCTCGAGCAAGTGGAAGCACAAGTGCGTGAGTGAGAAGCACACCAACATGCACACACATACACACACACGAGCACACACGGCAAGACAAAGAGTGAGGAGCAATGGAGTTCTTTAGATTACTTTCACAAAGCTCTTACAAGTTCGTTTCAAATACAATCCAACCTCAAAAATGAGCTCTCTAGCTCTTTTTATAGTTTTTGACTAGCTTTGGCCCTGTCCAGACCTAGTGTCCGGCCTAGTTAAAAATTAGGTTCCAGGGCCAATTTGAGGGCTTAAACGGAGTCTAAAAAATACGAAAATTGATATGTAGGTACTTCTAAGGCTCCTCAAGTTGGAGGACTCCTCGGCTTGCACAAAATGGAGCTACAAAAATATGAAATGGTATTTACACTGATTGTTAGTGATAAGAATCACTGTTATAAGGATGTTGGTTTGGAAAAATTTGAAGGGCCTATCTGCCAGATTTGCGTCTACTGCTTTGTCTACTTACTCCTTCAGCTCGCTCTGACTCTCTCCGCTGGCTTCCTTGTCTAGTCAATCCTTGGGTGCCCATACTGCTCTCAACACCCTAATGGGCTACTTATCTTTGTACATTTTCTAGTAATACATTCAGTATTGTGTGTTTGTGCTCCAAGCTTCTTCTTCTTCCTTGTGCTATTCGCGTGCTTCCAAAGATGTCTAACTCCAACAATTAGTATCAGAGCAAGTCGTCCGTTCATCTAGGGCGCTGTCGACACTCCTCCGTTTGCAGTCTCAGATTCGCATGAAATTTGGTGAGCATACTCACGGCGTTTCAGAGATCAAAACAGCTTCGCTATGTGGTGCCGAAATCGCGATCTGAGCTCGTTTCGACCTCCGAACGCACTATCGTAGCGCTTGTGCAGGATATTTCGTCTTTTTATGCCAAAGGTATATACCAATTTTTGTTCACCAGTATAAGCGTCTCAAAGTCTGCTACAGGTTTAGCAAAACTCGTCTGGGCAGTTTCATTCAACTTCTTGAGATACAGTCAATTTTCTGCATCAAGGTATTTTAGTCACCGGTCATGGCTGAAAGCAGTGATGTATTCCGTATGTTGGCTGTTGAGGATAAGTTGGATGATACCAACTATCCATTGTGGGCTTATATGATGCGACATGTATTGGTTGCAAAAGGATTCTGGAACATTGTGAAGGGTGTTGAAAGACGTCTTGCTACACCTGTAACAACAGGTACTGCAAATACAGGTGCTGGAGCTGATGAAGATGGTATCGAAGATGATGTTGTGCAGATTCCTGTTCGTGTTGCTGTTTCTGCTGCACCTACTGCAGAGCAGCAGAGCAGATTCGTTGGGATGGTAGAGATGCCCAGGCACATGCATTGATAGCTTTGTCTATCAAACGTGCCATTATTCCTCATATTCGCTCTTGCAGAACAGCTAGGGATGCTTGGGATACACTTACCACATTGTACCAAGCTAGGAATGAGGCTCGTGTTGCTTACCTCCGAAAAGAGTTGGAGAGTGAGCACATGAATGAAGGTGATTCTATGGACAGTTTCCTAATGAAGAACAAAGACTTGAAGGAACAGTTTATTTCTGCTGATGAGGTTATACCAGATAGCTCACTTGTGCAAACCGTTCTGAATGGTCTTCCTGATTCATATCAGAGTTTTGCTTCTACTCTTCAGTTGATGATGAAAGGCAATCGGAATGCCTTATCGTTTGAGGAGTTAGTCTCTGTTCTGTTGCAGGAAGATCAGTCGAGGCAGAACAGGCCCATTATGCATGTTGCAGATCAAGCTTTCTTGGCTAGTTAGAAGGGCAAAGGAAAATGGAGCTCTTCTACTAGTAAGCAGAAATCTGCAAATGCTGCACATTCGAAGAACCAGGATAAAGATGAGAAGAAATCAGAAAGGCAGAAATTGTTTTGCAAGTACTATAAAGGGAATGATCATATCATAAAGAACTGTCCAAAACTGGCTGCAAAAGAGGCAAAGAAAAAGAAGGCTGGAATGGTTGTTGCAGAAGCCTCTACACCAAAAATAGAGTCTGCTAATCTTGCGCAGGAAGAAGAATGGGTGTTTACTACTGTTTGCAGTTTTGACCCATCTTCTCATGAGCAGTGCATGTCTGCAGTGGACTCAGATGTTTGGTACTTTGATAGTGGGGCGACCAAACATATTACCTCGCAGCGTAGTTTCTTCTCTTCACTCGAGTCTGCCCCTACAAGGAATACTGTCACATGCGCCAACAACTCCTCTTATCCTGTTATGGGAGTTGGTAAGATCATTTTGACTACTGCTGATGGTAGTTCTTTCACCTTGTCAGATGACTTATTTGTGCCAGGGATCAAGAAGAATCTGTTATCATTTTCTGCATTAGCCAAGATTGGCTTGGTTGTGAAATTTGTTGATGACATATGTACAGTTCATGATCTGTCAAATGGCAATGTTATTATTGCTTCTGGCATTTTATGTCGTGGGCTGTATAAGCTCATAGACTATGAAAGATCTGTGAATGATTCAGCATGTGCAGTTCATGATTCTCAGGCTATCTCAGATGCAAAGCTTTGGCATGCACGCTTTGGTCATCTGAATTTTTCTAGTTTGCTACGCCTGCAGAAATCTGATATAGTGTCTTCTTTGCCCAAGCTTGAGACACCTGGAAAACATGTATGTGAAGGCTGTATTTTGGGCAAAATGCAGCGTTCCTCCTTTCCAAAAGATGGTTCAGTTCGGGCTATGCAGAAATTGTAGCTTGTACATAGTGATGTCTATGGTCCTATGCAGACACCCTCTTTTGGAAATTACCTTTACTTCGTGACTTTCATTGATGATTTTTCTAGGCATGCATGGGTATATCCACTCAAAGCAAAGTCCAAAAGTGTTCATGTGCTTCAAACAATTTTTGGTTTTGGCTGAAAATCTGTCAGCATGTAAAATGGGCACCCTCCATTCTGATCGAGGGGGGGAATATATGTCTTCTGATTTTAATGCATTTCTGGCTGAACGTGGGATAAAACACCAGTGTACAGTGTTGTATACACCTCAACAGAATGGAGTTGCTGAACGGAAGAACAGGTCTCTCATGGAGATGGCGAGGTGTATGGTCAAGAGTCTGGCTTTACCTCATAGTTTCTGGCTTGAGGCTGTCATGTGTGCAGCATATGTACTGAACAGGTGTCCCACTAAAGCGCTGTCGTCTATCACTCCATATGAGGCTTGGCATGACCGCAAGCCATCTGTTGCTCATCTGCGTGTTTTTGGTTGTTTGGCATATGCACTAGTGCCTGAACAACATCGCAGAAAATTGGATGATAAAGAAGTAAAATATATTTTTGCGTACAGTTCTGAAAGTAAAGGCTATTGTCTGTATCATCCATAGACTAAACGCATTTTGGTTAGCCGTGATGTTGTCTCTGTGGAAGATGCTATTCAGCCATTGCTTTCATGTACTAAGGAGATATCTGTTAGCTCCAAAGATATGTATGATACTTTGATGCCTCTTTTTACAGGTGGACAGTCTAGTGTTGGTCCTAATGAGGCAACTTCTCAGCCTTTGCAGGTTTCATATGATGATGCAAATCATTCCATTTCTGATGCAGATTTACATGATGCACTTGTTGATGAGAGAGCTGATTTTGAGCAAGCAAAAACTATGCCAAAATGGCTTGTGCAGACTTTGCGTGACAATAAATTAGATGCACCTTTGTCATATCGTACTCGTTCACGTCTCATAGTGCCTCCTTTGCATCAGATTGCTATGCTATGGATGCATCTAGTCTCTGTGATGAGAATGAGCATGTTTCTTTTGATGAAGCACAGAATTCAGAAAATTGGATGGCTGCTATGCAATCTGAATATGATGCTATAATGAAGAATGGTACATGGTCTTTATGTGACTTGCCTCCTGGCAAGAAGGCCATTGGCACTAAGTGGGTATACAAGCTGAACCATAAACCTGATGGTATAGTTGACAGGTATAAGGCTAGGCTTGTTGCAAAGGGTTATGCGCAGGAAAGAGGCATTGATTTTGATGAGACCTTTGCACCTACATGCCATATGACTACTGTTCGGAGTATTTGTGCACTTGCAGCCCATCATGGTTGGAATGTACATCAGTTGGACATTAAAACAGCATTTTTGAATGGTGACTTGCATGAAGAAGTGTATGTTTTTCAGCCCCGTGGCTTTGTGCAGAAAGGGCATGAAAACCAGGTGTGCAGGTTAAAGAAGGCATTATATGGTTTAAAGCAAGCACCACGTGCTTGGTATGAGAAGATACATGCCTATCTGATTGCACATGGTTTTGAGAACAGTCCAACTGAAAGCACCTTATATGTTAAGTGTGCTAATGATGTGCTTCTGATCATTGTTGTCTATGTGGACGACATGTTGCTCACTGGTCCTATTGAGAAGCATATTTCTGATTTTAAGGCTGATTTTCATGCCTATTTGAGATGTCTGATTTGGGGCATTTGCATCACTATTTGGGCATTCAGTTTATGCAAGTTGATGGTGGAATGGCTTTGTGTCAAACGAAATATATTGACACATTATTGCAATGTTTTGGCCTTGAAGACTATAAGCCTATTGCCACCCCTATGGAGACAGGTTTACGATTGAGTCTTCATGATGCTGGAGATGCATTTGATGTTGCTCTCTATCAGCAAGCTGTTGGATACTTGATTTACTTATGCATTACTCAGCCAGATATTCAGTTTGTTGTCTCACAGATGAGCAGGTTTATGCATTGCCCAAGAGTCACGCATTGGAAGGTGGTTAAGCGCATCTTTCGCTACTTGAGTGGTACTCGGCTACTTGGGTTGTTTTATCCCAAGGGGGGATCACTACCACCAGATTTGCATGCTTTTTCTGACTCAGATTGGGCTGGTTGCTATGACCCTCGTGTGTCCACCAGTGGTTTTTGCTTCATGCTTGGTAGCTCATGTATATCTTGGTTGAGCAAGAAGCAGCCTACTGTGGCCACTTCTAGTTGTGAGGCTGAGTATAGGGCAGCTTTCACAGCGATTGTTGAGTGTGTGTGGCTCAGACGCCTTATGGCTGATTTGGGTGTTGGCCAGTCTTCTGCCACCACCATCTTCATTGAAAGTCAGAGCGCATTAGCAGTTGCGAGGAACCCTGTGTTCCATGCTCGCACTAAGCACATTGAGGTGCATTATCACTATGTCAGGGAGAGGTTCTCTGCTGGGGAGATCAGCTTGGCATATGTGCCCACGCAGGAGAACATTGCAGACCTTTTCATGAAGGCTCTGCCTAGGGAGAAGTTTGAAGCTTTCCACAAAGCTTTGGGCTTACTTCCTTTTGTGGAGTGATTTCCACATAGCTTGGCACTTCCTTATACATGAGTGCCAGCTCCTTGTTCACCGCATCACTCCCAGGGGGGATTTGTTGATATATTTAGGTAGTGATGTGTGTGAACACACTAGGACTGCCGAGGCACTTTTTTCCCTCTTTAGGAGGTTTTTTTCCCCTGAATTGTATATATGCCTATTGCCCTAATGGGCTACTTATCTTTGTACATTTTCTAGTAATACATTCAGTATTGTGTGTTTGTGCTCCAAGCTTCTTCTTCTTCCTTGTGATGTTCGCGTGCTTCCAAAGACGTCTAACTCCAACATAGAGCTTGATCATCAACTTGACCTTGATCTTGATGTTATGCAGTTAGCTCATGTGGAGCATGATGATATGCTTAGTGTGGTGGAGCAAGATAACTCTAGTGGTATATCGTGTATGGTAGTGCAAAAGAGCTCCAAGGATGCACAGCAGAGACTCTTGGTTGAGGGGATGGTTGATTTGGATGTTGAAGATTCAATGGTTATGCAATCATTCTTGGATTCGTTCATGTTAGATATTGATATGGATATATCATGAAATGTTCTTGATGATAGTGCCTTTGGGTGCCTTGGATACAAGCATGATTGACATGGTTAGGTTAGCCAAGATGGCATAAGTTTCATCATTGTATGGGAATTCGATGTATGAGCTATTATGTTTGAGGCGATTCATACATGTGTTAGGGATGGGACACTTCATAGTTTACGATTGGATTATTGTGCTATTCTTGGCATTGATATTGAAAATGATACTATATTATTTCTTGAGGGGATCAATAACTCTATCATTGCATAATGATGCTTTGAATTTCTTTGCTCATGTTTATGGCTATATATGAATATAAATAAGTCAAAATTGATACATGTGGATGCATTTGATTTTAAATCATTACCATGGACCCTCTTCATGTTGGTATCACATAATGACAACAAATACGATGGATTATGCAAAGAGTATTTCCTAAAATCTTTGTTGGAGCCAAAAAATGGCCCCTACATTTTAGGTTGTAAACAATACAATGTATGGTAGAGCAATATAGTATGCTTTACTTGCAAATACTTAAGATAAAGGCATTGTTGTATCATTTGAGCCGATTCTGAAAATTTCCTTACATTGGAATCACATGCCTTTTGTATGGGATTTTGCAATTCACTTTATCTTAAAGTTCATATGCATGCTAGACAATGTACATGGATAACAAAAGTTCTTTAGATTAACAGATACATGGGCTTTCTTATTATGCAAATTCATAAACAAGGGTGTTGTATACTTCAAAGGCCAAAAAGAGTTGGACACTTACAAAAAAATGCACTCAACACTAAACATTAAAGTGTCCCTATATTACAATGAAGCTTTGGAGGAAATTGTGACATCCTCTTCGGTGGAATGGAAGAAAAACATCTTGCTTGTCTAGTCTTCCTATTGGTCTCTATTACATTTGCCAATGCTTGCCATTGAACAAGGTTAACAAGCTACATATTTTTAGTAAAAATAGAGTACCTTTATATCTTTATGTTTTCAAAATGGTAGATAGTAGCTGTGTTCCCCATAAGCCGAATGAAAGTTCAGTTTTGTGCATGGATATTACTTCACAATACATATCAAAACCCTTGATCACCTACACATTAAAATCTGCAAAAAGAGATATGTCTAACACTAGCATATGTTCACATATGTTTGATACTTAAATTTCTATGTATTATAAAGCTATAGGCCCACCTCTAATTTTTCTATGCATGTAGCTAATGTTGGGGATTGTAAACTTTCATGCGGGTGGCCAAAGGGATGCAAATTAGTTGAAAAGGAAAAGCTACAATTACAATGTTGTGCTTTTCATTGAAGGTATATTATTGATGCAATGAAATCAAGCACATTCATGCACATGCATCCATGTTTGAAACCTAGTAAATAAAATGAAATTATGTGCCACATAATTTAAAATTCTACAAATATTAAGAGGTTGGGGGATGGTCTCCTTCGATGTGGTGGGCGAAATGAAACTATGTGCCACATATTCTAAAACTTAAATATAAAGAGGTAGTAGTACAATCTCGTTCTATGATTGTGCAATTGTTCCACACCTATGTTTGACATTTGATATTTATTCATGTGCCAACCTTGCACATACTTCAATTGCTAATCATGTGCATTCTTGGATCCTATCGTTTATATGAGAATCCAAGAATGCATTCCCTTTCAACAAACAAGAATTGTTGGATGAAACAATCCCTCATGCTCTTCTTTGCAAGAATATTGTTGGAAATTGTAGCTTTCCTCCAAAAACGGGCTCTACTATATTGACCATTATTTATAACGTACTTCATGAGTCGTCATACCTTATCTAGAAGTTCTTTTACAAGAGAAAATGTTTTTATTCACAATGGATTGTTTCTACAAAGTGTATGTATGCATGAAAGTGTTTGTACATGTATGTGTACATGTGTAGATGTGTGTGTGTGTGTGTATATATATATATATATATATATATATATATATATATATATATATATATATATATATATATATATATATATATATATATATATATATATATATATATATATATATATATATATATATATTGTTGGCAGCAGTCAAGGAACTGAAGGACTCACAAGACAAGGAAGCCAACGAAGGGAGTCGGAGCGCAGAGAAGGCACAAGCAAACAGAGTAGTCAACGAAGATCGGGAAAGTAGGCAATTATTTTTTTCATGAAGCTAAAGCATATCAAAGAGGTGGACACACCAGGAGAAGGAGCAAGTAGGGAGCTCAAAGATGTGTATGTCAAATCGTTAGAGGAAATCCCTACAAAAATAGTGATTTTCATCACTAAAGGCCACTGTAAATACCATTTCATATTTTTGTAGCTCCATTTTGTGCAAGCCAAGGAGTCCTTGAGCTTGAGGAGCATTAGAAGTACCTGCCTATCCATTTTCATATTTTTTAGACTCTGTTTGAGCCCTCAAATAGGCCCTAGAACCTAATTTTTAATTAGGTTCGACACTAGGTCTGGACAGGGCCAAAAGCTAGTCAAAAACTATAAATAGAGCTAGAGAGCTCATTTTTGGGGGTAGCTTGTAAGAGATTTGAACTTGTATGAGCATTTTGGAAGTAATCTAAGAGAACTTCATTGTCTTTCTCTTTGTCTTGTCGTGTGTGTGCGTGTGTGTGTATGTGTGTGCATGTTGGTGTGCTACTCACTCACGCACTTGTGCCTTCACTTGCTCGAGGTCATCATACCATCCTCAGGTCTTCCCGGATTGAAATTAAAGGAGGTGCTACTCATCACTGAGCTACACCAAATTTTGGCACCATTGCCAGGGATCGAGCTTTGAGGACGAGCGTGTGATGGTAAGATGTAGAGTTGTGACGTTGGCGTTGTAGGTAATTTCTATACTTTTTCTTATTTTTCTCTTTTTTACTTCATCATCATCATCACCATCCCTATCCTCACCATCTCCCACCTCCATCTCCATCATCGCGAAAATTTCAGTTTTTTATCATATCACCTTCTCCCGTCCATTTCCCTCATTCCACTTGTGAGAGAGAGTGAGAGAGCGATTTGTGTGCACTCTTTTTGCATGTTTCTTGAGTTTTCTTGCAGGATCTGGCTATCCCACCATCTCCAGCAGGCTGCGCAGGTACGGACAAGCTGGAAACTGTCTCTGTGTCGTCGACCTCTGTCGATCACGATCGATAGAAAAATTTCCTATTTGGTAAAACAAAGCACACCATAATGATGCACATGATGAGCACATCCTAAATCACTAATCACAGTAAAAAGATTCCGAGTTTCTCTATCAATCGCGACCGACAGACCTGTCAATCGCGACTGACACACCTGTCAATCGCGACCGACAGACATGTCGATCATGACCGACAAACGTGTCGATCATGACCGACAGACCCCACGACCGACCAACTGCCACGTAGGATTCAGTCAATCGCGATTAACACTGTCGATTGCGATCGACTGAAAGTTGACGATTGACACAAAAATTCACGTTGCCACGTGTCCATCGCAATGGACAAAACCCCGATCGACTGAAATCACGATGAAAATCTCAGAAAAAGTGTCGATCGTGATTGACAAGACTCATGACTGACTCTGTCGATCGCGATTGACACTGTCGATCGCGATTGACACTGTCAATCGCGACTGATGTGTCGATCGCGACCGACAGGCCCCAACGGACACCTCTGTCAATCGCGATTGATAGACCTGTCGATCGCGATTGACAAGCTTTTTCGGCTAAATTTTAGGGGTTTTTGTTCCAAGTTTTTGGGGTAAATTTTAGGCATACTTATCAAGGAATTAGTGATTTGTGAGGTACCTACACGTGTGTTTTAAGAAAAATCCTATGAAGTGTTAACCTGTTTTACCCTGTTTTAACTCCAAAACCCTGAACTGTCATAATTTCCTCATACAAAATCCGTTTGTTGTGATTCTTGTTTTGTTGGAAAGCTCGTGGGGAGTACAACCAAAACTTCCACTGGTTACGGTAAAATTAATATCAGAATTATTAGACATAGTATTTTTAAGTGGACCATAGCCAGGGGGAGGAAAACTCAGAGATCTCAAGAATTGTGTTCCATAGAGACATGGTGCAAATTGACATGTGAATTACATGAATGAAAGTGATTTTTGTGTCATTTGAATCTAAGTCTTGAGCTAACCTTGGGATTTTTACAGGTCCATTGAGAGCACTAGAAGGCATCCAAAGCAAGGGCATTCCGCAAGCTTGAGAACCGGGTTCTTGAGCACCAAGGAGCAAGGGATATGCAAGTGAGGTTGGAATACTCTCAACTCCCTTGGTCAATTCTTAGCTTAGGCTACATGTGAATAGTGTTGGAAGTAAGTCAGGGCAACGATAGGCACGAGGCAAGTCAAGAATATCTGAGAAATCAAGTTCAAGACAAGAGATAACATTTGTGTGACCGATAACTTTAAAGGGAAAGAACCTAACGTGAGACGATCAACATTAAAGTGCGGAAATTAACTTAAGTATTCCTGACGATGTGATATCAGACAAGATCATAAACACGATAATCAACATAAAAAAGAATCAAGTGACTGATACAAAAGAACTCAGCAACGAGGTTGTACCTTGGGTAAAAATTGGGATTGCTCAAATAGGCATATGAACCTTAGATCAGGATGACACCTAGGAAGAGATAGACAGAGTCTTAGATCTTCAGAGGCTAGTTTCAATCATACTGCTAGGTCGTGGGCCCAGTAGTTGAGCCATTATTCGCACTACCCTAGCTCTAAAACTAGTGAGTCAAAGATGTCCCACGGTATGGAGAGACCTACAGGAAGTTCAGGTGTGCCATACTTACATAGGGTAGAAGGCCCCTACAAGACGTAGCTGGAATACCTTAGGACCAACCGATTAGGTGCTAGCATCTATGAGGATAGCCTAGGAAGATTTGTGGTCCAGATCAAAAACCTATCTCAATCCATTGGGCTAGAAGACCCAGTTGTCAAATTTGAAAATGGAGCATATATGGACAAAGAAGGAACCATATATGTAGTCACCATTCATCCAGATAGGACAGAAGAATTTGGAAACGTGATCCCAAAAACGGACTTAGGTGACCTGGAGCAAGGAAACATGGGTGTAGAACCTAGAATCCCTCGAGGCAAATCAGTTCTCACTAGGATTATCACACCAGAGTGGATTCCCCAAGACAATAAGAGCATAGATCTGCTCCTGAACCGAGAGACTGATGAAGCCTTTTGGAGGTATAAATCTGATCAGCCAAATGAGGTAGGAACAATCATGATCTACGAGTTCAAAGATCTTGATAGCCCAGGCAGAGTGACCTACTTAGATCACACTTCAGAAAGGATCTTTGTGGTTACAGAACATGATAGGCATGCTTACACTTGGAAGGGTGAATTTATTTTCCCCCAACCAAGATCTAATGTGTTCTTGGTCACCCCGGAGCTGGAACATCCCAAGCTCATGGAACTCAAAGAGACAGAAGTAGAGATAGGCCAGAAGTAAGCTTTGTGAACCCCTTGGGAAGAGAAAGAATGAGAACGGAGACAGAACCCGATAGACCTAGAGCCCCAAGAAACCAAAGGAATGCGGATGAATTCCCTCTACCAAGACCTAGAGAGCACACTAGAGCCTTGAGACCAACCGAGCTAGTTAAGTCCATGAAGAACTACTTCGATGGCACAGGAGACCCATATGATCATGTGGCCGAGTTTAGGCAAGTTTTGAGAGCTGAGCAAGTTGAGGACCTATTCACGCAGTATAATGCCTTTGGTCTAACCCTTAGGAACACAACCCTTATGTGGTTTCAACCATTGAATGAGAGACAGTTTAGGAGCATAGACCAACTCTATCCCACTCCCGAGGACCTAAACATGATGCTCAAGGCATATCAGGCCAGGATCCAAGAAGGGCCAAACGTGACGGATCACGAAAAATGTTACCCTAGGGTGGAACTAGAGCTTGAACGAACTAAAATTTGTGCTAAGATGGTGGAATTGACTCAAACCATGTTTGAAGCTAGTCGCCTCTTTAACATCTCTAGTTCAGCTAAGATGCAGTTGCACTTTAATGGACTGCTAGAAAGATTGGAGAGGTTAATTGCACAATCAGAAAAGGAACCCACCCCTCCAAATAAGGACAAGGCAAGCGAAAGAATAAGCATTCCCCTCCAGGAATCTTATGTGCCTAATTCCACTGAACCAGACACCTCTTCTTCTATGAATAAGTATTCATCAGAGTTCCTGCGGGAGATTCAAGAAGAGAAATGGGCTAAAGAAAGTGAAGTCCCTCCTCCCATTGAACTTGTGGATGACGTGCACGACCAATTCCCACAAGATATTCCCTCCATTTATGGAGAGCAGGAGAGTGCACAATCTCATGAGAGATTAGACTTCGAGTCTGATTCCTTACACGAATTACCCCACTTCACAGGCCCATGGGAAGCAAAGTCAACTTGTATGAGAGCACCCACGGTCATGGTAAGAAACAAAGATTCAGTCATACCTAAGAACACGGAGGTAGTAAAGAATACTAAAGAGCAGTACAATCTCACTTTAGAAGAGCTGCTCAAAGTTAGGCCAGAACTGTGGAAACATGTAGCCAAACAGGTACCAGAGATAGCCAAACCGCGTTCCTAGGTAGGTTCTCATAGAAGAGTGCCAGAAATTCCTCTAGACAAGATAGGAGATATGAGTGAAGGTGAAGAAGGAAACACCTATCTACCCATCACCCATCAAGGATACACAACCAAGGCAATTTTGGACTCAGGCGCTGGAGTTGCAATTGCTACCACTTCCCTATGGAAGCATTGGGGCAAGCCAGCACTCAGGCCAACGAGAATGAAATTGCAGATGGTCAATGGTCACATAGAAAGACCCTTAGGCTTGCTAGAAGGAATAACTCTCACTACATGTGGTGTAGAGTTTGAGCATACATTTGCTATCTGTGATTTTAGCAAGAACCATGCATATGAGATGATTTTGGGAAGACCATTTATGCGACAGTTGCAAGTGGTACAAGATTGGGGAACCAACTCATTATACTTGCAACACTTAGGTGTTACGACCAAAGTCAATCTCAAGGATTACTCTCATAGATATGTCCCTCCTATCCAATGGAATCCCATCCATAGAGCCAAAGATGATACTGAGTCTGTGCATTCCATAGGATCAGGATCCTCATGGATGCATGAAGACACCCATTTATGGATGTGCAAAGTAGCAGTAGAAGAAGAGAAGAGAGAAAAATCCAGAGAGGTAGGTGCGAAGGAAACACATAGATCAATTCAAGACCCAGCCTATGCACCTGTAGTATTCCCTGATGAAGAATTTGAACCTCACGGCTGGGCAGAAATTTTAGCAACAATGGATGTAGCCATCAATGAAGAACAATGGACACCCCACTGTGATGAGGATGGCTATGACATTTCAGTTTTCTCAATAGAGCCAATCATGGGAGATGCAGTTTTAGAAGAATGCGAACCTAGCCTTGATGCATCTGAAGATGCAAGTGACTCCGATCTATAGTCAATCATTATGGACCCACCTTTTGCATCAGATGAAGAATACTTCTATGAAGTAGAATTTCAACCCCAGAGACACGGAGAGCTTACAAATGATGTAAGGTTAGCCACACTAGTGACCCCTAAGGATGAACGAAAGAAAAGAAAGAAGAGAGAAGTCACACCAAAAGAGAAAGAATCTTTGTTTGAGGTCCCTGAAAACTTTAAAAAGTATGAGATAGACGATAGAAGAGTCATGGTAAGGATGTCAAAACGTAAGGCTCAATCAGGAGAAGCCTATGATAACAAAGAAACCACCAAGAAAATAGTTGTAGCCATGGAAGAAGGAGAAGAGAGATGCGCTTACATAGGGCATGACCTGACGGAAGAAGAGGAGTATGATTTGATAGCCTTGCTAAGAGAGTACCGAGATGTCTTTGCTTGGAGCTAAAAGGACTTGAAAGGTGTAGACCCAGACATATGCTCACACACAATTCCCATGACCTCAGACGCGAAACCCTCTAAACAGAAGCCATACACATATAACGATAATTATGCTGCTAAGATCAAAGAGAAGATAGATAGACTGGTAGAAGCTGGATTCATCTATGAAATTGAGCACACTGAGTGGGTATCCCCCATTGTAGTGGTGCCCAAGAAGAATGGAAAGCTACGTGTGTGCATTAACGTGAAGAAGGTTAATGCAGCCACTATTCGAGATAACTATCCGCTTCCTATCACGGAACATCTCTTAGAAAGAGTAGCAGGCAAGGAAGTATACAGTTTCCTTGACGGATTTTCTGGCTATAATCAGGTAGCCATTGCTCTAGAGGACCAGCATAAGACTGTTTTTGCCACAGAATGGGACATATTTGCCTTTAGGGTAATGCCATTTGGGCTTACCAATGCCCCTACAACCTTTCAGAGACTGATGTGCCATGTATTTAAAGAATTCCTGAGGAAGAACTTAGAGGTCTATGTTGATGATCTTTGTGCTCATTCCAACATCAGACAAACACATATACCTGAGCTTAGGCAAATCTTTGACAAATGTCGAGAGTATCAAGTCTGCCTGAACCTAGAAAAGTGCGTTTTCATGGTCAGGCAAGGCAAGATTCTAGGACACATAGTGTTAAAGAATGGCATATCCACTGATGAAGAGAAAGTAAGATCCATAGCAGAGTTACCTAGGCCGAAGAATGTCAAGGAAGTAGAAGCTTTGATGGGGCATTGTGGCTATTACCGACACTTTATACACATGTACGCCATCATTGCCAAGCCACTGTACGGCCTTTTGACCAACTTTGAGTGGACTAATGAATGTGAGGACTCTTTCAATGAGCTCAAAAGGAGATTGTGTTCAGCACCAATCTTGACCACACCAGATTGGAATAAGCCCTTCTATGTTCATGTGGATGCATCCAATTATGCTATTGGATGTGTGCTTGCACAACCTACGGGCGAAGGTAATATGGATCTTCCAATTGCCTATGCTAGTAGACAGTTGAATGCAGCTGAACGAAATTATACCACCACTGAACGAGAGGGATTAGGCATGGTATATGCAGTTAAAAAGTTTAGACACTATTTTCTTGCAAATAAGTTTAAATTTTTTACCGATCATCAGGCATTATTGTACTTGGTAAACAAACCATGCAATACAGGCCGATTAGTAAGATGGTTTCTCTTGCTAATGGAATATGACTTTGAGGTTGTGGTGAGAAAAGGCAAGACTCACTTGAGAGCAGACCATCTCTCTAGGCTCACATCTGGCGAAGCCCCACAAGGAGTATCAGATGACCTTCCTGATGCTTACTTGTTTAATTTGGAAGTTGTACCTCAACGGGCTAAGCCATTAGTGCCAGTGTTGACATATAGGCCTAACCACCCAGTCATAAACACTCAAGATAGGGAGGTAGTAAAAGCCCAGAAGTACCAGATCATGGCAGGAAGTATGTACAAGCATACAGATCAAGGGATCCTAGCTTGTTGTGTGGAAGAGGATGAGTGCACAAAATGGTTGCAAATAGCACATGTAGGTGCATTAGAGAAACACTACTCAAAGCAACGAACCCTACAGACACTAAGGAGACTCGGAGTGCATTGGCCAACTATGGACGCAGATGTCCATAAGTTGTGCAAGGAATGCCCAATCTGTTGCACTAAACCACTTGTGGAGCATGCCACTCTTTATCAAGTGTCCATAGTGCCAGATTGGAGTGAACCACTAGTAGCCTTCCTGAGGACGAAAACATTCCCTCAAGATATGACCCTGACGAGACAAAGAATTCTAGAACAAGAAGCCCTAGATTACTCACTCATTGGTGATAATTTATACAAGCGTGGTAAAGATGGTTACCTGAGACTATGTGTCCATGAGAGCGAGTATCTTAAGATCTTGGAAACTGCTCACCAAGGTGTGGCAGGAGGACATTTTGGACCAGATTGGGTGATTAAAGCAATCCTTTTTGCAGGCTTGTGGTGGCCGACCCTTCACATGGATGCACATACCTATGTGAAGAGGTGTGATGTTTGTCAGCGAACTCAGTATCCTATACGCAAAGATGAGATGCCACTGAAACCTATGATGGGTGGATGTGCATTCTCTAAGTGGGGAATAGACTTTGTTGGCCCGATTAATCCCCCAGCTAAGGGTTCACATGCTGAATATATCATTGTGGCCACAGACTATTTAACCAAGTGGATGGAAGTGAAAGCCACAATGAAGAACGATGCTCAAACGACAGCTAAGTTCTTATTTGAGAATGTGTTCACTAGATACGGGCTACCCATAGAGCTCGTAAGTGATAGAGGGACTCACTTCTTGAATCAAGTCATTGAAAACCTTCTTCAAGAGTTCCTGGTGATACACAAGAAGTCTGCCCCCTATCACCCACAAGCTAATGGGCAAGCCGAAAGCACCAATAAGATTCTGTGCAATGTGTTGACCAAATTGGTAAATAATAAACGCTCTGATTGGGACAAACAACTACACCATGTTGTTTGGGCATACCGAGTTGCTTATAAAACGGTACTCCAAGCCACTCCCTTTCAGATGGTATTCGGTCAAAATGCGGTGCTACCTTTGGACTTCTTGATTCCTACGTTGAGAATAGCACAGGAGCATGAGTGGACGAGCCATGAGCTCTCTTCTAGGATTTTTTACCTTGATCGATTAGGAGAAACAAGACTAAGGGCTGCCGCAGGAATATATGCAGCTAAAAAACGACAGAAGGCGTACTTTGATGCCCATGTTAAGGATAAAGGATTGAAGGCCGGAGACTTAGTTTTGGTATATACCCTGAAACAACATGCGAGAAAGCTAGAAAAACGTGGTTATGGACCTATGATCATCAATAGGATTTCAACTAGTGGAGCAGTACAACTAGCCACTTTAGAAGGCGATATTCTCCCTAATTACATAAGCGGATGCCGAGTCAAGTTATATCAAGAAACCCTGACTGAAGAGATGCTTAATAGACTCAACACTGCCAAGAAACGCAAGGAAGAAGAACAACGAATTCGAGAAGAAGCTCAGGCAGAAGTGTTGGAACGCATCCGAAGAATGAAGTTGAGAAGACAAGGTAGAGATCTGCCTAGGACAGATGACTATGTGCACCCAGAATATCATATGGCTATGTGTGAAGTTTCAAGTAGTAGCTCTCATAGAATAACTGACTGACACCCTTTTGTGACCTTAGGGTTAGGACAAGGAACAAGTGCAAGGACTGTAAGAGCCTTGATTGACTCAGGTGCAGCTACTAGTGCTGTTAAACTTTCTTACTATCGAGAACTGAACTTAAATGTCAATCCTGTGGAAGCATACCTCATAGGGTTGGGAGGTGTGGAAACCCCTTGCATGGGCGAGGTGGAACTTCCCCTCTACATTCAAGAAATTTTACTGACAGTTAACGTACTAGTGTGTCAAGATGAGGATCTCACTGAACCTTTTGTATTGGGTCAAGACTAGATCTATGATCATGCAGTCAACTTAAACCTAAGAAGTGGACTTCTTCAGGTATGGGTAAATCAGAGTCGAATTACAGTTGAATTAGACAATGGCGCACTCAAGAAACTAGGAAAGGCACAAGCTCCTAGTCCTTCCAGGAGTACACATGAAGATGACCATGTTATTCTTGTCCAAAACTATGTGATGCAGAGGGATGATTATCACAACACAAAAGTCAAGGATGCAATGGAACTCCCTTCTTTTCCAAAGGCCATCGGGATGCAGCAACCAAAGACAGATAAAAGGCAAAAGAAGCAGACGACTTCTGCTTGAAGCCAAAAGAAAATATGAAGCACGGTGTCTCAACCATCAAACCAAGTGTGGGTGCGGAAAGGTGAGCATCCTACTGCGGTCAAGCCACGACAACTAGCTCAACTTCCTATTAGTGATCAACGACCAGAGACTAATAAAAAGTCCTCCAAGAATTCTTCTGTAAAAGTAAAATCTATCTGGGTACCCAAGAAGTCGATGAAGGCTGGCCCACAATCAAGACAAATTTGGGCGCCTAACGCTTGCTTGCGGGCTCAACTAGTCACACACAAATCTTGCCATGTACAACAAGGTTCACTCACTCGAAGAGCCGATGGCCACTCTCATTCAATACACATAACACACATTTACACATGAGCACGAGCGGAATCACTTGCAAATGGGTCCCTATAAGGCCTCATTTCCACGTAGACACCCTCATAAAGCCCTACAGAGTCTCCACAAAACCAAAACATAAAGTCATTCACTGTGTTTGGCAGCCCAAATCTTGTCATAAACCCCCCGATCCCATTTGTACATTCATCTCCACCTACTAACTGCATCACTCTCACACTGCATCTTTTCACTTAGCTCATAGGACTAACAACACACACAATCATCGAGCACTCACTGATCGACTAACTCATCATTCACCTCATGTTAATGTTGTAATGGGGACAAAAATTGTTCAAACTTGTCATTTACAATGTTAACGCATGATTCTATATTCTCACAGAACTAGCAAGCAAGCAATAACATGGCAGATACAGCAGGACCTAGTTCTCAGGCAGGCACCAGCCCTCAAATCGTGGACATTGAAAGTCTTCCCATTGAGGAGGAATTGAAGGAGCGCCCAGTGGCATTGAGAGCATTACATGCCATACCGATTCAGAATCCTCCACAGGGGCACACAATGCCGGTCAGCAAAAACTCACATTGGTTCAGTGATGTGGCAGGACCTCTGGGAAAAGGCACTTACCTGTGGGAGGTAGAGATAGAGTTCAACGGGCGCTGGGGCAGGTATCACTTCTTCACCAAGGAATTCGAGAGACTTCAAAATAATGAAGGGCTGAAATCGATATGGAAGAAGGCGGGACTATACGATTACTTCAAAGCCCAATTGCCAAAGCCCGACTTTCTAAGGTGCTCGTATTTGATTAGCACCCTCACTCCGAGCAAAGTGAAAAAGGGATACAGCACCTTTGTCCTCCCATCTCTCACAAGGGGAAACGAGCTAAAGCGGTTCAAATTGACGAACAACTTGATGAGGGAAGCTCTCGACATGAAAGGTATGCACATTCCCACCGAGAAAGAGACTATGGTCCCCAACAACATGAAGAACAGGAATCTGACGAAACTAAAGGACATGGTGGCAATGACACCTACTATTGCCATTCATCTTCGGATGTGCATGCAGCATTTCGCATTCCCCACGCAAGAGAGGTTCACAATGCCACCCACGAAGATATGGTTCAGTCTATATTTAGCAGATGCCTTCGATTTGACAATCAACATGCCTCACTGGATTATTGACCAAATCCACTTGGCTCATCAACGGTGGTATAAGAAGCAAAAGTCGGTACTGTATGGGTGCTGTGCTCTCACAAGGATTGTTTACAGATGCTTGGCATATGATGTGCCAGTTCAAAGGGCACTTATTTGGACCAGGGTGCAAGAATTCCAATGTAGACTATCCACCGCAGGGCCTCCATCCAAGAAAATGAGAGGCGCAGTTCAGATGCCCTGTGCACAGGCCCGCGGTGCGACACTGACACCAGAGACAACTCCACGGCTTCCAAGGCATGTGCAACCCTTCACTATCAGATTACCAAGACATAGCACAGACGGACCAAATCTGGTGTTTCCACCTATACCAACCGACTTAGAGTTTCCTCATGGCTTTACATTGGAAGATATAACTGATGAAGAGGTAGCCAGAATAATCAATGCTACGAATTTAGAAGTGGAGGCAGAGCAAGCAAGCGGGCAACAGACAGTCACAGACCAACCCCACCCAGTCCAACCAGACGTAGTCGAAGTGGAGGATGATGAAGAAGACGAGCAAGAGGAGGAACAAGAGGGACTATCAGACGAAGAAGAGCAGGAATATGAACAAGAAGTCGTACAGGAACTTGATGGTGCCCCGGCTTATATGAAGCAATTGAAAAAGCTGTATGATACCATCAACCAAGTGCAAGAACAACACAAACTGTCCCTGGCAGTAGGAAAAGCTCTCATGAACCAAATCCTTGAGGAGGAAGGTGTGGACGAGCAATACCGAGCAACCCTTGACATGATAGCTGATGTGTTAGGGGTACCTGAGACGGTGCATACCGCTCTCGCCTATTCATGAAGATCGGAGTGACGATACGGTAGACGCCCTCCTCGATCAGGAAAACAAATGAATGTATTAGTATCAGAACCACAAGGCACCACATCCATAACCACGGGCACAACTCAAACCATTCATGACACTGAGGAAGCCCATACATCCAGTGCACCCCCGTCACCCCCCTTACCCCCTCTCCCTCCAACTCCACCACCTTCATCTCCCACTACCAGTGTAACCACTACTGTCACCGCCCCAAGGTCCACGTCCCATACCGAAGCACAGACCGTTAGTCAATCCACACAACCTACACAACCGATCACCACCTCTCTTGTTTACACTACTACTGACTCTGTAATTCTAACTGTAGCCACGGAAAACCCCGTTCCCCCGATCACACTTCCTGGCGGTTCATATTCACAACTACACACACCACTTTACACCTTCACCACCATCACCGCACCCACAATTCCCATGTTCACAATCACTCCCACGACTGCATCCACTTTTGATTTCATGGACATATCACCCACCTCCGCACCTCTCCCTCCCCCCCATACGTCCACAATCCCCCATTCTCCCACCACCAACTTCACCCTTTTCAAGCACAACATACACGCTCCCATTCCCTTTTCCCTTTCCTTCTGCATTCAACACCTTTCATGCATCCACCCCTGTTAATAATGTATTTAATAATATGTACCAATGTATGTTTCAACTACAACAGCATTACCAACACCTAGATGCCCAGCATACGAGCCTCTTCAGAAACCATGAGACTCTCCAAGCAAAATTCATTGATTTACTGAAGGAGAAGCGGCTAATACAATAGCAGTATGCTACATTGCAAGCACAACATGATCAATTAGTTGCCAATCCATCCCAGTCAGATACTGAAGAAAAACAACAACTCGATGACATGTTACACGCTCAGATCACAGACAAACTCAAGCTTCGATGCAATCTCGCCTTACTACGAAAGCACATGTCCGCAGCACTCGAAGAGAATAAAAGACTGCAGAAACAGAACGAAGAAAACCTGGAAGCAGCAATGGAAGATTCCCCGCATGAAATCGACCCAGAGAAATTCAAGGCCATCCCCTCGGAGAATATGCAAATTGTGTTGGAAACCCATGCCGACCTCCTGGAAGCCCACGCGGCATTAGAAAGAGAAAGAGATGACATACTAAAGCAACTGGAAACTCAGCAGGAGGCACCAAGCAAAGTCACAACCGCAACCGACACATCTGAAGAACTCGCAGAACTCAGAGCAGAACTAGAAGAACTACGAAGTAAAGTTCTTCAATACGAGCGTCAACCCTCTCCCCTGGTGGAACCGGAACCTCAAGACTTAGTGCCAATTGAAGTGGAGGAGACTTTTGAAGACCCATATGTTCCCATGCCAACACCCGAAGGTAAGAAAACAGAAGAAGGAATGGACACGATTGAGAATTGAAGCTCCTGAATGGATGCAAAGGCTAGAGAAGGTTGCTACAACCCATGATGAGAGAGTTGCAGTTCAGATAGCGTCTATGTCACGATTGGAAGAAGTCGTCATAAAATCAGATTACTTCAGAAACCTCTCCCATCATAGGTGGATTGGCACATCCGATGATCTGTATGTTCCATTCTGTGTACTAATAGCAGATTACAATGTTGAAATTAAGCAACGCATAACAAAAGAACCAACCTCGGCGACACAGTTTGCACTGGATGACATCCCGGCAAGTGCCATGCATGGGAATATACATCAACCTACTTAGAGGATTCGTCTGCTTGAAACCTACCTTGAGATGGTACGCACTTGGAATAACATGCCATTATACATCAAGTATAATCCCTGCTACTGCCTTGTCTTTCGAAGAAGGTCTTGGCCAGAGTACACAAAAACAGTGCTGACAATCAAAGGATGTGAAAAATGGCTCAATTATGTCTACTTAGCCCCACCTAAAGGCCAACCCACAGTAGCATACATGATTTCGACGATTCGGCATTGGGGGGTCAGGTTCAAGAATGTCCCAGATGTCATGGCACAGATGTGCCTCAAAATTTTTGAGCTCATGTTGATTACATTCAAGACATTTAAGAATATCAAAGAACCTCATCTTTCGACTCTCGGATTTAATGAAGGGAATCAGGATCTTGTCTACGATATGAGCACCACACCATCCATTAACATCGTATATGCGTGGCATGCTCGCATAAAGTATCTACCTGCCTTCTTCAAATAGACGTTTGAAGAAATGTTTATCACAGGGTTCTGGGAATATCATTCAGAGATATTCATTCCCAGACCATCTCATCTATTACAGTTATTTGCGGTGGAACAAGCTCTACATTCAAAAAAGCTACATATACCACATCCAGAAGTTCTAGGGCCAGTAGACTGGGATGCCCTACTCACTGATTTGGCCAAAGGGTTGAGAATAGCAGAACATCATTTAGCCACAGACGTTGTGGAGTACAACATCCAACAACCCACTCAACAAGGGTCTGTCAAAGACGACAGACGCGAGAGAGGGGGGGGGGGGGGGTGTTGGCAGCAGTCAAGGAACTGAAGGACTCACAAGACAAGGAAGCCAACGAAGGGAGTCGGAGCGCAGAGAAGGCACAAGCAGACAGAGTAGTCAACGAAAATTGGGCAAGTAGGCCATTATTTTTTTCATGAAGCTAAAGCATATCAAAGAGGTGGACACACCAGGAGAAGGAGCAAGTAGGGAGCTCGAAGATGTGAATGTCAAATCGTTAGAGGAAATCCCTACAAAAATAGTGATCTTCATCACTAAAGGCCACTGTAAATACCATTTCATATTTTTGTAGCTCCATTTTGTGCAAGCCAAGGAGTCCTTGAGCTTGAGGAGCATTAGATCAAAAAATATAAATAGAGCTAGAGAGCTCATTTTTGGGGGTAGCTTGTAATAGATTTGAACTTGTATGAGCATTTTGGAAGTAATCTAAGAGAACTCCATTGTCTTTCTCTTTGTCTTGCCGTGTGTGCGCGTGTGTGTGTATGTGTGTGCATGTTGGTGTGCTACTCACTCACGCACTTGTGTCTTCACTTGCTCGAGGTCATCATACCACCCTCACGTCTTCCCGAATTGACATTAAAGGAGGTGCTACTCATCATTGAGCTACATATATGCATGCACATGTATGTATGTATCATTGAGAAAGTGATATCTTATAATTGTTAGGAGTAAGATAATTATGGATGTTGGCTCACTACGACAATGCTCATTTGGACAATCTTGATGAGAATGAGATCATTTCCAAAAGAAAATGGAATGCATTCGCATATGTATGTGCTTGTATATGTACAGGTGTGCACATGTATGTATGTGTACACCTATGCACATGTATGTATGTGTGCATGTGTGCGGATCTACACATGCACACAGCTACACATGTACAAATGCACGCACCTGTACACAGGCAGACACATGTACACATGCACACACATGTTCATGCACCTGTCTATAGGCATACACAAATTTGTACACATGCACAAATCTATAAACATGCATGTATGTGTACACATGTATGTATGTACATATGCACACACACGCATATATATACAAGCATACATGCATGTGCACAAGTACATATGTATGTATGTACACATATGTATGTACAAATACATACATACATACATACACACACACACACACACATATATATATATATATATATATATATATATATATATATATATATATATATATATATATATATATATATATATATATATATATATATATATATATATATATATATATATATATATATATATATATATATATATGTGTGTGTGTGTGTGTGTGTATGTGTGTGTTGAGCCCATGAAAGCCATATTAGTCAAAGTCAACCATAGTCAAAGTCAACCATGATCAAAGTCAAAGCAATTAAAGTCAACAAGATC
>CM035415.1:141266452-141543952 GCA_020310875.1 Ceratopteris richardii | reverse complement strand
GATGTTAAAACCAGCCCCTTTGAGGGACAGTTGGCCTTCCTGCTGCCCCTTTCAAACAAGTTATCTCGTCTGGCCTTGGGGCCCTCTTTTATCCTAGTAGTTGCTAGGTGTCCAACCCTGCTTCGTGGGATTTGGGGTGTCCCATGGGTAGTATGATGGCCATTTATAGTACTTTCAAATTAAGTCAAGCTAATCCGGAAGAGTAGATTTAATAATAGGATTTCCTTTTTAAAAAAAGCAGAAAGAAGGAAAGTATACATCCATGTATGTAGGTATATTTGTTTCGCATGCATATATATGTGACTATTGTGTAGTTCAGATACATACACACATTAAGATATGGGGTGTGTGTGTGTGTGTGTGTGTGTGTGTGTGTGAGTGTGTGTGTGTGTGTGTGTGTGTGTGTGAGTGTGTGTGTGTGTGTGTGTGTGTGTGTGTGTGTGTGTGCATGTGTGCATGTGTGGGTGGATGTGCATCCAGGTGTGCCTGTGAATACACGATAGCAACCACGCAAGCATCATATGAATACACGTGCATGTTTATGCACACAACTATGTGCATGAGTGCATGTATGATGTATGCATTCATATATATGATGCAAACATGTACACATTTAAACACACTTCCAGGTGTAGATGGAAGTGTGTAAATGCATGTGAGCGGCTTTGTATGTGGATGTGTGTGTGTGTGTGTGTGTGTGTGTGTGTGTGCGTGTGTGTGTGTGTGTGTGTGTGTGTGTGTGTGTGTGCACATACGAGTGCCCCATGTGTGTCTGTGTGTTTGTGCATCTGTGTGTGCACCTCTGTGTGTGTGTGTGTGTGTGTGTGTGTGTGTGTGTGTGTGTGTGTGTGTGTGTGCGTGTGTGTGTGTTTTGTCGATAAAGAATTGCAATTGCATGACTGCATAAATTCCTTTTTTGACTGATAATCATAAATTGATGAGTAGAACAGTAAGTTTTATAAATGTCACTTTCTTTGCCAATGCTATCCAGACGAGACACATTCAAATGTGCTAATATTCAAGGCAGCTAAAAATTCACCACCTGAATCCCAGGAAAAGTGTAATTAATCATGCAACAAACAAAGGAAAACCTATGTAAGGCATTATTGACAGGGGGGACTCTCGATTCTACAGTTAATTTTAGAAAACTGGTACACTTTTTTAAGCTAGGGATCAGGACCGAGGGAAAAAATCAATTCAATGGCTAGGCATATGAAAAGTACTAGTTGCTAATGCTTTCATATAATGATACAGCAGGAAGTGATGTTGTTATTACAACTGATTCTATACAGATCATTTTACACACTCTTGTTGGAGATTTTTCCACCTAATCAGCCCCTAGAAGATAGAGAAATAAAGAATTAGAATCTTCAAACAGAAGAAAATCACAGAATGAACACATATTAAAAAGCCCAAAGTAAAACAGTAAATTACCCTGTACACTGTTAATGTCAGATTGAATAGCAAACTTTTGAAGTTGAAGATCCCATATGGTTATGTTCCACCCCTGGATGCAACAGGTGAACAGGATTTAAATCAGATTGACTGTAGCAAGGTAGCACTATGTCTGTGTAAGAAGCACGAAAACATCATCCCAGTAGAACCAAATCCATCCATTGCATCAGTCAAGAGACAAAAATGATATGCATAGAGCATTCATATTGGCCGAGTTCTGGCTTCAACAGAAATTATGAATATCTTGATCATTTCTCAGACACAAAACTTCCCAGTATTCTCATTTTCTTGATCATTCTAAGTGGCCGACACTCATCAGAATCCAAAACAAAAAGTATAGAAACACAATTGTGCACTTTCAGCATCTATTCTGGGATTCCATTCAACTCCGAAAACAGAACTCTTATGGAAACAGTGAGTGGTACATGTTGGAAGAAATAGTCCAGAGAACAGAAATGAATCGATATCAGCCTCATGAGTTAAAAAATGGTCATGGACACCACCAAAACTTCATAAAAGGATCTGAAATTAGATTACAAATTTAGGTCGTCCCAAATCATCATTCATTTAACTATGCACCATAAAACAGGTAAATTTTTTATTTCAATTTTCTTTCACCTCCATGCCAACTGTAACTTCTTCAATGATCACCATGTTCCCCTCGTGCATATACAAAATTCAAATACCTTTCGACATAGTGTTCCCCTTTGATGCTCCTTCCTAAATGCCTCATTGTAAGCCTCCAACCTTATGTTCAAACACATGCATGGACAAACCTCCCTTAGTGCAATTTGAGATACCACTCATTCCCCCTTTTCCAATGATTAGTAGATTATCCGATATAATAAAGAGTGCACCATGAGATACATTTAACCAGTTCTTTACCATATGGTAAAGCTTTCAAGGAGCTATGACATCTCTAATCATGTCATCAATGCCCAAAGGAAGATGTAGGCTCTAATATAGATCCTTCATATGAAGAGTTCCGAAAATTTAAAGCAAATTCATTGAGTTTCTATCACTTTCAAAAGTCAAAGGTAAACTTACTCATGATAAAGCCTTGCACTAAACAATACAAAATCCAAAAACCATAACAAATGGTTAACAAATAAATTTAAAAAATATAAATAAGTGATTTAAGTAGAAGGTTATAAATGATAATAAACCTTCAACAAAAAGTATCATATTTCAAACTTTATCATGCATAATTTGGACAACCTGTGATGAACCAATTCATGTCATCAATGCTCGAGAGTAGATGTAGGGTCCAATAAAGAGTCTTCACATAAGCACTTTGGGTGGGGGGAGAGCTGATTTTGTATCACTTTCAAAATTGAAGGGTAAATGCACCCATGTTTATATAAAGCCTTGCACTAAAAAAATAGAATGTAATAAAATCAAAAGAAAATGAACCAATAAGTAAGCAAATAATGAAAAATAAACATTCAAATCAGTAATAAAATAAATAAACAAGAACTTTTGAATTTAAAAAGGAAATAGAACTAATTTAAAGAAATTTTTCGTTTAATATAAGGGATAAAACAACCTTCTAAAAACCTATCAATGGGACTAACAAGTTCATGATAGACCCTACCTTTCTAAGGGTTTCCTTGAATGAATAACTCCTTTTGAGCAAGTAAAGAAGTTAAAAAGACAAAAATGAATTCAATGGGCATTGTGAATATGAAACCCGATGAGCTTTCACTCAAATGAGAGAACGGTAGTGTTGTAACTTGTATTGATCTTGAAACTTGGAAAAGATTGAGATACCTATTCTCTTTGAAGAAACTAATGCAAAAACACATTTTTTGTGATGAAAAGCTCTCAAAGTGTTGGAATAAGCTCAACAATAAAGCCAAAGACCAGACAAAGCTAATCCATTTGTTCATAACAATATATATGTTACATAAATGCATATTGCTCCTACACCTACCAAAGACCCATGTCAGGTACTTCAAACACTTTCTCTAAGACTACAACTACTAATTATGCCTCAGAGATAATCTGCATGTGGCAATTCATGACTAAGAGGGACGGTTTATGATTGTGAGAAGTTTGCTGAGTACATTGTGCGACAAGGGACATCTATTTTACTGACCTATGACTGTTGGGCCTTTCAAACAAGATTTTAGTTTTTAAAATCATCTGAAGGTCAAATGGAGATTGCCTGTGGCCTGCATGAAAATAAGGTATTTCATATCTAAGACTACTACTAATTATGCACCAGAAATAATCTGCATGTGGCAATTCATGACTACAAGAGACGGTTTATGTTTTTGAGAACTTTGCTGAATACTGAGAGGGACATCTATTTTACTGACATATAGCTGTTGGGCCTTTCAAACAAGATTTTAACATGAAAGTTCTTAAAATCATCTGAAGGTCAAATGGAGATTGCCTCTCACCTGCATGAAAATAAGGTAATTCATCAAATAGCACAGCCCTATGCACGTTGTTTTCCCTTGCCCTTTGAAGTGTAATAGAGAGTGTGAATTACCCTTGTTGAATTGTAAATACATCAAAAGTTGGTGGCAAGAATTATGCCTTTCCTTGCTTATTTGCCTCCCAAGTATACGTCCTTTCAGTATCACCTTTGGTACATGCATCCATGCACATGATGGACTGATTTGGATGCTTGACCAGCTTAGGTACTCAGTGCCATGGCATCCTTGAATTCAAGGAATTACTTCTCTTTAAGGACAAGAGGCGATTTTCAGGAGACCTTTCATGGAAACTTTTGCAAGCTTATAGCAATACCTCACCAGATACTCTTTCAACTGACTTTAAAAATCATGCAACTCAGTTTGCTAACTACATTCTTTGAGCACCATAAAGCCATTGTATATTCTTACTCAGGGAGTCTGTTCTCCTAAAACATATCAAGGAAATGAGCATGTGTATTCCCAAAAAACAGTCCAGACTCTAAGGTCAGGTGAACAGATAAATGTCTATAACTTGGCCTGGCCAAATTGTGGCTAAAAATATGAAAAGAGCACAAATAGGAAGCTCTCGCAGAGCTATATAATGAAAAGTTCACAATCTATGTTGGAAGAGTAAATATGAAAAGAGCACAAATAGGAAGCTCTCGCAGAGCTATATAATGAAACTTTCACAATCTATGTTGGAAGAGTCCTTGAAGCCTTCACCCCCAACATCAAAGCTATTTCCAATTTAACGCACACACATTTGAGTCCCAGTATCAAAAGTTTATCAATGTGTACTACACATCCACTATGAAACAAATCCAAGCTCCTTCAACTTAGCGGACCAATGGCTGTAGCTATGGATAGCAATATTCACAATATTTTTAATGTGAGAGAAAATTTGCTCAAAGTTGGAAGCCCCTTACCTCCTCAAACAAGTCTTGGCATTCTTTACTGATGCTGGATGACAAGTTTTTAAGCAAAGGATGTAAATCTCCATTATTGTTATTTGTCATGTGCCCTCCAAGTTGCAACTCCATATCATGTACATTCAGTTCCCAAATAGCTAAGTTGAAAGCACGCCGAACTTTGTTGCAAACAGCACCTTCAACATCAGTGACATTGGCAAAGCGTGCTGCAGCTGCATCCTCTGCCTTGATCTGCCATTCTACCAATATATCTGCATTCACTTTTCTGTTATCATTGGACACTCCGGTTACTTCATGCACACAACTCTGCCTGCGTGAGAGTGATTCAAATCCCATAAACACCTCAACTTTGGAGATACTCAAATAATGCCTGAAAAAATATGAAGTTAAAACAGATTATCATCTTATAATGCATATAAAATCACCACATTCTTTCTCACACTACAGTACATTAAATATAGTGGAAAAGGAAGCCTTATATATGTACTATTTGATTATTCTTTGAGATAAGAGGCAGGATATAGTCACAATGCTCGATGCAAATGACACTCTTAGGCAAGAGCTTTCCAGAATTGATGCTACTCAACAGTACTTGTTTCAGAATCTTCCCAAAATTAGATTAGTTTGTAAACGTTATATTTGGATTAAAGAATCCAGCAGTGTTCAAAATTTTGAAAGTAGTGAAACTTCATGCAAGATAAAGAATTAAACATTGGTTATGATGGGATAGTTATAAGATGGAACATAACTGCAGATATCAGGATCACGTAACTGGGTCACTCAAGTCAATATAATATGTGATTCAAGTAAAAGTATATTCAGACTAGATAATCTATTTACACATTGATAAGAAAGAGAATAGACTCTGCTTCACCACATATTTGATCTGAACCAACCTGCCAGGATAAAGGACCTGTGGCTGCCTATTGCAAAATTTGATGCCAATCTCAGATTTGTCAACAGTAACTATTCGGAATGGACCAAGAACAAACTCTTTCTCTGACAATGTCTTCTCATCAGTAATGATGTAAGAGAACATCTCTGAGGGGCAGTCATGAACTGATGTCCCTGCCTCTAGCAATGTTGCTTTTCCACCAACCCATGCCACCCCCAGATGTCTTTCAGGTATGTGTACCCTATGAAGACAGCCAAGGTTCACATAGGGAACTCTTTCACTTATCACCTGCATAAAGTGTTTGGAGGTAAGCACATGCTGGTATACTAGCTAACTTCTCAAACATGGATGGGAGTGAAAACAAGAAACGAAAAGAAAAAAAAAAAGGGTTCGTGGTACAAGAAGCTCTATAATGTCATGGCACAGATATCTAACATATCGCAAACATTTCTGTTAAACAAAACATCTTTATGTGTTATTTTCCTCCAAATCCTTCAATAATAGAGTGACTAAAAGTTAAAACTTGGAGGAAACTGATTCTTTGAGACCATCACTTCAATCATACCTGTTCCAACACAAAATTGTCTGCAGAAACTGTATGATTTCCTGATGGCAGTATTTGTGGTTCTAAACCAATCCAGGCCAACCCCACCATTTTCTCTGGAATTTCAACAGTCAAACTGGTGGTCTCATGTTCTTTGCCTATGCTTGAGTGATCATAGACTCTACTAGCTGAATGCTGGTGATTTTGTATTCCCGCATTCAAGTGCCCTCTCGTAGCAATAATGTTTGATGGCACCTTTGGCAAAGAACCCGAATTGCTTAGTCTGGTAACTGTCTTTTGTGCATTCTTTTCAAAATTATCAGACCACTTCCATGCTGCTGTTGCGGCTCCTTTTGGTTCCTCTCTGAGATCCTTTATTGCATCTGTATCTTTTGATAACCCAAAGATCCGTTGCCTCATCTTTTTCACTTTTGCTGGGGTGGTCTGCAGATCAGACCATGCATTTAATGTCCTATTTAAAAACGGATCAGCCTCTTTCAAGCTAAACATGCTTGATTTACGGAGGCTCTCTACTGCATCAAGCGATTTGTGCAGCAAACCACCTCGAATATGCTCATATTTATTGAATTTACCAAAAGGCTTTCCTGGTACCGAAGAGGATCCCCTTCTCTGCCCAGGAATTGAGCTTCCTGTAAAGTTCTGGTCAGGGTTTGCATGCGTATGCAGACTGTCGGGCTTCACTGGGGAGATTCTGAGGCTAGGACTTGCATTGCTTGCGTTTGCCAACGGACTCCTTGGCAAAGGTCCAGATTTACTCAAGCCTTTCTTTTGGTCTCCTGGTTGGTGGCCTTTCTTTTTTCCTGGTTGAATGCTAGTACCATTATGTCTGCTGGAATCAGCAATTTTCCGAGCTGATGAGCTCCTCTTGATGCTCTTGACAGATTCTGAGCTTCGATATGCTGAATAATCTTTCGCACATTCATGATATGTGTAAGAACAAGTATCATCAAAAGTGACATGTGGATGAACGGACGATGCTGATGATCGTGCAGATGATGGCAACGGCCTCCTTGATGATATAGACAAGGCTGTCGACTCTGATGATGTTCCAACTCCTGTAGATACAATATCTGAAGAGGATATTAATATTCCTGTTCCTGTTGATGATGCTGCATCTATTGGTACTGTGGTTGCCCTCGTTGCTGCTATCGATCCTGGAAATAGTTGTGTTTGTGTAGACGACAGCAGCAATGACGAAGATCGCGTTGAAGATGATGACGACGCCCATGTATCAAACAGTTCAGCAAGCGTTTTTCTTGACTTGCCACTTTGAGAGATACGGTCACCCGTTCTCCTTTCGGCGTAACTTGCACCATCGCCTGCCTTGGGAGGAATAGGGGTGGACCATTCTATGTGCTGAGCAAGTTTCACCATTCAGCACCTTCTGGTACAGCCCGAGGTAAAATCAATGAAGAGAAATGAGCGGCGCAGAATGAGAGAAGCAAGGGATGACCTCGCTTGGTATCTGCACATGACAGAACACAAACAGCTCCCAAAGTAGGAATATCCTTTCACAATCGCACACACTCACTGGATTCAACGCAGAGATAAACGGACATGTAAAGGACTGTGATTCGTGAGTAAAAAGCTGCTGTGCTACATCCAATGAGCCTCTAAAGCCGTAGTGCCGTCGTAAAAGAACGTGACGAAGAAGAGAGAACGCCTGATGCTTTGTTAGGAAAATGAGCTTACGTTGCTGACAAAGCTAAAAGCTGAGAACAAGTCTAACGTTCATGAGCCAGGAAAAGGCCCAATGGAAATGCACGGATAGACACTTTGGGCACGATACAGTTTTTCTGCAGAAAAGGCAGAGCAGAAATCTCTCTCTCTCTCTCTCTCTCTCTCTCTCTCTCTCTCTCTCTCTCTCTCTCTCTCTCTCTCTCTCTCTCTCTCTCTCTCTCTCTCTCTCTCTCTCTCTCTCTCTCTCTCTCCTCCCACTGAGCTTATCGCGCATCCACAGACACGTCTATCCTGATACACAGATACACGAGTCAGACTCCAACCCGTTGTACCCTTTTTCCCGCCTTTCTGCTTATTCAGCCTACAACAATACCTCTTGTCTTCAAGTCAAAAACCTCTACAGTTGAGTAAGATTCTGATTTGGCAGGAACACTCAAGAGGAAAAACCTCTAAAGTTGAGTAAGATTCTGATTTCGGCAGAAACACTCAAGAGAAGAAGGAACGCTCGAGAGAAGAAGCTGGGCAATTGACATCTTTGCCTCCTCCTAGACTACGGCCGCGAATTCATGTACAGAGAATTCTTGGAAAGACAAGCACATGACATGCTGTGTCTCCAGGAATGAAGGATATTGAAACATCGACCACCAAGTCACATGCTCACGAGCGTTCTGCTCGAACTTACATGTGATCTAGCTCTTTCCAGGAATCCGTCGCTCTGATCTCACGTAAAATTGCGTTTCTTCTTTCGGTACGTCCAAACCCCAGTATCGTTACAACTCTCTTGACCCTTGAATGGACGATTACTGCGCCGGTCATACTCTCCTCATCCAACTCCTTTGCCGTGACCCACGAGACCTTTTCCGATATCTTGCGTCTAGTTTTTTTATCTCGATGTTGAACAGACCGTACCATGTCGAGCTGTGAATCTGTAAAGACGTACGCTCTCACTTCTGCTCTGTTCAGTTTCTCATACCATTCCTAATCAGATTCATTTGGACTTACGATTCCTAATAAGATTCATTTCGACTTTTTCACCGAATCACATTCTCTCTCTCTCTGCGTGTTCGAGTCCTTGATATCTATTCCTATGTCCTCTGCGGGGCCACCAGCATTTTTCTACCCAAAAAGCCTGCAATGCAGCCTTTTCTCGGGCTTGTTTTGCAAGGGAAAATGCCAAACGAGCCTCTCCAATGCTCCATGGATCATCACATGGTGCACGCAGCACGTATTCATTCGCTCGTATTGCCGTCATCTCCACACTATCGTCTACTCTAGGAACAGAATGCAGGAATGCATTATGCAAGGATTCATTACTTTTTATCCAAGCAAAATTCAGCAATCGATTTTTCCGCCCTTTCAAGGCTCTTTCAGAAGACGTTGAAGTTTTCCAAATTCCGAGATTGAAGCAAAAGTCTTTCTTTCACCTTCAAGCGACAGCACGAGACAATGAGACATCCACTCTCTAGCTTTTGACCTTGCAGATAGCTGATGACTAAACGTTTGGTGAAACTCATACGGCCTTTCTTGTGTTCAACTTCACAGCAATGAATTTTGAAGCAGGAAAGTGGGGACACAGAGAACACATACACACACACACAGCAATCCAATAGATGTACTCTTTTTGCCATAATTTTTGTCTCACGTGTACTTAGGAGATCCATATGTTGAATGGAGAATGAACAAGGCGCAAATCACATTTTGTCCAAGCCTCATAACCTAGGGGTTTATGCTTTGAATTTCAAGGAGGAAGTTCTGAGTTCAAATCCTCCCTCGACATATCCATGAGTCCCCAAAGATGGGTGCCCATGAGTTCCCCAAGATAGGTCCTCTACCTTAGGAGGTCGGATATATGTCTTTCCAATTCATTGTACTCTCAAAAAAAAAAATCTTCACATTTTTATTGTTTCTTCTACCAACTCAGATGTTGAATGAGCACGAGGAAGGCATAAGATCTTCACATAGAGAGTAGAGAGTAGAGAGTATTCATGGAGTATTCGATCATATCTTTTTGGTATTCATAGAGAGTAGAGGAGCAAAACATTTTTATATCTCCAATGTTCACAAGCCAAAAAAGGCGATTTGAAGTACACAAGTTTCCGTTGAAGATCATGCATTTTTTTTATGGATATAACCATTTTGTTCTGTCGATGATGAACTTATTGGTATGACCATAACATGTGAGATGGAAAGATCTATGTGTAATTTATGGAATTTTTTTTTTGTTTTTTTTTTGAGGGGGGACACTAATTTTCTATTACTTTTCAAGTACCGAAAAAAGCTAGCCGTAGAGAGAAAATGATGAGATGATGAAAGTAGGACATGCTACATGTACTTCCCCAACAAGCTTTATATGAGGTTTGAAGCTTTCAGGTAGCGACATGAGCCACGAGCTTCACTTTTATCCTCATATTTCATAAGGTTGGAGGCATGATGCGGAAGATAACAAGACAAAAGTATGAAAAGAAGATGTGAGTCTCTTCATCTCATTTTCGGGCTTCTAGAGAACATTGCGGAGTCTCTTATGACTTCTTCATTCCCAAGGTGGGGCATCACATCCTTAGTCAATCCTATGGGTAGAGAGAGGAGTACAACGAAGAATTCAACCGTTGGTGGACCTCATGATGCAGAGTGTCTGGTTATGGAATGCATACACACAAAGTCGTCATAAAAAGAAAGGAAAAAGAAAAGATGGCTCAGCTCTCTCTCTCTCTCATCTCACACACACACACATCAATTTGTTAAGTGACATGTTGATCACATGACTTGATGAAAAACTCTTTAAAAAAAAAAGGTTATCCTTCTTGGCCCTTTTGAGATCATCGTTGGATAATATCCATCCTTGTAATTTAGGTTTATCTAGTAAATTATTGGAGTCGGGGATCAAGAACACGTAAACGACATGAGGAAGACAAAAATCTAATTAATGCAACATAGAGTGTATTGCTAAGCGTGGAACATGCAAGTATAAGTAGTAATCCAGGGTTATTAGCATCTATACAAGTCTAAGGAAAAACACTCTTAAGGGTCCCGGTTCGCTGGCCTGGTGGTTGGGCCTCTCGCCTCTTGAGGCAGGGGCGAGGGTTCAACCCCTAGCAGTAACATGTAGGGACATACGAATTCCAAAAACTATTGTATGTGGTTGTTGGCCACCGTTTGACCATCCTCGCGGTAGTTGTGACCGCTGTTCAACCCAGTTTTGTAAACCCCTGTTCTTGTGGGATAAGGGGGGTCCCATGGGTACTATGCCCTTCCTTGTACAGTTGCAATTTCAAAGTTAAAGTCCGGGGGAGTAGGCCTCGACCGAACCTCCATTTTAAAAAAAACAGTCTTAAGAAAAGAAAAGGTGCCCCCACAATTGTAAGTGTATCCACACACATGACTACAAAAATATACTAACAAATCCCTCTTACGAATGATGTGGTGAACAAGAGGCTCAAACTCATGTACAAGGAAGTGCTAACCAATGTGGGCTTAGATCACTCTAAAAGAAGGAGTAAGCCCAAAGATTTGTGAACAAGCTTCAAACTTCTCACAAGGTAAAGCATCTGTGAAAAGGTCTAGAAAATTATCTTGTGTGGGTTTATATGGTAGACTGACCTTTCAAGCATAAAGTTGCTCCATGACATAATGATAGTAAATTGCAATGTTCTTAATGCAGTCATGGAATAGTAGATTCGCCAAAATTGCCAATGAACTTTGATTATCACCGAATATGGTAGTGGTAGAGGTCTTCCTAACACCAAACACATCCATAATGCATATAAGGCACACACACACATAGTAATCGTTGTGAAAAGTGACCTATACTCAGCCTCACAACTAGAAGTGGTCTTAGTAGGTTGGTTTTTTATCAACCAAAATATGCATGAGGTACCAAGCATGAAGCAAAAACCACTTGAGAATACATGTGCGCCATAACATGCAGCCCAATCTGAATAAGAAAGAGAATGTGAATACCTACCAATGCTTGACAGAGGGGTTATGCATAAATCTGGTTATGTGAAAGATAAAAAATTGAGCATTGGATTGTGTGATGCATACATAGATAATGCATTCAAAAAGGTTGCTGGTAGAATAAGTGGAGCAAGAAGACTCTTTTTTATTATTAGTTAAATGTAAAAAAATGATAAGTGTTCAAACGGGTGTGGTGTAGTGGTATGCCTTGAACGTCGTGGGGCAAAGTGTCTGAATTCAAGTCAGTGGAGAAAATGATAAGATGATGAAAGTATGACTAAACATATGCATTTCTCCAACAAGTTTTATATGAGCTTTTGCTGCTTTATATGCGCCACAACCTTAACTTTTATCATGTTGCAAAGGTGGGAGGCATGATGTGGACCAAAAAAGACAAGAATATGGAAAGAAGGTTCTCAATCTCTTCATCTCTTTTTGCTTTTTTGTGATACAAAAATAAGGGTTGTAGAGAAGACTTCACAATCTCTTATTATGACTTCCTCATTCCCAAGGCGGGGCATCACGTCCTTAAGTCAATCCTATGAGTGGACGAAAGTGTACAACAAAGATTTCAACCGTTGGTGGACCTCCTCATTATACATAATGTGCCGTTATGAAACGCATACACACAAAGCCATCATGAAAAGAAAGCCCTTGCAACCATCTACATGATAGCTCCTATTCATCTTCCTTCTTTGTGAGTGAAATCAATTGTTCTCTTCCATGTCATCCTAAATTCAATGAACTAGTGCAAATGCAAATGGGTGTGGTGTAGCGTTAAGCCTTGAACATCGTGGGGTGAAATGCATGGATTCAAGTCCCCAAGCACTCGACATGTTCAGTCTTCAGCTGTATTCAAATGTATGGGTGCCTCCACCTTACGGGGTTGGGTGTGTGTGTGTCTTTCCAATTCACTGTACGTTAAGGGGAAAAAACAATAGACTAGTTGATTGCTCCACATAGACTTGTATGTTGTAACTTTGGTTTTTGTGGACATTGTTATTCTACCGTGTGATTGCATGTGGATGTGGATTGGCATGAGTGACCCTTGTTTCTAAAAATGGATCCAATAATGAGTCGTCAAGTGGCACCTTAAGTGGTTATCACCTTATAGGGCTCATATGAGATATGCTCTTGATGGGAATGGCACCCATTTTTTTATATCACGGCCATAAAGATCGTATATTGATAGTTCCTTATTTTGTATATGAGCACCACGGAATGCTTGGAGATTGTAAGTGCATGCACACGAAAAAAGCTTAAAGAATCATAAACTTGTCTTTAATGCTTCCGCCATGGATAGTTTGGGTTAGGGTCCATATAACATTGAGCATAGCCATTCGACCATTAAGCATATATGATATATTGCATTTTCATTTTGGATAGATTATGAATTATTAGATGATTGAATGTGCTCAATAGTCAAGATCCCTCAATCAATTCATGATTCCCATGAAAAAAGAAAAAGAAAGGATGAACTCAATGCGTGAATGTATCAAATGTTAGCCAAGGAAATTTCATTCCTAGAGCTTTTAAACGATACCTTATACGCGTCAACCCGACCTACATATGGGGATATACACTCCCATCTTTGTTGAGAAGATTTATCAAGGCATTGCACACATCTTCCATCCACCTTGCCCAAGTCTACTTCCTATGCTCTGATACTAGTGTTACATTCAAGGGGATTTGAACTCATGACTGAACTTGGTTTGGAAACATGTCTATCCCCCTCCTGAAGTGTAGATCATAGGACTAGAGTAAGGTGTTGGATCTTTCGAGTACTTGGAATTTTTGTCAAATATAACATCCTTGGATGGTAATTGTATGATACTCGAGATCATATCCAATAAAGGTGTGCTTCTTAGACTCGGCGAGGCAAGCTTCTTTCTATCTTGTTTGGGTATGTGGAGATAGACATGACTATTAAAGACACGAAAATAATTGACAGTAGGCTTCCTTCCATGGTAAGCCTCGAATGGTGTCATATTAGAAAGTGCATTGGTGAAACCTCAATGAAGGATGTGCATGACAATGTGAACGACCTTAACCTAAAAATTTGGGGGAAGGTTTTTATTGTGGAACATTGTTTTATCCATTTCCATGATGCTTTCAGTTTTGCATTCTACAGCCCAATTTTGAGATGGAATGGAGGTTGAGTGACTTGTCATTTGATCCCTTTTTGTTTGAAGAAGCTGTCAAAATCATGCTCAAGAAATTCTCCACCACCATCAGATCGAATGCTCTTCAAAGATGTAGATGATTCATTCTCGACTTTAGTCATCCGATCATTGAATTTGGAGAATAAATCTGTTGTGGTCATCTTCAAGGGGATAAAAGTAGAGTGATCGATTCAAACATGGGGTATTTATGGGACCACAAAGGTCCATATGGACAAGGGCTAGAGGATTCTTAGCTTGGGTATATGCTTCATTTGGAATAGGAGCCCTATGTTATTTGTCTTTGGTACATGCTTGGAAACTTATTTAAATCAAGTGATTGTAGGCAACTCTTTGACCAATCGAGATGAGGAAATCTTCATAGGATATGAAATGTGTCCATGTCTTTCATGCCATAGCTTGAAAATTGACTCTTTGGTGAGGAAATTAGATAGCTTGTAAAGTCCTTTGTTTTCAAATTCTTGGGCTATGATGTTGCGTGTAGAGGGATTTATCTCTTTAACAAAGTTGTTGTCAAATAGCACTTTTTTGTGATGATCCATTGTAGCCTTTATTGAGAGTAAATTCATGCAAATAGTTTTGTGCATGGAGAAAGCCTAAGTTCTTGGAATAATGCACACTAGAATTCTCTTTAATTGAAGCATAAATGTAAAGCCATTGCAGTTTATGCTTTGGAGGTTTCAAAGGTTAAATCCTTAGTTATATAAGTTAAAGGTAAAAGGAGTAAATGGAGAAATTCTCGTGAGTTCATTAGGAGCCAAAAGCTAGGAATCAATTTGAAATCAAATTTAAAGTCATTCCCAAAAGTTAGGATCACGTTTAGGTGGAATCTTCAACAGTCATCAAGTAAAAAAGACATATAAATACGCTATGCCTTTAAGTCGTGGAAGAGATAGAGATTAGAGTTGATCATCACACTCTCATTGAGCGGAGATGTACTACCTCAAAGTTAGATAAGTCTTCCACACTCTATTTATATCATATGTCCACTAGTAATCCATTTTATACTTCAATCTTACTTGTTTGTGAATCTTTGTTATCGATTACCATATATTGAGTATTTCATCAAGTTCTCTAAATCATTTCTCTATGTGTGAGTACTCTTTATCCAATTCATCAAATGGATCACTTAAGTAGCTTTGTAATAAGTATTATACAAAGTTTCATAACATTTGGATGTATAAATCTTGATATATGAACAAATTTATGTGATAGGATCTGTGCATCATCTTCTTCCTTAAAAGTTGGTTTTACCCCCCAAACTTCTTATGCACATTGCTCTGTGTATGGTCCTAGATTCATGAAATAAATTGCTATATATTAATTAACACTTCATTTGAAAGTGTGAAAAAGGTCTTTGGACAATTGCTACTAGGTTGTGAGCACTGATCAAAATACCGAGAGCTTTTCTTCCATAAATATAAAGTTTCTCAAGGCTCTTTTGCATTCATAACTTATCTATTTTGACACAAAGTTTTGGGAACGATGCTCCACAATACTATGGCTATCTAAATGCATATTTTGGAAGCTTACAAATTCTATTAAGGTAATTTAAAGTTAACAAGGCTGGTCTTGAGGAGGTTTTTTCTAAGACGATCTCATCTCTACATCCTACCTATCACCTCTTCACAATGATATTAGAGCAATGTCAAAGAATTGACATTATGGGTGATGGATTCCCTTCATCTATTGACAAGTTGGATCGAATAAACTACTGAACATGGTCTCTAAGAATGGAGGCTTATCGATAAGGAATGAATATATGATGCCAATACTCAGAAACAAGTGCCAATCAACTCAAGATGAGCAAGAAAGGTTGAATATATGTTTCTGAGTATTGGTATCATATATCTCAAGAGATATATGATGCCAATACTCAGAAACAAGTGCCAATCAACTCAAGATGAGCAAGAAGGGTTGAATATATGGTGTGTGCAAAGAATGCTTTGGCAAGGTCATACATTCTCACATCTATCTCTGTTTTTTTTACTCCCTCATATTAGGAAGTGTAAGACTTTGCAAGATGTCACAAGGAAGGAGATAAGGAAGAGAGCTCACACACACTCTCACACTCAAGGAGGAGCACACACACAAATTAAGGCATGGAAGAATGATCTTCTTCTTCTTCTATTTCATAAAAGGAATATACAAGAATGACATAATACAAAAATACAACTAGTTCATAAGGAAAGAAACCAATGTCCACAAATCGGTGAATTGACAAGAAACAAGTGAGCCATCACTCTTGATAGATGAATCTAGTAAACCTCACTAAAGTATCCCTATCATATATCAGCATGACCACTATACATGTCAGAGAAATGAAAAAGTGATACGTGTCATCCTCGATCATCACATGTTTGAGATTGATATATCAACACTCCCCTTCAAGCTCAATGCCATGTCCCAAAATCCAAGCATCTTTCAAAACTTCCTCTTCTTCTCTACTCCAAGTGCTTTACTGAAAATATCAACAACCTACTCATCTTTCTTCACATAAACAAAATCAATATCACTTGCTTATACCTTTTCTCTAATGAAATGATAATGTACTTCAATATGTTTTTTCTAGCATGAAAAACAAGATTTCATGTTAATTGGATGTTGCTAAGATTATAACAATAAGTGATGATAAGCTTTTGCACTTCCAAACCTAAATCTGCAAGTAGCATCTCTAACCATGATGCTTCACATGCTACCAATGCAACACCTCTATATTGAGCCTCTATACTTAACAAAGCAATAGTGGGTTTCTTCTTGCTGCTTCATGTAATAGTTGCACTCCCAAGTGAGAATAGAAATCCACTAGAAGATATTCTATATGGAATACTATCAGCCCAATTTGCATCGATGTGTCCATGAACTTGCAAATCTACATCACCTTCATAAAACAATGCATAATACAAAGTAGCACTCACATAACGTAAAGTGCACCTTAGAGCACCTAAAGGAAATTTCTTGGGAACTTGCGTAATCATCTGAATGTGTATTTCTTACTCCTAGAGTCTTCACAGAGGGCATTTTCATTTTGGATAGATTATGAATTATTAGATGATTGGATGTGCTCAATATTCAAGATCCCTCAATCGATTCATGATCCCCATAAAAAAAGGAAAAGAAAGGATGAACTCAATGCGTGAATGTATCAAATGGTAGCCAAGGAAATTTCATTCCTAGAGCTTTCAAATGATACCTTACAGGTGTCAACCCGCCCTACATATTGGGATATACACTCCATCTTTGTTGGGAAAATTTCTCAAGGCATTGCACACATCTCCATCCACCTTGCCCAAGTCTACTTCCTATGCTTTGATACTAGTGTTACATTTAAGGGGATTTGAACTCATGAATAAACTTGGTTTGGAAACATGTATATCCCCCTCCTGAAGTGTAGATCATAGGACTAGAGTAAGGTGTTGGATCTTTCGAGTACTTGGAATTTTTGTCAAATATAACATCTTTGGAAATGGTAATTGTATGATACTCGAGATCATATCCAATAAAGATGTGCTTCTTAGACTTGGTGAAGCAAGCTTCTTTCTATCTTCCTTGGATATGTGGAGATAGACGTCACTGTCAAAGACACGAAAATAATTGGCAGTAGGATTCGCTCCATGGTAAGCCTCAAATGGTGTCAAATTAGAAAGTGCATTGGTGAAACCTCAATTAAGGATGTACATGACAATGTGAACGACCTTAACCTAAAAATTTGGGGGAAGGTTTTTATTGTGGAGCATTGTTTGATCCATTTCCATGATGCTTTCAATTTTGCATTCTACAACCCCATTTTGTGATGGGATGCGAGGTTGAGTGAAGAAGTTGTCAAAATCATGCTCAAGAAATTCTGCACCACCATCGGATTGAATGCTCTTCAAAGATGTAGATGATTCATTCTCGACTTTAGCCATCCGATGCTCAAGAAATTCTCCACCACCATCGGATTGAATGCTCTTCAAAGATGTAGATGATTCATTCTCGACTTTAGCCATTGGAGAATGAATCTGTTGTGGTCATCTTCAAGGGGATAAAAGCAAAGTGATCGATTCAAACATGGGGTATTTATGGGACAAGGGATAGAGGATTCTTAGCTTGGGTATATGCCTCATTTGGAATAGGAGTTGTTATTTGCCTTTGGTACATGCTTGGAAACTTATTCAACTCAAGTGATTTTAGGTAACTCTTTGACCAATCAAGATGAGGAAATCTTCATAGGATATGAAGTGTGTCCATGTCTTTCATGCCATAGCTTGAAAATTGATTCTTTGGTGAGGAAATTAGATAGCTTGTAAAGTCCTTTGTTTTCAACTCCTTGGGCTACGATGTTGGGTTTAGAGGGATCTATCACTTTAACAAAGTTGTTGTCAAATAGCACTTTTTTGTGATGATCCATTTTAGCCTTTATTGAGAGTAAATTCATGCAAATAGTTTTGGTGCATGGAGAAAGCCTAAGTTCTTGGCATAATGCACATTAGAATTCTCTTTAATTGAAGCATAAATGTAAAGCCATTGCAGTATATGCTTTGGAGGTTTCAAAGGTTAAATTCTTAGTTTATCTAAGTTAAAGGTAAAAGGAGTAAATGGAGAAATTATCGTGAGTTCATTAGGAGCCAAAATCGAGGAATCAATTTGAATTCAAACTTAAATTCATTCTCCAAAAGTTCGGATCATTTTAGGTGGAATCTTCAATAGTCATCAAGTAAAAAAGATATATAAATACGCTATGCCTTTAAGTCGTGGAAGACATAGAGATTAGAGTTGATCATCACACTCTCCTTGAGTGGAGATGTACTACCTCAAAGTTAGATAAGTCTTCCACACTCTATTTGTATCCTATGTCCATTAGTAATCCATTTTATACTTCAATCTTACTTGTTCGTGAATCTTTGTTATCGATTACCATATATTGAGTATTTCATCAAGTTCTCTGACTCATTTATCTATGTGTGAGTACTCTTTATCCAATTCATCAATATTATACAAAGTTTCATAACATTTGGTTGTATAAATCTTGAGATATGAACAAATCTATGTGATAGGATCTGTGCATCATCTTCTTCCTTAAAAGTTAGTTTTACTCCCCAGACTTCTTATGCACATTGCTCTGTGTATGGTCCTAAATTCATGAACTAAATTCCTATATATTAATTAACACTTCATTTGAAAGTGTGAAAAAGGTCTATGGACAATTGCCACTAGGTTGTGAGCACTGAGCAAAATACCGAGATCTTTTCTTCCATAAATAGAAAGTTTCTCAAGGCTCTTTTGCATTCAATAACTTATCTATTGTGACACAATTTTTTGGGAATGATTCTCCACAATACTATGGCTATCTAAATGCATATTTTGGAAGCTTAGGAATTCTTTTAAGGTAATTTAAAGTTAACAAGGCTGGTCTTGAGTAGGTTTTTTCCAAGACGATCTCATCTATGCATCCTACCTATCACCTCTTCACAATGGTATCAGAGCAATGTCAAAGAATTGACATTATGGGTGATGGATTCCCTTCATCTATTGACAAGTTGGATCGAAGAAACTACTGAACATGGTCTCTAAGAATGGAGGCTTACCTATAAGGAAGGAATCCCTATGGATATATCTCAAGAGATAGATGATGTAAATACTCAGAAGCAAGTGCCAACCAACTCAAGATGAGCAGGAAAGGTTGAATATATGGTGTGCAAAGAATGCTTTGGCAAGGTCATACATTCTCAAAATCTATCTCTATTTTTTTTTACTCCCTCATATTAGGAAGTGTAAGACTTTGCAAGATGTCACAAGGAAGGAGATAAGGAAGAGAGCTCACACACACTCTCACACTCAAGGAGGAGCACACACACAAATTAAGGCAAGGATGATCTTCTTCTTCTTATTCTTCTATTTCATAAAAGTAATATACAAGAATGACCTAATACAAAAATACAACTAGTTCATAAGGAAAGAAACCAATGTCCGCAAATGAATGAATTGGCAAGAAACAAGTGTGTCATCACTCTTGATAGATGAATCTAGTAAAGCTCACTAAACATGTCAGAGAAATTAAAAAGTGATATGTGTCATCCTCGATCATCACATGTTTGAGCTTGATATCTCAACACTCCCCCTCAAGCTCAATGCCATGTCCCGAAATCCAAGCATCTTCCAAAACTTCCTCTTCTTCTCTGCTCCAAGTGCTTTAGTGAAAATATCAACAACCTGCTCATCTTTCTTAACATAAACAAAATCAATATCACTTGCTTATACCTTTTCTCTAATGAAATGATAATGTACCTCAATATGTTTTTTTCTAACATGAAAAACAAGATTTCATGCTAATTGGATGCTGCTAAGATTATAACAATAAATGATGATAGGCTTTTGCACTTCCAAACCTAAATCTACAAGTACCATCTCTAACCATGATGCTTCACATGCTGCCATTGCAACACCTCTATATTGAGCCTCTGCACTCAACAAAGCAACAGTGGGTTGCTTCTTGATGCTCCACGTAATAGTTGCACTCCCAAGTGAGAATAGAAATCCACTAGTAGATATTCTATCTGGAATACTATCAGCCCAATATGCATTTGTGTATCCATGAACTTCCAAATCTACATCAGCTTCATAAAACAATGCATAATCAAAAGTAGCACTCACATAACGTAAAGTGCACCTTAGAGCATCTAAAAGCAGTTTCCTAGGAACTTGCGTAATCATCTGCATGTGTATTTCTTACTCCTAGAGTTTTCATAGAGGGCAATCTAAGTTCCTCATCAAGGCTTTGTTCTGAGCTGCTTGAATCTCCATCAATGTCTTCAAAACATGTAGATGTTTTACTACCAATAGAAAGATTTTCTTTATTTGCTCATCAAGTCCACCCAAAACTTGAGATTCTACACTTGATTTTTCAACATTTCCTTTGTCATTTGAGTCAAGATTAAGTCCTTTCATCAAACATCATATCTCTACTTACCTTCACCTATCATGTGAGTGGGCATAACATTTATATCCCTTTTGCTTAAAGGAGTACCCAATGAAGATACATTTTTGTGCTTTTGGATCAAACTTCATCCTCAACTCATTTGGAACATGTACATATGCAATACAACCAAATTCTTTCATATGTGATAAGTTTGACTTTTTATCTGTAATCTTCTCTTCAAGTGTAACTTGATGTACAATAGTAGTTGAAGTTCTATTCATGATGTATACAGTGGTGTGCACAGCTTCTGCCTAATAACAATGAGGCATATTCTTCTCAACCATCAAGGCTCTTGCTATTTCTTATGTATATTTTTGCATTCAACAATGCCATTTTACTATGATCTATAGCTGCATGAAAATTGTTGCCAAATTCCATGACTTTTTAGAAAGATATTAAATTCATTTGACATGTATTCACATCCTCCATCATATCTTAATGTCCAAATATACTTCCTTGTACTTTTCCACCATAGCCTTAAAATTCTAGAAGTGAGTGACCACCTCACTCTTCTCTTTCATGATTTATACCCATATTTTATGTGTATGGTCATCAATGGTCACTCTTCTCTTTGTAGGACCCCAAACATCTATATGTACTTTTTCTAGCACATTCTCATTAAGATGCTTGTCATGCAAAAATGATGCTCTTGACTATTTACCAAATTGACATGTTGCACATAACTTTTGCATCTCTGCAACCTTGAAATTGGGTAGTCCATTGATAATCTCCTTTGAATACATCAATTTTCAAACTCTGGAAATTTGCATGTCCAATTTGTTTGTGCTAGATCTCTATGTCAGCAATAACTCCTGCATCCTTCACAAACATGGCTGCATTCGTTTCAAGAATTTTTACATTTAAGGTGAATATCCTACCCACTTTGTTTCCTTTGGAAATCAATCCTCCATCCTTTTTATAGTCTTCTACATATAACCCATCAACATTGAACCTGACTTGTATTCCTTGGTCAACCATTTGTTCAACAGAAACATCATCTTTGTTATATTTGGAACATGCAGCATGTCAGCAAGATTTTTGTCCTTCCCGTCCTCCATAGGCAAAGCTATGTTTCTTGTATGCTCGATGATGTCATGTTTCATCACCTATTTCAAAATATCCAAGAAGTATCAATTTTTGCAAACTACTAAACCATTCCACATGATTGGTCATGTGATTTGAAACACTTGAATTAACATACCAGACATTACCATTTGATTTTGAAACATCAATAGACATTGTATTCATCATGTGATGTTGGACCATGAACAACTTCTCAAAATCATTGGCACTTGTGGATGTATAGTTGTTTTGTTGTCTTCTGTTATTTTGATTCCTCAACCTGCAATCACGTTCAAAGTGTCCAGGTTTACCGCAATTCTACCATCCTTTACTATCATTACCTAAACCATTTCTTTGGAAATTTTTGTGGCCTCTCATACTGAGCAATATCCTTTTCCATATTTGGCCAAAAGAAGAATTCTTTACACATAGAAATAATACCCCTATGATTCATATACGGTGGTTCATGCATCTCTTTCATAAGAAATTCTTTAAAAACTTGTGTGATACATAACTTGTGTTGGAAATACAAGAATCCATTATGAAAAGTGTAGTGATCTTCATTAGATGGTGTAGAATTATTGAAACTAGTCCATGTTTGTGAAAAATACAAATCAAACGCATAATTAGAAATCATGCCATGAAATGAATGAATATGAATAGCAAAAATATTATTGATTGAAACAGTATTTGTTTGTGGGGATGGGAAGTGAATAAGGGCATTAGCTACAAGATTAACTTTGCCACGTTGATATTGAATTATAGGATGAAAATTTTGTATTAATGAAGCCCATTTAATGTGTCTTTCGAAAATCAATGGTTGATTAATAAATATTTAATAGCATCTTGGTCTGTTTTGATTAGAACTTTAGAACCCATAAGGTAATAATTTCAATCTTTTAAAGCATGCACAACAGCTAAGAGTTCCTTATCATATGTACTATAATTCTTTTTAGAAGGTTTAAGTTTACTACTTTCAAATGCAATGGGATGATCATTTTGCATTAATAGAGCACCTATACCTAAACCACTACCATCTCTAACTACATGGAAAGGTTGTGCAAAATTTGGTGATTGCAAAATAGGTGCATGAGAAAGTGCATGTTTGAGTTTTTCAAAAGAGTGTTGTTGTGCCCCATGCAATTTTTAACTTTTTCTTCAATAATAATATGATTGGAAGTGCTAAGTAAGAAAAGCCTTTTACAAACGTTCTATAAAAAATAGCTAACCCTAGAAAAGAGGGTACACCATTCACAGTTTGAGGTACATTTCATTCTTCTATTACTTTAATTTTCTTTGGATCTACATGAACACATTGACTTGACACAATATGTCCTAAATACTCTTAGAATTCTCTTTGCAAAAAAGAACTCTTTTCAGGATTGGAATAAAGTTTATTTTTGTGTAACAAATCAAAGACTAGTGCTAAATGAGTTTTGTGGTCATTGTCATTCTCACTATAGACAAGTATATCATCAAAGAAAACAAGAACAAAAGCTTGGTAATCAAGAAAAATGTTATTCATCATACATGCAAAATGTAGCAGGTTTATCAATGAGTCCAAAAGGCATTACCATGAATTCAAAGTGACCAGTTTGAGTTCTAAAGGCCGTCTTATAAATGTCATTTTGTGTCATTCATATTTGCTGATACCCAAATTTAATATCAAGTTTGCTAAAGATACGTGCTCCATGAAACCTATCTAACAAATCATCTATCCTAGGAATAGGATATTTGTTTTTAATTGTGATCTTATTGAGTTCTCTATATTCAATGCACATCCCATAAGTCTTGTTCTTCTTCTCCACTAAGAGAACATGTGATCCAAAGGGAGAAGAACTAGGCCTTATAAGTGCTTTGTGCAGTAGATCCTTAACTTGATTAGCTATTTCTTTTTTATGTAAAGGTCCATGCCTATAAGGTGCTTTGTGGGGAGGAGAACTACCAGGAATTCAGCCTATACAATTGTCAAGAGATCCCCTAGAAGATGGTAGTTTAGAAGGAAAATCAGCCATAAAGCAATACTATGCATTAGGAAGTGTATGAGTATAATCAACTATGTTATTGATGAAAAAAATACATGAATTGTGGCCTTTCCTAAATGCACGTTTCACATGAGTATGACTAATTAATGGAAATGGTTGGAAGTCATGCATTGCAAAGAAAGAAATATCTTGATTGTTAAACTTAAAACTAATTGTGTGTGTATGATAATCAATGCATGGATTATAATGATGATGAAAAGGCATCCCAAGTATAAGATCATAGGACTGCAAAGGAGCAATTAAGAATGTGTGTTCATCTACGTATGGACTCATACAGATCTGAATGTTATGCACTTCACTTGTAACATTATATCTGTTTCCTTGAAATGCAACCTTAACTTTATACATAGAAGGAAGTGGGTTCAGCTGGAGATCTTGCACTAGTGTATAAGAAATAAAATCATGAGAACTACCATTCATATAAAATATTAACAACTTTACCATTAATAGTACTTTGCATGCAAAGTAATGAATGAATAGAAATTTTGTTACCCAAGGTACTTAGACCTTTTTCCAATGCTTCTTCGATCCAATCACGTTGAGTACCTTCACAAACCATGTCCATGTTGTGTACTTGAACTCCAACAGGTTTCATATCATTAGTTTGCAATCTACATTTAGCTTTAGTATGAACAAACTTACCACAATGCCAGCAAGTGTTATGGGGCCTTTTTTGTTGAGCATCCATCATCATAGTTTGAAGAGTTGGAGGTTTTGTAGGTTGTAAGGGGGTTGTCTTGTGTACTAGTGAGAAATTGGATTGAGGAGGGCATTGAAAAGTAGGGGAAATAAAAGTAGTGAAAGTATGCTTCAAAGGAAAATTGGGCTTGATTGGTTGTTGTCATTGGCGCATTTGTTGTAAGCAAATGGACTTGGTGATGGAGTGGAACTCCTTCTGAGCATCAAATGCAAAAGAGATAGCTTCATAGAAGGTTATAGGACATAGTGTGTTGAGCTTGTCATGGATTCTCATCTCCAAACCATCTTCATACTTTTGTTGCAAGGTATCTTCAAGAATCGTTTCAAGTGAACGAATAAGTAGTAGTCATTGCCAAAAGCATTGAGTGTATGTAGACACAATATCTCCATCTTTCCAACCAAAAGTTGCCCATGATCAACGAGCATGTAAGTGAAACTGGGGAAGGAAGGAATCCTTGATCTTTTCTTGAAATGTGATCCATGTAGTGGGGTGGTTGGTGCTATGCCGCAAGACATTCCACCATAATTATGCTTTACCCACCAAATAATTAGTAATAAATTTCACTCTTTCAATTTTAGAATATGATTCCTTAGAATAAAAGTGATCAAATTGGGATAGCCATAAAAGAACGAATTGGCCATCCTTTTACCCATTGAATCGAGAAAATTGGAAATTTTTTGCACCAAACTTGAAATGCATGCCTTCTTCTTGAGCAGTGATAATGGCCTTCACCACCCTAACTAGGTTGTTGTCATCGCTTTGCATTTGTTGGAGTACAACATCACACTCGTTTATCTTGTTTTGAGCATCTTGGAGTTCATGCCACAAAAGCTCCAACTATTGCACAAGCAGTACCCCAAGTAAGAGTGATGTACCAAAATCCTCTGTAGTATGGGTAGAGTCCATGGACGTATATAGAACCAAAAACTATTATTGGACCGGGCGAGAATAATTGAATCGAAACAAGTGTGGAATCATGAACGGATATCCTGAATCATGAATGGATGCTAAGAAGTACACCTCCACAGTCATGCGCAAGCTCTAATACCACTATTGATCGAATCTTGTAGATGCACATATGTAGAGATAATACAATAATGAAATCTCACAAGAGAACACATAGAATATAGAGAGAGACAAGATTGAACACAAGATTGGGTACAATCTACCCCCACATACTCTCATGGACGGGTCTATCAGAGTATGTGTATTTATAGGTATTTTCACTACATCTTGACTAGAAGATACATGAGGGTGGCACTTCAAAAAGTGTGTTTATGAAAAAGTTTATTTATTTATAAAACATTGCTTTCTAAGAAATCTACTATGTTTATAGAAAATGTCACTTTCTAAGCAATCTACTATTTTTACAAAAAATATATAAAATACTATCTTTTAAATACCTAAAAGAATATCTAAGTAAATCCACATGCATTCATGCCCTCACGGTTTTTCACCTGCTAAGTCAAATCACAATCACATTAAAAACCTCAAGACATTAAAATATATTTAACATTCCATTATTCCATAAAGTATAACACCCCTATTCTAGGAGTCAATCTGGGCGAGTCATCTCCATCTAGATACCTAAGTGATCAATGAAGGTAGATCCCAATGCTAGATGAATCTAGGTGCTTAATACATGTTTACATGCTCAACTTGCTATGGGAAATCCTCCAGATTGGAGGGAGCACTCACATGCACTCAATCAACCAACACGAAGCCTAAAACATGTCATCACAACACAAGCACGTGCACCTTCACTTGGTATTACTTGGAAATAGGTACCTAAAAAGTACTAGATCCAAGTAGAGTCATCTTTAAAACCCTTAATTGTAACTATTGGAAAAATCTATAATCCTAGAAGGGTGGCTATCGGAACTCCTGCCTACACCACACAACTCTGTCAATTATGGCAAACTATTGATAGTGTTCAATCTCAAAGGTTACTTTCTAAAAATAGTAGTAGAGTACTTATGAACCAACTCTTAATAGAGGCTACTGTAGATCCACAATTCATTGAATCCTTGCAATTATAAACAAAGACATGTGGACTAGTGGAGGCCATAGATTACATGTTGCAAAGGCCACAAGTGACCTATGACCCACACAAATTACATACCCGATAAAGACAAAGGAAAAATATCCAAATTCCCATCACTACCATAGAGACGATGATGGTAGCAATTTAAATAATTCACATGACTACCACTGCAGTATCAGTAGCGCAAGGAGAAACCACCTCTCATTCAGTAGATATTGACACTTTAATTCCCCCATGCTCCCCACTCAGAACTCTAGGCATCATCCATGAGAGGCATCCAAACAAATCTTTCATATATCTCCACCATCATCATTGTTGCTTTTTTGTTAAACCTCCTCAAACCCCGCACCCAAACCCCTTTGTCCTTTCCACTATTGACACCCACATAACACCCACATCTTAAATATTCACAACCACCACATGCACAACATCTACCATTCCCATGTATATGGTAGAAACCACAATACAAACACACTCCCATGTCTGATCACATGGACATATGACCACCCACAACACTTCCCACTCCCCCCATGGTTCCACCATCTCCCATTCCCCTTCCACCGAATTCACCTACACTCACTTCATTGTTAGCCACCACATTCACGCTTTGCATTCCCCATTCCCCTCCCCTTGCATTAGCAAACATACAAAATGCATACACCATTGTAGATCATGCATTCAACTCAATGATTTAGTGTGTAATACAACTCAAGACCAAGCATCATAGACTCAAGGAACACAACAACATGCTACAAGCTCACTCTATGTAGTTACAACAATGTATCTTGACACTTGAAGGGGATAACGAAGGCCTACAAGATGAGTACCATACATTATAGCTCATGGTGCACTTGAGGCAAAGCTCCAGGAAGTAGAACAAGAAGTTATATAAATAGTAGAAGGCCATATTCACACACAAATGGAACATAACTCTTGTTGGAACATCAATCTTACACTATGCTTGAGGTGGATTAGATCTACATCAAAAATTCATCATTTAAATTGTGTCAAATGTTCCCATTGAATAGATTTTTATTTGTGCTTATTTTTGGTATTTCATAAACAATTTCATATGGTGCATACCCAATAGTGGTATGTGTTGTGATGTTATATGCAAATTGTAGGAATTTTCTCATCCCAATTACTTGGATTATCTAAAGAATAATAATGTAATAAATCTAAAATAGTACTATTTGTAGCTTCACTTTGCCCATTACTTTCAGGATGAAATGCAGAGCTAAAGTATATTTTGGAACCTAAATTTTGAAATATTACAACCCAAAAGTGATTAGAAAAATGAACATCTCGATCTGATAAAATAACTTTTGGAAAACCATGATACAAAAAAGTACATTTAATAAATAACTTAGGAGCTTTAGGTGCAGATAGAGTCTTTTTACAAGGAATAAAATACACTTGTTTAGTAAACCTATCAACAATTATCCAAATCATATCATTGTGAGATGAATTTGTAGGAAGACCAGTAATAAAACCCATAGAAAGTTGTTCCCATGGTCCATTAGGTATGGGAAGTGGCATTAATAATCCAAATGCTTTACCATGATGTCATTTCACATATTGAAACACAATGCAATGGGAAACTTATTGTGCAATATCCTTTTCCATATTTGGTCAAAAGAGGAACTCTTTACATGTAGAAATAGTACTTCGCATGCCACTATGACCAATATATGGTGGTTCACACATCTCTTTCATAATAAATTCTTTAAAAACTTGTGTTGGAAATACAAGAATCCATTATGAAAAGTGTAGTGATCCTCATTAGATGGTGTAGAGTTATTGAAAGCAGTCCATGCTTGTGAAAAATACAAATAAAATGCATAAGTAGGAATCATGCCATGAGATGAATGAATATGAATAATAGAAATATTGTTGATTGAAACAATATTGTTTTGTGTGGATGGGAAGCGACTAAGGGCATCAACTACAACATTAGCTTTGCAAGGTTGATATTGAATTATAAGTTGAAAATTTTGTATGAATGAAGTCCATTTAATGTGTCTTTCAAAAATCAATGGTTGATTTAATAAATGTTTAATAGCTTGTTGATCTGTTTTGATTAGAACTTCAGAACTCATAAGGTAATATTTCCGAATTTTTAAAGCATGCACAATAGCTAAGAGTTCCTTATCTCATATGTACTATATTCGTTTTAGAAGTTTTAAGTTTCCTACTTTCAAATGCAATGGGATGATCATTTTGCATTAATACAACATCTATACCTAAATCACTAGAATCTATAACTCCACGGAAAGATTGTGAAAAATCTAATAATTGCAAAATAATGCATGTTTGAGTTTTTCAAAAGATTTTTGTTGTGTTAATCCCCATGCAAATTTTAGTTTTTTCCTCAATTATAATGTGAGTGGAAGTGCTAAATAAGAAAAACCTTTTACAAAATTTCTATAAAAGCTAGCTAACCCTAACCCTAGAAAAGAGCATATATCAGTCATAGATTGAGGTATAGGCCATTCTTCAATTACTTTAACTTTCTTTGGATCTACATGAATGCCTTGACTAGAAACAATATGTCCTAAATACTTAATTCTTTTTGAAAAAATGAACTCTTTTTTAGGATTGGCATAATTTTTTTTTTTGCATAAAAAATTAAAGATTGTTGCTAAATGATTATCATGGTCATTTTTATTCTCACTATAGGCAATTATATCATCAAAGAAAACAAACAAGAATAAAAGCTTGGTAATCAAGGAAAATGTTATTCATCATACGTGCAAATGTAGTAGGTGCATTGGTGAGTCCAAAAGGCATTACCATGAATTCAAAGTGATCATTTTGAGTTCTAAAGGTTGTCTTATAAATGTCATTTTGTGTCATTCATATATGCTGATACCTAGATTTAAGATCAATTTTGCAAAAGATACGTGCTCCACAAAGTCTATCTAGAAACTCATCTATCCTAGGAATAGGATATCTATTTTTAATTGTGATCTTATTGAGTGCTCTATAGTCAATGCACATCCTATAAGTCTTGATATTCTTCTCCACTAAGAGAACATGTGCTCCAAAGGGAAACGAACTAGGCCTTAAAAGTCCTTTGTGGAGAAGATCCTTAACTTGATTAGTTATTTCTTTTTTATGTAAAGGTCCATGCCTATGAGGTGCTTTATGGAGAGGATAACTACCAGGAATTAAGTCTATACTATGCTCAAGAGATCCCCTAGAAGGTGGTAGTTTAGAAGGAAAATTAGCTATAAAGCAATCCTTATAGAAAGCCATAAATAATTTATGTGCATGGGAAAGTGTATGTGTATAACTGAACTATATTATTGTAAAAAACAATACATGAATTGTAGCCTTTCCTAAATGCATGTTTTACTTGAGTATGACTAATTAATGAAAATGGTTGGAAGTCATGCATTGCAGACAAAAAAATATCATGATTGTTAAACTTAAAACTAATTGTGTGTGTATGATAATCAATGTTGGAGTTAGATGACTGCAAAAGCACACGAACAACACAAGGAAGAAGGAGAAGCTTAGAGCACAACACACAATACTGAATCTATTACCGCTAGGATGTACAAAGATAAGTAACCCGTTAGGGCTATAGGCATATATACAAGCAGGGGGAAAAAAACCTCCTAAAGAGGGAAAAAAGTGCCCCGATAGTCCTAATGTGTTCACACACATCACTACCTTAATATATCAACAAATCCCCCATAGGAGTGATGCGGTGAACAAGGAGTTGGCACTCATGTCTAAGGAAGTTCCAAGCTATGTGGAATCAATCCACAAAAGGAAATAAGCCCAAAGCTTTCCAGAAAGCTTCAGACTTCTCCCTAGGCAAAGCCTTTGTGAAAAGGTCTGCAATGTTCTCCTGTAACTACCAATGCGCTCTGATTGTCAGTGAAGATGATGGTGGCAGAAGATTGACCAACACCCAAATCAGCCATAAGGCGTCTGAGCCACACACACTCAATAGTCGCTGTGAAAGTTGCCCTATACTCAGCCTCACAACTGGAAGTGGCCACAATAGGCTGCTTCTTGCTCAACCAAGATATGCATGAGCTACTAAGCATGAAGCAAAAACCACTAGTGGACACAGGAGTGTCATAGCAACCAGCCCAGTCAAAGTTAGAAAAAGCATGCAAATCTAGCAGTAGTGATCCCCCCTTGAGATAAAACAATCCAAGAAGTCGGGTACCATTCAAGTAGCGAAAGATGTGCTTAATCACTCGCCAATGCTTGACACTTGGGCAATGCATAAACATTGTCATTTGTGAGACAACAAACTGAATATCTGGCCAAGTAATGCATAAGTAAATCAGGCATCCAACAACCCATTGACAAAGAACAACATCAAATGCATCTCCAACATCATGAAGACTCAATTGTAAACCTACCTCCATAGGAGTGGCAATAGGCTTACAATCTTCAAGGCCAAAACACTGCAATAATGTGCCAATATATTTTGTTTGACACAAAGCCATTCCACCATCAACTTTCATAAACTGAATGCCCAAATAATGATGCAAATGCCCCAAATCAGACATCTCAAACGAGGAATGCAAATTAGCCTTAAAATTAGCAGTATGCTTGTCATGAGGTCCAGTGAGCAGCATGTCATCAACATACACAACAACAATGAGAAGCACATCATTAGCATGCTTAACATATAAGATGTTTTCAATTGGTTTGTTCTCAAAACCATGTGCAATCAGATAGGCATGCATCTTTTCATACCAAGCATGTGGTGCTTGCTTTAAACCATATAATGCCTTCTTTAACATGCACACATGGTTTTCACTCTCTTTCTACACAAAGCCATGGGGCTGAGAAACATACACTTCTTCATGCAAGTCACCATTTAGAAATGTTGTTTTAATGTCCAATTGATGCACATTCCCACCATGATGAGCTGCAAAGTGCAGAGATGCTACGAACAGTAGTAATTCGGCAAGTAGGTGCAAAGGTTTCATCAAAATCAATGCCTCTTTCCTATGCATAACCCTTTGCAACAAGCATGGCCTTATACCTATCAACTATTCTATCAGGCTTATGCTTCAACTTGTATACCCACTTAGTGCCAATAGTCTTCTTGCTAGGAGGCAAGTCGCATAAATACTAGTTACCATTCTTCATTATAGCATCATATTTAGATTGCATAGGAGCCGTCCAATTTTTTGAATTTTGTGCTTCATCAAATGAAACAGGCTCATTCTCATCACAAAGACTAGACACAGCCATAATATAGCTATCTGATGCAAAATAAGCACTATGAGAGCATGAACGAGTACGATATGCTAGAGGTGCATCTAATTTGCTATCACACAAAGTTTGCACCAACCATTTTGGCATAGTTTCAGCCTACTCAATATCAACTCGCTCATCATTAAGTGCATCATGTAAATTTGCATCAGAAATGGAATGATCTGGATCATCACATGAAACCTGTAAAGGCTGAGTAGTTGCCTCATTAGGACCAACACTAGACTGTTCATCTAAAAAAAGAGGCAGCAAAGTATCATACATGTCTTTGGAGTTAACAGATGTCTCCTTGGTACATGAAAGTAATGCATGAATAGCACCTTCCACAAAAACAACATCATGGCTAACCAAAATGCATTTATTATGTGGATGATATAGGCGATAGCCTTTACTTTTAGAACTATACCCAACAAAAATACATTTTATTGCTTTATCATCCGATTTTCTACGATGTTGTTTAGGCACTAATGCATATGCCAAACAATGAAAAACACACAAACGAGCAACAGATGGCTTGCAACCATGGCAAGCCTCATATGGAGTGATATATTGCACCGCTTTAGTGGGACACATGTTAAGCACATATGCTCCACACATAACAACCTCAAGCCAAAAACTGTGTGGTAAAGCTTGACTCTTGACCATAGTACACCTCGCCATCTCCATGAGTGACTTGTTCTTCCGTTTAGCAACTCCATTTTGTTGAGTGTTGGAGAATTCCTCTCCTAATCGCAGCGGAAAGTGTAGAAGACCTTCTCAGGATGAAGACTCTTGCCAACAGCAGAACCTTCAAATAAACACTGGTACCAACTGAAATATTCAATGAACTTGAAACTTTGGTCACTCAAACTAGACACCTAGAGCTTTCAAATGAGATATCAAACACTCAATTTGGAGTAGATTTGAGTTGTCAACTATTTGATTCAAAACAGAATACCTGTCCACTCAGTTAGGCTGAAAACTAGACTTCACTAAAACCTGAATAACTCAGAGAGCATAAAGAATTTCATAAAACTGTTCTAGATAGAGGAAGTACTCAAGATAAGCTTTCCAACGAATGTTTAAACACTAAATTTGGATACATATGTTGAGAGATATGACTCTCACAAGTAGACTACCCAAAAATGGGTGTGCGGCTGGACACAGCTGAAAACTGGACTTCACTAAAACCTGAATAACTCAGAGATCATAAAGAATTTCATAAAATTGTTCTAGACAGAGGAAGTACTCAAGATAAGCTTTCCAACGAATGTTTAAACACTAAATTTGTATACATATGTTGAGAGATATGACTCTCACAAGTAGACTACCCAAAAATGGGTGTGCGGCTGGACACACTCTATGAGAGTGAACTGAACGAAATGACTCAAACCAAATGAAGTAGATACAAGGGGGCTTCCACGCCTTCTTGCTCTCTCATTGAGTGTCCTCCCTTGCTTCTTTTATAGCCAAGTGACCAAAAACTCTCATGATGAGTTTGAGAGCTCTTCTCCATCATTTCTCCACTACTTTGGACAGCCACTCCTCTTACAATTCAGATTTTGGATTTGATTCTCTTTTGAATGATTCTCTTTTGGCCTCCACTACTTGCTGAAGTAAATGCTTCTATTTTTCATTTTTTTATTTTCCTTCTACTTGAAGAAAATCCTTTTTGCAAAAATATATACGAGCTTACTTCTTTATTTTTAACACTCCCCCTCAAGCTCACATGTGAGCTTGCACCTTCAACCATATCTTGTAAGTTGATGTCGTCCTTGAACCTCTTGAGCTTAGAAGCATCGAGGGACTTTGTAAGCATGTCTGCAACCTGGTCATTAGTTCCAATGAACTTTATATCCACATCCTTGCTCAAAACTTTTTCTCGAACATAATGATAATGCACTTCTATGTGCTTGCTTCGTGCATGAAACATTGGATTGTTTGTCAAGTGAATGCTTGACATGTTGTCACCATAAATTGGAATGGTCTCCACCTGCACATCAAGATCAGCCAAGAGCTTCTTAATCCACATAGCTTCACAAGTTACAAAGGCTAAACCTCTATTCAGCTTCTGTAGATGATAGTGCAACAGTAGGTTGCTTCTTTGAGCTCCATGTGATAGGTTTGCTACCTATCATGAACACATAACCTGAAGTGGATCTTCTATCCTCCTTGGAACCAGCCCAATCAGCATCACTGAAGCCCTTTACCTGCAATTCTTCATCATATCTATAAAACAATGCATGATTGACAGTGTGTTTCACATATCTTAGCACTCGTTTGGCTGAATTTAAATGTTCACTTGTTGGAGCTTGCATAAATTGAGAAAGAACTCCAACAATATAACAAAAATCTAGTCTTGTGATCGTAGCATAGATCAATGAACCTATAATACTCCTGTATGTAGTTACATCATGTAACTTCTCTCCATCATTTGAGCATAGCTTCACATTTGTGTCCATAGGTTGAGTGAGTGGTTTGCATTCACTCATTCCAAATCTGAAAAGAACATCCAATAGGTACTTTCTTTGCATTAAGTAAATGCCATCTTTCCCATAGACTATCTCAATGCCTAAAAAGTATTTCAGCTCACCAAGATCTGAAATTTTAAACTCCTTACCGAGTTTCCTTTTGATCTCTTGTATTCTTGTAACATTACTTCCTGTTATGATGAGATCATCAACGTATATGCAAATATATACCTTCTTGCCTTCTTCTTTCTTCATGTAGAGAGAGGGATCTGCATTACTTGGACTATACCCACACCTTGTGAGGTACTCGACCAATCTTTGATTCCAAGCACGTGGTGCTTGCTTCAGCCCATACAAAGCTTTCTTCAATCTACAAACAAAATCTGGATGCTTTTTGTCTTCAAATCCAATCCGTTGACTCATGTATACCTCTTCTTGAAGTTCACCATTGAGAAAAGCATTTTTTATGTCGAGTTGGTACAATGGCCATCTCCTTGCTGCACTCACTCCAATCAAGGTTCTAATTGTTCCCATCTTTGCAACCGGGCTGAAAGTCTCTTCATAATCGATGCCGTGAGTTTGCTTGAATCCTTTTGCTACTAGTCTAGCTTTATGCCTTGCTAGAGAGCCGTCAGCATTTCTCTTTATTTTAAACACCCATTTATTTGGAACAATCTTCATACCTTCAGCCTTTGGAACTAGCTCCCATGTGTGATTGTCCTTGAGAGCTTTCATCTCTTCTTGCATAGCTTCTTGCCATTCTTTTTGTGTACATGCTTCTTCATATGCATCCGGTTCTTTATCTTTGACCACCTGTGTCATATATGCAAAATGTTTTGCAATAAAACTATCATAGCTCAGCCTTTCAATTGGATACCTTGCTCTTGAAGACCTCCTTTCATTTCCTTTTGAACATTGCTTCTTCAATCGGTTCAACTTTACCTTCGGTGTGATCACCTCTTCATACTCTTCTTCACTTGTATTTGAATCACTATTTTGGGCAGCACTTTCGGCCTTTAGATCTTTCATAAGCTGATGTTGGTGATGAGGAATGACTCCTTAGCCTCCCCTGGGCCATGTTGAGCTTTCTCCAAGTGATGTAGAAGCTACTGGACCTGATATTTGAGTGCTTGTTTGCTGAAATTCTTCTTGGACAGCACCTTCATCATCTTCGCAATCTTCTTCAAGAGTCTTCTCTTTCCCTTTGTCTCCAAACCATGGTCTTAGCTCATCAAATACCACATCTCGTGAGACTCGTAGCTCCTTTGTCACCGGATTGTAGCACCTATATCCCTTTTGCTCCGATGAATATCCAATAAAAATACATTTTTCGGACTTTGCCTCCATCTTTGTCCTTAGTTCTTGAGGGATGTGAACATAACACACACATCCAAAAACTTTGAGATGTGTAAGGTCAGGCTTCTTACCGGAATAAACCTCCTCGGGAGTTAGATTATGCACTCCAGCCGTTGTGCACTTGTTCATCAAATAAACGGCCGTACTAGTTGCTTCAGCCCAATAGTTTAGTGGCATCTTCATCTCGTTGAGCATGCATCTTGCAACTTCTGTGATATGTCGATTTTTCCTTTCAGCTATTCCATTTTGTTGAGGTGTGTACCTACATGTAAATTGTCTCTTGATTCCATTTTCATAAAGAAAGTCTGGAAATTCTTTGGAGAAATATTCTCCTCCTCCATCGGACCTCAAGGTCTTTATGTAGCGTCCTGTTTCCTTTTCTACCTGTGCTTTAAATCTCTTGAACATGGAGAACACATCTGATTTTTGTTTTATGCAAAACATCCATACTTTCCTTGAATGATCATCAATAAAAGTGACAAAATATCTATTACCAGCCACTGATGGTTGTTGTGATGGTCCCCATACATCCGTGTGTATCAAGTCGAGGACATTCCTTGCCACATAGTTGCTTTTCTTGAATGGTTGTCGAGTTTGCTTTCCTAGTTGGCATGCTTCACAAAACTCATGTAGTCCGGCATCATTGAATCTTGGAAGACCTCTTACCACTTCATGGTTGCTCATGTCCTTGAGCTTGGGAATGTTGATATGTCCAAACCTTTTGTGCCACAAATCGATTTCAGCTATCCTCTTGTTTCCAAACTGAATATACATCACCTTTCCATGCGGTTGTTGAATGTCCAAAGTGAACATCCTTCCTTCTTTCCTTCCTTGAGCAATGACCTTGAATCCTTCTTTTGGATTCTTTATAAAGCAGCCTTTTTCATTGAAGATAACATGATATCCTTTCTCTACCATTTGTCCTACTGAAATCAAATTCTTTGCAATAGTAGGAACATGAAGAACATCAGCCAATACCTTCTTGTCTCCAAGCTTGATATCTCCAACATGCTCAATTGCGTGTTGAGTTTCATCGCCGGTCTCTACACATCCTTTTCCACTTGGAGCTTGTAGCTTTGTGAACAAATCTCCTTGGCATGTCATATGGTTGCTGCAACCTGAATCTATGAACCATTTTTGGTCATCACTTCTCGAGTTGTTGTAGTCATGCTTCATGGCAAGCATGGTTTGCTTGTCTCCTTCACTTGATGTACTCGCATAGTTATTTTGGCTCCTTTGGTTGCCTCCATTCAGCCTTCCATTCTTTTGCCAACAATCATTTGCATAATGTCTTAGTTTACCACAATGATAACATGTTATACCTTTATGAGGATTGTATGAACCTCGACCTCTTCCTCTATTTCTTCCTCGACCTCTTCCATGTGTGTTGTCATTTGAGTTGTCCTTGTTGTCGTCCGAGTTGTGTTGGCTAAAATTTGTATTGTTGTAGCTTCTTCCTCTTCCTCTCGAGCCTCCTCTTGAGTTTCTTCCTCTACCTCTTCCTGCATATAACATTTGACTATGGCTGTCCTTACCTTTGTTGCCTTCTCCTTGTTGAGCAACCTCTTCAGCCACAAGATTTGGTATAATTTTGTCGAATGTTGGTAGAGGATCTCTATAAAGGATGTTTGTGATGAGGGGCTTCCACTTTTCTTCACTCCTCAAGCCATTGAGGGCTGTTTGGACGATGTCTTCCTCTTCTATCTTGCATCCAACTGATGCTAGTTGATCTCGAAGCTCCTTAATCCTCAATGTATACTCACTAATGCTTTGGTTTGAGCTTTTCTTCATGTTGTTGAGCTCGTTCTTGAGTTGCATCCTCCGAGACCTTGTTGAGGTAGCATACACCTTCTCCAATGCTTCCCAAACTTCTTTGGCTGTTTCTAAGCTTCGCACATGACCAATCATAGTGTTAGAAATAACTTGTGAGATGAGGAACATCACCCTTCGATTTCTCTCTTCCCAATCAGCAAATTGTCTCCTTTGTGCCGGAGTAATGTTGGGATCTTCAAGGTCTACCGGTTGTGGATCATCTCCACTAACTAAACCCCATAAACCTTTACCTTTAAGGTAATTTATCATTCTATACCTCCAAGACTGAAAATTGTCTTTGTCTAACTTCTCAACTTGTTGTCCTAAATCAGCCATTGAAAACTTCCAAGATTGAAGTTTACCTCAAGTATGTTGTGGCGCTCTCTCTTGAATTCACGAAGCTCCCCCTTGATTTGTAGCTTTCCCTTTGCTTCAGTTTAGTTCCAATGCTTTGCCTCTTCAAACTCCAAGGCTCTGATACCAAATGTTGGAGAATTCCTCTCCTAATCGCAGCGGAAAGTGTAGAAGACCTTCTCAGGATGAAGACTCTTGCCAACAGCAGAACCTTCAAATAAAAACTGGTACCAACTGAAATATTCAATGAACTTGAAACTTTGGTCACTCAAACTAGACACCTAGAGCTTTCAAATGAGATATCAAACACTCAATTTGGAGTAGATTTGAGTTGTCAACTATTTGATTCAAAACAGACTACCTGTCCACTCAGTTAGGCTGAAAACTAGACTTCACTAAAACCTGAATAACTCAGAGAGCATAAAGAATTTCATAAAACTGTTCTAGATAGAGGAATTACTCAAGATAAGCTTTCCAACGAATGTTTAAACACTAAATTTGGATACATATGTTGAGAGATATGACTCTCACAAGTAGACTACCCAAAAATGGGTGTGCGGCTGGACACAGCTGAAAACTGGACTTCACTAAAACCTGAATAACTCAGAGATCATAAATAATTTCATAAAACTGTTTTAGACAGAGGAAGTACTCAAGATAAGCTTTCCAACGAATGTTTAAACACTAAATTTGGATACATATGTTGAGAGATATGACTCTCACAAGTAGACTACCCAAAAATGGGTGTGCAGCTGGACACACTCTATGAGAGTGAACTGAACGAAATGACTCAAACCAAATGAAGTAGATACAAGGGGGCTTCCACGCCTTCTTGCTCTCTCATTGAGTGTCCTCCCTTGCTTCTTTTATAGCCAAGTGACCAAAAACTCTCATGATGAGTTTGAGAGCTCTTCTCCATCATTTCTCCACTACTTTGGACAGCCACTCCTCTTACAATTCAGATTTTGGATTTGATTCTCTTTTGAATGATTCTCTTTTGGCCTCCACTACTTGCTGAAGTAAATGCTTCTATTTTTCATTTTTGTATTTTCCTTCTACTTGAAGAAAATCCTTTTTGCAAAAATATATACGAGCTTACTTCTTTATTTTTAACATTGAGGTGTATACAACATTGTACACTGATGTTTTATCCCACATTCAGCCAGAAATGCATTAAAGTCAGAAGACATATATTCCCCTCGTTGATCAAAACATAGGGTGCCCATTTTACATGCTGACATATTTAAAGCCAAAGCCAAAAACCATTTGAAGCACATGAATACTTCGGACTTTGATTTCAATGGATATACCCATGTATGCCTACAAAAAGCATCAATGAAAGTCACAAAGTAAAGATAGTTTCCAAACGACGGTATCTGCATAAGACCACAAACATCACTATGTACAAGCTACAATTTCTGAGTAGCCCAAAATGAACCATCTTTTAGAAAGGAGGAACACTGCATTTTTTCCAAAATACAACCTTCATAGACATGTTTTTTGGGTGCCTCAAATTCGGGCAACAAGGACACCATTTCAAATTTCTACAGGCATAGCAAACTAGCAAAATTCAGATGACCAAAGCATGCATGCCAAAGCTTTGCATCTGCCATAGCCTGAGAATCATGTACTACACATGCTGAATCATGATCTCATCTTTGTCTGCTTCTTTGAATGTGCAGCATTTGTAGATTTCTCCTTACTAGTAGATGAGTGTTGAAGGATAAGTTGATCAATCGGAAAGTGTTCTATCAGAATTCTACTAACTCAGAATTTTATTGAATCGGATTTTGATGAATCGAATGTTACTGAATCGGTCTTTTAATGGACAATTATGGTTAGTTAGTGTTTGGCATTGCGTGAAGGCATATATATATATATATATATATATATATATATATATATATATATATATATATATATATATATATATATATATATATATATATATATATATTGTTCATAGAAAAGAGAAGAAGAGGTGGGAGCATCCCCAAGAAGCACAACACAAGAAACAAAAGCATCTATCTAAAGAAGCATGGGAAAATTGACGTATTTGCAAAGTGATCTGACATTCTTGTATTGAAGAAGGCACTCTTAATAGAAAAAGTGTCTGACAAAAATTTGAAATTGTAATTTCTAAAGTTTTTGGATGACTTAATGAACTTGTTTTGCATACATCTGTCTTGCACAATTATTGCGATGTTTTTTTCTTCTCAAATTGAAGTTCTGTTCAATACTTTCTAAAGCAGAAGTTCGTCGATCTGAATTCTTCTATACATATCTATATATGTTTGTCATTCTATGTGAGGAAAAGAATTAGAGGCAAGAATGTTTTCTATGTGAATATATCAGAAGTGAGTAGCTATGTGTTGAACTCGAACCCCAACACATTTGGCAATCCTACTATGTTGCTAATGAAGCAAGAGATGAATGAGAGGACAAATAGGAAGATTTGGTAAAGTTTATTATACAAGAGCGCAGGGAAAGGCAACTAACGTGGAGTCATCTTCTAAATTTTATGATTGGTACTAAGCACAAGAGGAATCTATCTCGAAACTGAAGAGGAGGAAGGAGGAATAGGTGTAGTAGAGGCACGGCTAGTGGGCGGTATACTAGGAGCGCTATTCCTAATAGAAGCAACTATAGAAGTTAGAAGACGACTCCAATTCAACCCACTTGTAGGGACGACCGATCAAAGAACTAGGCGTACACCTTACCCATAGCGAATAATGCAACCACCTCCAAATCCCAAGGTTAAAGAAGCCCATTTTAGAGGAGGCTCTAAAGAAGGTGTTGATTGTCATGTTGCTCAATTTGAGATAAAGTGGAGGGACAATGGATATCTAGCCATATATGGTGATGACATCAAACTCCAACAATTTACCGCTACTTTGGAAGGAAGAGCAATGAGCTGGTTTAGTCAATACGGTATTGCTTATTTGGCTAAATATGATGCATTAAAGACAACATTCTTACAAATATTTAGGAAAGAAAAAACTCCCTCTTATGTGTTGAGGAAGTTAAGAGCAATTAGACAAAGGACCATGTTAGTAGAAGACTATGCTCAGAAATTTAGAACCTCAATGGAAAGATTACAGGGCAACAAGAGACCTACCAACAAGATGTTGGCAGGTTACTTTCTAAAAGGGTTAAGGAGTAGCATCAAACATGCAGTTGCAAGTGTGGATATTGCTAATGGTTTTGATGTATTGGTGTTAGCAATCGCAAGCGTGGAAAGAAGATTTGGAAGATAAAAAAAGAGGCATAGTGATTCAAGTTCAGAGGTTGAATCAGATTTAGAAATGGAATTAGAGAAAGGGACAACTGATTCGGATTCTGATGCTCAAGATGAAGAAGTGGTGGGGAGAAAGCACCACAAATATAAACGTAAACAAAGTAAAGAAGAAGCCTTTATTAGTAAGTTAAAGAAACATGGATATTCTATAATAGCTCCAAAAGAGAAAAGATTTTGTGACATTTGTGATAAAGATGGACACACAACAAATCAGTGTTGGTATAACCCCAAGCATAGAGGGCAAAGTTCATGGCAGGACAATAAAAATAATAATGAAGTGGCTTCCAACTAGGCTATTCCAATTTAGGCACGAGGTACTTTTTAGAGGCAACAGCAAGGACAATTGCCGTGGAGAGAACATGCAAACTAGCAAGGAAATAACCAACAAGGAAATCAACAAGGTAAACCATTGAGGGTGATGCCTTATGGATGTTGTTAAGCACCTGATCATTGGATAAGGCCTAATTGTCCTTTATGGGTGAAGCATAGAGAAGAACATGTTATACTAGTAGTTCACTACAATCAAAATAATCAACAGGGGAAGCAACAACAACAGGCTCAACATGCTACTCAGGCCAATGCTATAGTGATAAAATTATCAGATCAAGAGTGTCGTGACGATGGAGGTGCCAGTACATCAGGAAGCCTACATTTGGATCATGAAAATTAGTGGAATTGTGATTGCAAGCAATGTGGTAAGGCTAAAGAAGTGGATGTCTTGGCAGTTACAAGGTCTAAAAATAAAGCTCCCATCGATTGTAGGAAGAAAGACATATAAGAGACCAAGTTCAGAAATGGATCCATCACGATCAACAAAAATAGGTGCAATTTGCAAGTTCATCTCAAGAAGAGGATAATGCAGTATTCGTACAAAAAATGAAGAAGGAGGATAAGATTAAGGCCAAGATGGATTTAGATAACAACTGGTTTGAGGTAATAATTAACTCTCCTTTACAATTTTCCTTACATCAATTATTATCTTTGGTACCAGCTTTTAGAGAGAAGTTATTGAAGAAGCTTGTTGGACAACAATAAGAGCCAACAACTATGCAAGTACCATCGACATCAACTAATAATATTGATCTGACTGATGTAGATTTTGTTGTACCAATAATTCAGGTACAGTATAATCAAAGGCAATTTGATGAAGTGTTGCTTGATGGTGGCTTAGGCATGAATATATTACTTGAGCATATTTTTAAAGAAATGGGGAAAGGGGCTTTGGATCCAATGCCTTCTCAAGTAAAACTTGTGGATCAAACTAGAGTTCAGCCATTGGGCATTCTGAAGCAGCAACAAATCATAATTTCAAGAATGTCATTCATGGTAAGTTTTGTGGTCATTAGAATTTGAGTCTGCATATCTGTATGAAATGTTGTTAGGAAGACCTTGGTTTAGGATGGCTAAGGTTAAGAAAGATTGAGGATTGAATGTGGTAATGATTACCAAAGGTAAAAAGCAAGTGACAATCCCCATGAAAGGTAGAAGAAACATGTCGGTGTAGGAGAAACCATTGATGACTCATACTATTAGTTTGGAAGATGAGGATGAATAATTTCTAAAACCCCATGGTTGTAACAATGTTAGAAGTAGATGTGGAAGGTGTGCTGACAAAGGATGATGAAGTAATGAAGAAGTCAAGTGAGCCTTTTCCAGGAGATGCATTGGAAGGTGCACAAGTGTGATGGATGTTTGAACAAAGTCTGGAAATTCCTATGTAACAAAAACTGGAATAGCAAGAGAAAGAGGTAATTAATTTGGCCGAAAAGATGTATGATAAAAAATATGCAAGTTCTGGCAGCGTAAAAGAAGACGAACTTCAAGAAATTAATTTGGGGATCGAGACTGAACCAAAGATGGTGAGAGTAAGCAAGGAATTAGAGGGTCAATTCATGGAAGATCGGATTTGCTTATTTAAGGAATATGTGGATGGTTTTGCTTGGGATTACTCATAGCTGAAAGGTATAGACCTTGATCTACATCAACATCAAATTAATTTTAAAGAAGGATGTAGTTCCGGTTGCACAACAAAGGTATCGAATGAATCATAATTTTGCTAAGCAAGTCAAAGAGGAAATTGATAAATTGTTGGCAATTGGATTTATTAAATCGGTTAATCAGGTCACATGGTTGTCTCCTATTATAGTGGTCCCTAAAAAGAAGGAGAAGTTGAGAATTTGTGTTGATTATAGAAAGTTAAATGCAACAATAATTAGGGATCCCTTCCCTATGCCATTTTGTGATGCAGTATTGGATGCAGCAGCTGGACATGAGATGTATAGTTTTTTGGATGGACTTTCAGGATACAACCATTTTTTTTTTGTTGAGGAGGATCAACACAAAACTGCATTCATTATAGAATTTGGGGCTCATGTATTTAAAGTCATGAGTTTTGGATTGAAGAATGGACCACCCTTGTTCAATTATGTGGCACATAAAGTGTTTGAACCTTATTTGCAGGATTTCATGCAAGTCTTTCTGGATGTTTTTTCAGTGTATGGAAAAAAGGTACAACATTTCTTGCATATGAAATCTTGTTTTGATAGATGCAGGAAATTTAGGATGGTGCTCAATCCATTTAAGAGTTTCATTGTAGTAAAGAGTGGTATTTTATTGGGACATGTAATTTCTTAAAAAGGGATGACTATTGATGTGAAAAAGATTGAAGCCATTAGGATAGCAAAAGCACCCACAAATGTGTTGGTGTAAGGCAATCAACAATTGATGTTTTGATGAAGAGTTGAAGTCAAGGACTGAAGAAAAGATCAAGTTATGAAGCATGAAGGAAGTGCATATCTAGAAGATGAAGATGTGTACACATATGTACATTATTTTAGAGTTCGCTCACTTATACTTTTGGAATAGTTATGAGCTTGTAAATATTTGCCTATATATACAAGAAAAATGTCGGGGCAAATATGAGAGAGAGCATGTGAATAGAGAAATTAGAAGCTGTATGAGCCATTAGACACTTTAGAAGTGAGTAAGATCTCTCTCATCACTGAGATGTAAAGTTTTCCAAAAATGAAGAAATATTTGCACCCGATCTTTCTGAGTATTTTCCTTCTGTGCTTGATCATTTCAAGAATCCTTTTGTAGGTGTCTAATTCCATAGTTAATAAGTCTATGGTTAAAGTTTGAGACCCTAATTGTAAACAATCTCTGAGAATTATGAATAGGAACATTCAATGTGAGAAAATGCCAAGTGTCTTCTGAAATAGGCGCAATCCCGATGGTCAAAGAAATGGTCAGTTCTTAGTGCACAGTGTAAAGTTTTGCACAAATGAGGAGTTAAAATTTAAGTTAGAAGGTAAGCCATCTATGGCTAAAAGCATTTGCATAAACAGGTTCGAGATTAGAGAACCAAGCCTTAGAAGTTGCAAGTGTCAAAGTCGACTGTAAATAACTACAGTTTTAGACATATGTGACTTGTTAAGATCATTTCTCAAGATCTACTCAGTCTTTTGGAATGATTTAACTTGGAGAAGGTGTGCAAACTATAGGCAACACTTTATACAAAGTTTTATAAAAAATTTTACACGTTTGATAAGTCATTGGATGAGTTATGTGCAACAGACTTTCTGTGTAATCATCTTCTTCATAGTTTGTTGAAAATTTTAGAAGTTGAGTATTGATCCTCCAAATTAGTGAAGGTTTTAAGTTACTCTTGATATAGAGGTGCTCTAACTTCAAGAGTAGCTTGTTCTTTTGGAGATTAACACTCTCCATCAGTGGTATCAGAGCAGGAAGCATCAAAATTGAAGAAAGGAAGACCGCGACTGCTGTAGTTATAAAGAATTCAATAGTTGAAGATACAAAAGGTGAAAAGCTTGAAAGCAAAGCTTGAGAAGGAGGTCAAAAGATATCAAGGAAGACAAAGGGAACTTCATTCAAAGCAAAGGTAATCTTATTTCTCATAAAGCTTGAAGGATTTATTACATAGGTGAAGAACGGATGGGAGATTCTCTTCAGATAGAGAAATTGGATAGAGAAAACTATCCAGCATCGTCAATGAGGATGGAAGCTCATCTTATGAGCAAAGACTTGATAGGTTATATTACAGGTGAAGAGGAAAATCCTTAGTTCAGAGATCCTAGTGTTCCAACTAGGGATGAATTGTCAGATTTGAAGACTTGGATGAAGAGAGATGCTCAAGCTAGGAGCATTATCTATATGGGAGTCACTGATTACTTGTTGCCTCACGTTAGAGGTCTTGAAAGTGCAAGTGATATATGGAATGCTTGGGAGGAGAATTTCCAAAACACCACAAAGTCAAGGAAGGCATCCTTGTGGGCAGAGTTTACCACATTCAAGAAGAAGGCCTCTCAATCCATCTCAGATTATGTAACAAGGATGAATGACATAGCAGATGCATTAGGAGCAGTTGATGAAGATATTGAGGAGGATAAATTGGTAAGGCAAATCCTTACAGGTTTGAGAGGTGATGACAAATGGAAGCCATTCATTTTGTCTACTGAATTATCACTAGATTTTTTTAGTCCTGATTTGAATCAGTTGCTATGAAACATGCTAACCTTTGAGCAGGATGTCAAAGGTGAAAGTGATAAAAGTGCAGGTCAAGCAATGTATTCAAAGGATAAGAAGAAGATTAGCAAAGGGAAGCAACAAGCAAATGAAGATGAAGGTACAACTAGCCAAGCTAACTTCCTAAGAGGAAGAGGAGGTGGCAAAGGTAGAGGAAGAGGTAGAAGTAATAAAGATGGGGCCAAAGCTTGCTGGATTTGTGGTAAGACAAATCACTTAGCTCATGATTGTTGGCATAATACTCAGAAATCAAAGACAAATACTCAGAAATCAAAGGGAAGCAACAAGCAAATGAAGATGAAGGTACAACTAGCCAAGCTAACTTCCTAAGAGGAAGAGGAGGTGGCAAAGGTAGAGGAAGAGGTAGAAGTAATAAAGATGGAGCCAAAGCTTGCTGGATTTGTGGTAAGACAAATCACTTAGCTCATGATTGTTGGAATAATACTTTAATTCAAGAGGAAGAGGTGGTAGAAATCAAAGAGGTAATTTCAGAGGTAGAGGTAGTAGAGGTTACTTTGGAAGAAATGCCGCTAGAGGATTCCAAAGTCAACAATATAGCAATACCTACTATGATTATGCTTCAGATGAGAAGGAGGATTCAACATTGATAATGAATGCAACTTGTGAAAGGCAAAGTGAAGATCAAAGAGTCTTCTACATTGACTCAGGGTGTAGCAATCACTTGAGTGGCAACATAGCTTTGATGACTGATTTGGAGAATAAGGTAACTAATCATGTAGTTCAAACAGGTGACAATACAAAGCACAATGTGAATTCAATTGGATCAGTGAAGGCCAAGGATGGAAGTACTCTCTTGAGTAAGGTTTTGTATGTTCCTACAATTCTTAAGAATATGATAAGTGTAGGACAAATTGTTGAAAAAGGTTATGAAGTTAGGTTCACTAATGAAGGAGTTTTTGTGGAAGACCCTAGCAATGGGTATAAACAAATTGTTTCAGGGAAGAAAGAAGGAAGGCTTTTCACATTGAAGATTCAAGGTAATGTTGGTCATGCCTTGTAAACTTATGGAGGACAAAAGATCTCTGAGTTAGATCTTTGGCACAAAAGGCTTGGACATTTTAATGAAAGAGGTATCAAAGATATGTTTAACAATGGTTCAGTGCTTGGATTGCCTAATGTTGCAGGTCAACATATGACATAAAGATGTGAGGCATGCCAATTAGGTATGGCTCATAAGAAATCTTATTCTAAGCATGGTTTTATGTATTAAGAGAAGCTTGAATTGGTACACACAGATGTGTGGGGACCATCAAAGGATTTCAGTATCAATGGTTCAAGGTATTATGTGATTTATGTTGATGATGCTACCAGATGGATCACTATCTATGTGATCAAAGATAAGTCAGAGGTATTCAATACATTCAAACATTATCATGTGTATGCAGAGAGAATTACAGGTCAAAAATTGAAGAGACTACGTCAGATGGAGGGGGAGAGTATTTCTCTAATGAGTTCATTGATTACTTGTGGAATCTAGGTATAAAAAGGGAAATTACTTGCAGGTACTCTCCTCAACAAAATGGTGTAGTAGAAAGGAGGAATAGAACTGTTGTTGAGTTTGTAAGATCCATGATGAAAGAGAAAAATTACCTAAATTATTTGTGGGCTGAGGCTGTAAATACAACTACATATTTGGTCAATAGATTACCATGTAAAGCTTTGTAGGGTATGAAACCATATGAGGCTTGGTGGGGTAAGAGACCTACTCTAGATCATTGCAAAGTATTTGGATGTTTGGCATATGCATATGTGCCATCTCAATTAAGGCACAAATTGGAACCTAAAGCTGAAAAGTATGTGTTCATTGGATATGATGATGAGCAGATGGGATATAGGTTGTGGAGTCCATCCACAAAAAAATTCCTTGTATCAAAGGATGTTACATTTGATGAGCAAGGTACTTGGTATGCAGGTACAATCAATATTTATGCAGGTGATGAAGAAGTTGTGAGTAAAAAGAAAGGTAAATCAAAGGTTCAGATATTTGATGAAGAGGAGAAAAATGAAGTACAGGTTGAAGTTGAAGAAGTGCCATGGTTTGATCCAGAATGTGATGAACCAGAAACCTCAAGGAGTGGAGAACTCAGAAGGTCATCAAGACACAAATGAAAACCTAGAAGGTATAGTTATGACACTTCTTTTTGGCTACCAAAGATTATGCTTATATGATAAAGGCAGATGAAGACCCTTCTACATATGAAGAGGCAAAAGGTAAGGAAAATTGGGAGAAAGCTATGCAGGAAGAGTATGATGCATTGATGGAGAATCAGACATGGGATTTGGTTCCTAAACCAAATAGTTAGAAGATCATTGGATGCAAATGGGTCTACAAGACAAAGATTTGCAAATGGAAGTGTGTCTAGGTATAAAGCTAGACTTGTTGTGAAAGGGTTTGCTCAGACATATGGTATAGATTATGATGAGACTTATAGTCCTGTGGTAAAGATGACAACCATCAGGACACTCATAGCAATTGCTGCATGTAAAGGTTGGAAATTATGTCAATTAAATGTGAAGAATGCTTTTTTTAATGGTTACATTTCAGATGATGTTTACATGGAGCAACCATAAGGATTCAGAAATGAAAGGTATCCAGATCATGTATGTAAGCTCAAGAGAGCTTTGTATGGTTTGAAGCAGGCCCCAAGGGCATGGCATTATAGACTTGTGAAGTTCTTGAAAGAACTTGGTTTTCAAGTATCTAAAGCAAATAGTAGCTGGCTTGTCAAAACAAGTGATGATGGGTTCATTTACATGTGCATATATGTTGAGGATATAATTCTTACAGGTACAGATGAGAAAGGCATTCAAAGCTTAAATTTGCAAATGGAAAAAGAGTTCAAGATTAGTGACTTGGGAGACTTGTCATATTTCTTGGGCATGGAGATCTCATACACTCAACATGGAGTGTATGTAACTCAAGAAAGGTATTTGAAAAACTTGTTGGTAAAGTTTAAAATGGATGATTGCAGGATAGCACCTACTCCGATGGAGATGAATCACAAATTGAGCAGATATGGAGGAGAAGAGTTCAAGGGCATGAAGCTATATCAGAGTTTGTTTGGTAGTCTGATCTATGCTACATTAACTAGGCGTGACCTATCATATGCAGTTGGAGTATTGTCTCAATTCATGCATTGTCCTAGGAAAGAACATTGGGTTGCAAGACAAAAAGTGTTGAGGTACATTTAGGGTACACTCAAAGAAGGTTTGTATTATGGTTTTACATCAGATACAAACATCAAGATATATAGTGATACAGATTGGGCAGGTAATCTTGATGATAGGAGATCAACATATGGATACTTGTGTTATGTGGGAGATAAGTTAATTTCATGGTGCTCAAAGAAGCAACACACAATTGCTTTATCATCCACAGAGGCTGAGTACAAAGGTATGGTTGACGCTGCAAAGGAATTGATATGGCTTAAGACTCTGATGAAGAGTTTTGATATCATTCAGAGTACACCCACTATTCATGAAGATAACATGAGTTCATTGTATTTAGCTGCTAACCATGTTTTTCATGCCAGGACTAAACACATTGAGATTCAGTATCATTTTCTAAGAGAGAAGGTGATGGATAAAGAGATTGAAGTCATACACACTTCAACAAAAGATCAGATAGGTGATATGCTAACTAAAAGCTTGGATGGACCAAAGCTACAAAGATTCAAAGACATGGCAGGTATAAAGAAGTTAGAAAAAACCTCAATTGATGATTGAGGGGGAGTTGTTGGTGTAAGGCAATCAACAATTGATGTTTTGATGAAGAATTGAAGTCAAGGATTGAAGAAAATATCAAGTTATGAAGAATAACTACAGTTTTAGACATAGATGACTTGTTAAGATCATTTCTCAAGATCTACTGAGTCTTTTGGAATGATTTAACTTGGAGAAGGTGCGCAAACTATAGAGTACACTTTTTACAAAGTTTTATAAAAAACTTTACACATTTTATAAGTCATTGGATGAGTTACGTGCAACAGACTTTTTGTGTAATCATCTTCTTCACAGTTTCTTGAAAATTTTAGAAGTTGAGTATTGATCCTCCAAATTAGTGAAGGTTTTAAGTTACTCTTGATATAGAGGTGCTCTAAATTCAAGAGTAGCTTGTTCTTTTGGAGATTAACACTCTCCATCAAAATTTCAAGGAAGTAATGAGGTTCAATGGCGAGATTAAGTGGCATGCTAGGTACTTACGGTACTAGGCCAATATCTCTTTACCATTCATACATTTGGGAAAAAAGGATGTTCCATTTATATGGGCTGAAGCTCAAGAAAAAGAATTTTAGTTATTGAAGAAGATGGTTTCAGTGGCACCAATTTTGTAGCTTCCAGATTGGTCGTTGCCATCCCATATATTTGCTGATGCATTAGATGTGGTTGTAGGAGCAATTTTGATGTAGCAGAAGGAAAAAGGATGGTGTAGGCCAGTATATTATGCTTGTATGGTGTTGTGTGCAGCTCAAAGAAACTATCTGGTGACTAAAAGAGAAGCGCTAGCAATGGTGTATGCTCTTAACAAGTTTAGAAATTATTTATTGGGTAATAAAGTAATTTTTCATGTTGATCATCACGCTTTGGTGTAGATCAAGAAGCCTTTATTGATAGGAAGATTGGCTAGGTGGATACTTCTATTGCAAGAATTTTATTTTGTTATTATTCATATTCTAGGGAAAGAGCATGCAATGGCAAATTACTTTAGTAGATTGGAATCAGGTGAAGCATCTACAGGTGTAAATGATGAATTCTAGATGCGGAGCTATTTAATGCACAAATTGCAGATTTCGATCCCTAGTAGGATCAATGATTAGTGTTTCTAACTGATGGAACATTACCTCAACATTTTACACCTGATCAAAGAGAGAAGTTTGCTCTTAAGAGTAGACCATATTTGGTTATAGCTGGTGCATTGTATAGGAAAGGGGTGGATCAGGTTATTCGGAGGTGTGTAACAGATTTTGAACAACCAGCTGTGTTATAAGAGGCACATCCAAGTCCAATAGGAGGACACTTGTCAAGAGATATCAAGAAGGTCAGATGTTGAAAATAAAAGTGCAGGTGTTGCAGAGAGGGTGGCAGAGCAGGTCAAGCCAACAAGGAAAAGTTATATCAGATGGGTAGAAGAAGCAGATAAGGGATTGGAAAAATCACATTCAGTAGAAGGTACAACAGAGAGAAATAGTTTTTGAAATGACACTAGAGCAATAGGAAATGTACATGCAAGTAGTGCAGGTTTATGAAGATATTATAGTTGCACAAAAGTTTTAGAAGCAAAATCTGCATAGGAAGTTTAATATCGTGGTGATCGATCTAGCGATTTGGTCCTCACCAAATTTCATTCAGAAATAATACATTCAAGTAAGCAATTGGACATTCTTTCAGAGCATGTTTGAAAAACAACTTATTTTTCCATGTTTTGATTAGGAATGGAATGTTTTCCAAAGAATGGTTCTCCTCAGGTGTCACTCCATACCTTTGTAAAAATATGCTTGTGCTCTTATAATCACTTCAAAGGTTGGGGTGGAATAGTAGAAAAGGTTTTCAAAATGACTAACTTAGTCAAATTTGGTTGGGCATGCATCAAAGAATTTTTCCTTGTCGGAGTTTTATTGGTTGGATGTCATAAATTCGGAGTTTGTTTAGTCCATTGTTTGTGGCTCAGATTTGGTCGGTTCATTGTTAAGCAAATCGAACTTTGCTTGGTCAGAGTTTCGTTTCTTGGAGTATGTTGGATCAAAAAGCGTCCATTTAGAAAAACGTGGTCGAAATATTATTTTATTAGTCTTGTTTTGCGCACAAAACTGTTTGAGCCCAAACGCATGAGTAAACAGTTTTAAAATCATGTCAGCGTATTGCGGGAAGATGTGAAATCATTGGGTTTAAATCTTAATTATGGTCAAGCATCATCAACACTCACTATTTCGTGTGATCTCGGTGGTATCGTACAGGTAATTGAGAGAAGATTTGAAGTTTTGCACTTGCATTTGGCATTTGTCGAATATTACTTCATGCCACAAAAGAAGATAGTCACTGTAACCTCCATTGTTCCGACTAGCATTACAACTGAAATGAGAGGCTACTGCAAACGCAGGGAGGTGGCAGCTTGCAAAGATGAAACCACTTTTGAGGAAAGCGATAATTTACTACAGGAGGAAGAGGAGGAAATTTCGACGCCAACCTCAGCCAACAAGTTTGTACAAACATTGATGGACCCTTTCACAGACTTGAATTAGTGGAACACATTTCATGCGATCCTAATGCAATATAAACATAAGTTTTTCTTGAAAATTTATCAATTAAGGCTAAACAACACCTATTACTACTAAGGTATACTCCACTTCTTGGACCCCAAGCATCCGTATGAATAAGCTCTAAAAATTTGCAATGACATCATTAGTCTTCTTGAAGGAAACTCTTGATTGTTTTCCTTATTGGAAAACTACACAAATTTCATGCAACATTAGATGTGAAATTTGGTACGCCTCTTATCAAGATCCTTGTTTGCATGTTCTTGATCTTTTGAAGGTTTATGTGACTTATTTATTTATGTGATAGGTACAATTCTGATATCCTCTTGCCTCCATATGTGACATGCATTGAATGGTGTAGTTGATTTATGTTATGAGCTTGAAGCCTACCTTAGAGTCCTCAAGAAAACATACTCTTCAATTGAACCTAACTTTATAGCTTTTGTCTACCATTTGTCTTACCAAAATCAAGTTTTTGGAAAAGTAGACACATGTAAAACCTTTAATAATCACTTTCCCTTTGGTTTCCTTCAAAATTGATATCTCCCACATGTTGAATGGTATGCTTTGAGTCCTCACCTATTATCACATTTTATTGATGCTTTGGCACCTATAAATTACTAAAAATATCCTTTTGACATGACATATGGTTCATACATCCACTATCCACATACCATACATCTTCACTAATTTGAGTTGTATCTTCGCCATACCTCATGGGAAGTAAATAATCATTGTATTGAATAAATGAAATTTTTTCATAGCTAACTTGTCCTCTATAGTTGTTTTTGTTGTTGTTGTTGTTGTATCTTTGATTCAGTGGTCTTTGAGCTCTATGATCAAATTATTTTGCATAATGATCTGGCTTACTACGTTCAAAGCATCCATTTGAAGTGTGTTATCCTTTATCCGCTAAATATTCCACCTCTTTCTCTATTCATTGATCTTCCATAACTTTGACTATCAATTTCTTATTCTACTTGACATCCTTGGTTGTTTTGGTATATTCTTTTTCTCTTGTAGCACGTCTATTTTGTTTTCCTCTTCCTCTACCTGGAGAGTCCCTTACATATAGTGAAGTTGTGAAATCCCTCCGTTTTTTATCAACCTTAAGTCCATTTAGGGTGTGGGCTACAAGATTGTCATCATCTTCGGCACATGCAATTGAAACATGTGCATCCATCAACTCTTTAACCTTCAATATTTAATCATTAACACCTGAGAAGGGCTTTTTATGAGATTATTTGGCTCATTCCTGAGTTGAACTTTCTTAGCTTTTGTGGAGGTGGATTACAATCCCTCCAAGCGCTTCCACATCTTCTTTGATGTATCCAAATCATGAATGTCCTTTCATAGAGTTTCTAATATGCTAAGATAAAACAAAATTGAGCCTTCTGTCCGTTTCATTCCACTCACTTATTGCTCATTCTTATAATAAATCATCATGGTTTGTAGTTTCCCTTTTCAACTTCTCAATCTCAGCCTTGATATCAACCGTGATGCTTTCTATCTCTTTTGAAGATACCCCTTTATGCAATGAAGTTGAAAAATATGGATTTTACCTTAAAAAATAGAATTACTCCTCTTGTTGTAGTTTCATCTTTGATTTGATGTGCTGTTGTTGGCTTGCACTTTTTTGCTTCTTTTCTTGAGACTTTGATGAGGTCTTTAGTTCTCTTTAGTACCTCCTTCATCTCTCTTTAACACTCCACTTATATCTCTAATACTGCTTTTGGATGACAAACATTGTTATGTGCACAAAGAAAGCAAATAGAACCCCGTAGGATCCTAATTTATTTAGAAAGAGGATCTTTGTTTTTTTGTGTTTCTCTACAAGAGATAAAATTTAACACTTGGGTGAGTAAAAATAATCTTATATATCTTTCAAATGAAAGTAAAAACCACTTCATTTGGACAACAAATGATGCCTCAAATAGTTTCATCAAAATATGCTACTTGATCACCCCACTGAGTATTGACGCACAAAGATCGTGTTCTAGGTATTTCTCTCAAGTTGCATAAGCACTGGTCCCGAGATTTGCATAACTTAAATTAAAAAACATAATTTTTCCAGTAAGATAAAAAGAATGGGTTCATACTGAAGGAGAAACAACAACTACAATAAAAAGTTGTCTACCAAGATCATCTATAGAGATAGAGTGTAAGAGTGAAATAGGGTGGCTTCTTGCATAGATGGGACCCATTGTTCTATTCTTCTACCAATAAAATTTCATAGCTCATTCTAGTAGCGGTTACTCTATTTGTGTACTTGTGATTCAAAATATTTGTTGTCCAAAGTCCATGAGTTCAAGTGTTTCCCTATGATAGAAACCCTTGTTGCACTGATTCTTTATGTGCATGACATTAATAGAACTTAAATTAACACTTGCACTTAATGATCCATGTGCATTACCATGTGTTTTGGGTTTTGTATAACTACGACTCCATGTTTGTGTGGGCACATAGAGATGGTCGTGTGTGTACTTTCACATACATGCCCATCTGATCTTGCACCAGCATTCAAATGTGTTGTATTGTATCTACATGTGCTTGCTGATTGGTATGAATGCACGCATGCTTCATTACACACAAATGCATGTATGACTAATGTTGAAAACTAATTGCAAATAAGATTCCTATGCCTATCAAATAGGAATGCTTATTCCAAAACTATTGAGAGAAACAAAATAAAGTCGCACAAAAGAGGGAAAGATTAAGGGCTTTGATCAAAAGCTTAATTATACTTTAACATTTTTCTCTTGTCTCTTTAACATTATTCTTTTGATCAAAGGGTTTTTTAACAAACGAATTTTGATCAAATACTTGTTTTATTAAATTATTTATTGAAAGAAACATTTGATCGAAAAAATTTAGATTGAAAAAGTATTCAATTGAAATGATTTTGATTCAAAATTTTCTAATGATTTGAGTTCTCCTTGATTGAAAATTCTCTAATGATTTGAGTTCCCCTTAATATGTTGATGTGTCATCTAATAATTTATGCAATCTTCGTATAATTTGAGAATCACTCAAGAATAAATGAACTCGAATAATGAACAATGAAACATAGGTTAGATGTTTCAAGGATAAAGATATCTACATTGCTTTTGCAGCTTGCAAATTATTATGAATCCCATGAACTTTTCCAAAATAGACATTCCGATAGCCTTACTTTATCATCTCTTGGGGCGAAGGGCTAAATATATATTTCCTAAGTTTTTCTTTGTCTTATGATTTTGGTTTCAATTCATTTATAGAGCTTAAATGGTTATTATATGTGAGGCACTCATATCCCATAAATATGGGCATATTTTCACACTAAGGCCTAGTCATTTATAGTGATTATTCTTAGTATATGTGAGACCCTCATATCCCACAGAAAGCGGCATACATTCACACTAATGCCCAGCCATAGAGGATTATTGATTTGTGTCTTGAAGAGCAACTGATTTTGGTCTAAAAGCCATTTTGCAATGTCCAATATAGGGCTCCAGAAAGATTACATGAAGTTGATGTTTTGGACCACTTTCATCTTCACATAAGACCACTATAATATGTTTCAGGTGATTACATGAAGTTGATTTTTTGGACCACTCTCATCTTCACATAAGACCACTACAATATGTTTCAGGCTCATCGTTCATTACAAGCTCGAAAACATCCATTGTAAGCTATTGGATCAGTACTATTTCTTTGAACATCCATGTTAGCTTGAAGCTCTCCTCTCAATGGATTAACAGTCATAACAAAAACCAAATTTTCACCACCACAAAGTCGTTGTGTTCCCCTTATAAACATAGATTCAACGATGTCATATAAGGAGAGGCAATACACAAGAGAACCCTGTTTTATTGCACAAAATCCTGAGATCTTGGGTGAAAAAACTGATGGAGTTTGTATGAATGTGTGTGTACATACGTACATACATACAGACAAGGAATTTGGAGTTGGACTACGACGACAACAACAACAATAAGGATGAACTCTTTAATTCCATGTACAAAAGCATGGGGAAGAATTCTTGGGAGGTCATTCAATCGATCACCCTTGGAGCCTAACCTCACTTAGTAGCGAGATCTCTCATGTGTTGTTAGTAAGGTGTTGTTCATTCATAATCTATATTTTTTCATTGATCCTCACGTGTTTGCACAGCTTCATCCAATATTCTTTAACATTATGCCTCATTTTCTTATGGATGGTCTTCCATTCCGCGAAGGCATCGCTTGCACCATGAGAGGACTCCACAAATTTTGTTAGCTTTCACATTGTTCCAAATACCATGGTGTAGGATTTGCCACATAAGCACAACATTTTTTATCTCGATGAGGGGGTTCCAAAGGGATTAGAACTTAAAGTCCCACCTCCAGTTTGAAAATCTATTGGTCTTTTGGTCTCCAATACGAGAGAAAGTAAAGCATCATAGAGAGAAGGAGTGCATTAATCACCATAGCACATCCAACCAGATTAATCTGCATATCTTTCCAATACGTTAGCTTCCTTTCCAGATTAGAGAGAGCCCAATTCCATCCTTGCCCCATCGAAACATCGAATCCCATGAGAATACCTAAGAAGCAAAAGGTTTGACCACTATGCGTCAACTGACAACCATGGTCAATAAGCAATTGATGAGGATGCCCAATAACTACCCTAAAAGTGGTTTTAGATCCCGATGGCTCACAAAAAGTATTCAAACAACTCCAAGAAATGCTATTGCTTAACATGTCATTATGTAGAAAGACATTAGTATCATCGACAAAAAGTCTCATGATCATCTAATCTTGATTGAGAGGTAGATTGAGGCCTTGAATATGACCTAAGTGAGCTTGATGGTTAACAAGGAACTGAGACCATTGGCCATGATATCAAAGAGAAGAGGGGCCAATGGGCACCCTTGTCTGCTAGAACATTTTAATCTAATCGCTTGAGAGAGGTGATAATTAATGTTTATCTGAGCAATTGCGCTTCCCAATAGAGTAGAGATCATCTTAATGAATTTTTGGCCATAGCCAAACTATTTCAACAATTGGAGAATGAAGTCCCACTCGAGCCTGTCATAAGCTTTGTCAAAGTCAAACTTAAGGAAGAGTACATCTTACACTGATTCCTAAGCAAAAACCAGGGCTTCCCAAACATCAATGATAGCCTCGAGGATGGATCTCCCCTTGATGAATCCTTTTTTATCCTCACTGATCCAGTCTCAAAGGTGACACGTAATATGGTTTGCAATTGCCTTTACCAAGGTATTGTAATTGGTTTGCAGCATTGTAATTGGTTGTCAATTTCCAATTCTTGTTTTGCTTCCTTTTTTGTGAATGAGCTTGATGATGCCCTTATTGAGACAATTGGAAAAAGCGCTAAAGGAAATAGCCTCTTGCCATACCAAACATAAAGTAGTGGCCACCACATGCTTGAAGTTCTTGAAGAACTTATTGGCAAGGCCATCCAACCTTGGGCTCTTGGCATAAGGAAGGGAGTCAATTACCTCCAGAATCTCAGCATATGAGATGGAAGCATCGCAAAGAGCTTTCAAGTTTTGTGGGATTCTTTTGGTTCTAATGCATGAGATGGCGACCATGCAATCACCTCTGTGAGGAGAAAGAAGCATGGAAACCCCCTAGAGCTAGGTAAAGTGGTTGACAATCACTGTACTATTTTCTTCATTTGTTTTGCATTCAACCCCATCGGCATCCCACATGAATGGAATCGCTTCCTTAGATTGCTTCTTCTTGAGAAGGCTACACATCTCTTTAGTAGGATTTTCTGCCCTACCTTCCCACCAATCTTTAAAGTATATTTGTAGATTCTTTTTTTGAATTTATTCTTCATATCTCCACATGCTTTAGATTTTTTGGAGTCTTGTATGGTATTGCACGTGGCCTTTGTTGACTTCAACCTCCAAGCACCACAACCTCCGATGAAGATTTTACCTTCTAGCACAACAAATGTCTTGAAGGTACTTATGAGCCCTCGCCGAGATGTAATGAGTCTACATGACCACCCTCCTCCAACTCCAGGCCAACGAGGAGAAAGAGGCAAAGGCCCTACTCCAAGCCTCAGTAATCCTATGCTAGATTGAGGGTAGAGAGAACATGGTCGAATTGAATTGAAACCAAGGGGCTTTTTTGAGACTGGTAATCACATTCGGATAGTGATAAGAGATGACAAGGTCCACACTTTTAGAGAGGGAAGGGGGCCCCAATTTTTGATGATATCATGTGAGATATAGCTCTATCGAGTCTAGCTTTTTGAAAATCAATACCACCTTGAAGGTTTGACCACACGAGACCAACAAGGTCCTTGATCTCCACCAGATCCAAATGTAACTTGACTTGGTCCCAAACTTCCCTCTGCTGTCCATCAATCACTTGACCCTTCCTCCCCCATCTATGAGAAAGGACCTCCACCATATTAAAGTCCCCAAGAACCATGTTAAAGGGCAGAGATTCCAATGACTTCCATGTGGAAATTCTAATTTTTGAATCAATATTAGGAGCATACAAGGAGATGATGGAAAAATACAGAGGACCCCCAAAAGAAGCACCAACCCACCAATGGTTCTAGCTAGTAAGGGAATCCACAATTCTCATGTGAAAACTTATACTAATGCCGATAGCTGTAGCACCATTTCCCCTGGGGTGTGTGGTGGAGAGCCAGACATGAGATGAGGAAATACACTTAAGTCTCTTTTGTAGTTCCTCCCTGTTGATTTTGATCTCTTGAGGATAGATGAAGTGTATGTTTATGCTTTTATGGTGGATCCATTGGCCAATCACGGTCACTCTTGAGGGATCCCATGGCCTTCTAACATTGAGAGACATGATAATCATTATTGGAGGTTGATATCATTGTGGAGAAGGGCCTTGTCCCTCTTTTTCTTGTTTTTCTCCTCGACTTTTTTCTTTGAGGTAGAGGGATCCTGACATAGGAGTTTCCCCTTAAGGGGGCTCTTCTACAGGATATCGGCTGGTTGTTTTCCTTTGTGAAATAGAGTGGAATCCTTTTCTATTAAAGTATTCTACATGATTTTCTCTTGGTGCAATGATGGGAATATGAGAACTATCTATTGCACCAACCACAGAAGGAATCCCTCTAATTATCTTAAACTCATGGGCTAAGGTTTTAAGTTGAGAACTTGAAGGCCATCTAATAAATGTGTCTCTAAATCGCGATTGGACTATTGCTTTACAAAACGAGTGCACGTGTTCACAAGATGTACTTGTTGAAAACCCAAAGCTAACAGCAATGCCTAAAAGTGAAACCCCTATGGCAAGTTTAGTGAGTGCAATGGCTACTCTATCTTGAATAGTGCATCTCAAATTTTTCATATAAGGCCTAAGCTTTCCACAAAGATAGTGGAAGGTATTCCTACTCACCCTAAGATGTCTCTTCAACATATTCTCTTGAAAAGAAAAGAGAGAGAGAGAGGAGGATGTGAGAGAGAAAGAAAGAGAGGGGTGGTCATTGCCCACTCTCATGGCATGAAGCGTTATGCGCGGAGTGAGCATGCGACACCCTTCCACTTTACAGCACACAAAAAGGGTTCAGGTTTTTTGCATCATTCATTGCACGTACACGCACTAAGCTCTCTGCATGTTTGTGGAAGTGTTCATTTTAAAGCAAAGAGACTCAAAATATATCAAGAAAATATTGTACATGTAAGAGGTGTTCCATAGACACATGTTAGACAAGGAGAGAGAGCGAGAGAGAGAGAGATTTTAATAGCATTATATTGGAGTATGTGCTCATAAGTGTCTAAGAACTTTGCTGCTTTGCATATGCCTAAGCATTTTTTATTTTTTCAAAGGAGAATGATACAATGGACACTGTGGCTAACGGAAGGAAAAACAAAATGGCCAAACGGGAAAAGAGGTAGCCAAAATCATGCACTTTCTGCAAGCATACTCTCTTTCAATTTGTCATCATTAATCATTTCAATTCATTATTACTATAGTAATAATTATAATAATATTACTAATTGTTGAGGTAGCTTGATATAGTCCTTAACACTTTGGATATTACAGATCGGTTTGATATTAACTTCTAAGAAAAAAAATTGACAAAAAAAAGTTTCATGCCTGCATGATTTGTTTTTTCCAAAATTTTTGATATTAACCTCTAAAATATAAAAGATAAAAAATATATCACGGCTATATGAGTAGTTTTTTTGTAAGTTTCAAGCTTAATGAATGTGTGTAGCTTCATGTAGAGAACTATTCCAAGTGCAGCATCATGCTACAAGAAATCTTCAAGTTCCACTAGGAAAGGGAAAAAATTGGATAGTTCTGCTGCTCACCTATCCATTATATTCAAAATGGAACACGAAGAAAACTAAAATTAATGTTTCATAAAAGCGGTCGAATGACTTATATATATATTATCTTTTAGAAAGGGGTCATATAATGCCATATACAAAATATTTTATGCAACATTAAAGAAACGACCACTCAATTCTCCATAATATCTGGGTACAACTAGTCATTCCATGCAAGGATCAAAGGGCTCATACAAAATCAAGTATAACATAATTCAAATACAAATCTAAGTGGAACATGAAGAAGAATCCATTTCTTGAAGGGCTTCACTTCTAAAAACTTGATGCATCCTTGCATTCTCCTTGTACATGTATGATGTTTCGAACAAAGTTGTGTCTACACTTTGACCCAATTCCAAGGTCATTATCTACTCCTTCATTGGTACCTTGATCACGATCCATGATTTCTTCCACTTCAATTTTATGTGTTGCTCTAAGTTCCATCATAGAGTACGACTTCTCTTTTTTGTGTATTCATATGTCCATCCGGAGTTATCAATTCTACACTAGTCTCTTGTACCCATTCCACATCAAAAAATTCATTATGAAAAATGCAAATGTTATGAAGTACAAGACATGCAATGGCAACAAGTACATAGTGCAAATACATATCACACCTTTTAAGTAATATGCAAAATTTTGCTTTCAATATACCAAAAGCTCCCTCCACTCGAATTCTTGTGCTAGATTGAATGAAGTTCCAGAATGTGTGACAAGTCCGCTTTGCATCATTTGAATGTAACTAACATATATGGTTGATCCGGATATGCACAATCACCCACTAAAAAACAATTTCCTAGCTCACCTCTTGCACATTTCTATCCTAGTTCACTTCTAATAAAATTTAATGAATCATGCATTGAGCCTAGTACCCATCCTACATCATAATTCCATATTAGACAATTGGTACTAACAATTAATTGTAGTAAAATAGAGTGGAATCCTTTTCTATTAAAGTAGTCTACATGATTTTCTCTTGGTACAATGATAAGAATATGAGAAACATCTATTGCACCAACTACCTAAGGAATCCCTCTAATTACCTCAAACTCATGGGATAATGTTTCAAGTCGAAAACTTGAAGGCCATCTAATATGTGTCTCTAAATCCCGATTTGGCTGTTGCTTTGCAAAAAGAGTGTACACTTTCACAAGATGTACTTGTTGCACACCCAAAGGTATCACCAATGCCTAAAAGTCCATCCTCTATGGCAAATCTAGTGAATGCAATGGCTACACTATCTTGGACATACACTGCATCTCATAAGTTGTTGATTTTTTTTTCATAAAAGGTCCAAATTTCCCACAAAGATAGTGGAAGGTATTCCTAGTCACCCTAAGACGCCTCTTGGACATATTCTCTTAAAAGAAAGAGAGGGAGGGGGATGTGTGAGAGAGAGAAAGAGAGAGGTGGTCATTGTCTACTATCATGGCATGAAGCGTTATGCGCGGAGTGAGCATGCGACACCCTTCCACTTTACAGCACACAAAAACGGTTCATGTTTTTTGCATCATTCATTGCACGTAGACGGAGTAAGCTTTCTGCATGTTTGTTTGTGGAAGTGTTCATTTTAGAGCAAAGAGACTTAAAATATATGAAGAAAATATTGTACAGGAGTACGTGCAAGAGCTGTTCCATAGACACTCATGTGTGTGTGTGTGAGAGAGAGAGAGAGAGAGAGAGAGAGAGAGAGAGAGAGAGAGACATTTTAATAGCATTAGTGTGTGTGTGTGAGACAAAGATTTTAATAGCATTATATTGGAGTATACGCTCATAAGTGTCTAAGAGCTTTACTGCTTTGCATATGCCTAAGCATTTTTTATTTTTCCAAAGGAGAATGATACGATGTACACTCTGGCTAACAGAAGGAAAAACGAAATGGCCAAACGACAAAAGAGGTGGCCAAAATCATGCACTTTCTTCAAGCATACTCTCTTTCTATTTGTCATCATTAATCATTTCAATTCCTTATCATTATAGTAATAATCATAATAATCTTAGTAATTGTTGAGGTAGCCTGATATAGTGCTAAACACTTTGGATCTTGAATTGGAGGTACAGGGTTCAAAAAACACAGATCGGTTTGATATTAACTTCTAAAAAAAAAGTGAGAAAAAAAAGTTTCATGCCTAAATGATTTATTTTTTGCAAATTGCTTGATATTAACCTCTAAAATATTAAAGATTAAAAATATATCATGGCTATATCAGTAGTTTTTTTGTAAGTTTCAAGCTTGATGAAAGTGTTGATCGATAAGTGAACTTCCTTAATAATAATAATAATAATAATAATAATAATAATAATAATAATAATAATAATAATAACAATAACTTCCTGCATGTCTCCTTTCCAACACTAATTGCTTAAGCGTCTTCTCCATCATCAAGCTTAACCATTTGTCAGTTTTATGAACATTGACATTCGTAAGTGTTGAAGGAAGCTCTACAAAGTGGTCAAAAAGTGAAAGTGCAAATAATCAAAGATCAATCAAAGCAAAAAAAAACTTCGGTCAAAAAGGAGTATGAGCGTGGAATTCAAGAGAAAGGAGTTTACTAGTCTTTTACTAGCTCAAAAGGCCTTTTCAGATTATTTCTTTCCTAAATTATGCCCAAATTACTTGTAAAAATGCTTATTTTTGGCATCAAAACCTTATTTATAAACAGACCCACATTATAAATGGCAAGTAGTACTAAAGCTTCATGGGGATTTTAAGTATCTCATACTCATTTCTATTTACTTTTGATATCGTTTTGGCCTCCAAATAGGGATTGAAAACCAAGTTTAACACTCGACTAGACATTATAGGGTGCACAAATCTCTTCTAAAAACTATAAAATTGAAAAAGCTCTTAATCGTGAGGATTAGCTTGTTTGAGCCTAGCATTTGTATGAGCTTTGTACTCAATGTCCCTAGAGTGCCTTGAGTCTTAGGGACATTGCTCCCATATTGAAAGCTCACTAAGACACCTTCTCTAAAATCATGTGAGGTACTAGTATGAAATCCTTCCATAGTTGTGGAAGATGTGAATTTCCTCTAGCTTCATGTATGAAGAAGACACTAATGACCTCAAATGATTCTATCAAGACCCTATTACCTCCTTTCAGTAGTGAAACGTCAAATGTAGCTCCAATTGAAGTGATTTCTAAACCATGTTCCGAGTGCACACATTGATCATTCAATTTATGGTTTTGTTTGTACATGATAGACTTACTTAAGAGAGATTAGACATTGAAGAGTCCAAAATTACGCCATATTTGTTGGTGTATACTTTCAGAGATAGTAAACTGTATTTATTTTGCCTTATCTTACTTGATCGGGTTCTCATGGTGATTTTTTGCATTATATTGTTATGAAATGGTTGTGTCTAGTCTAAGAATGAATGTGTCTCTTTTGATGAAGCACAAGATCTAGGGAATTATATGGAAATCATGCAATTTTATGCTATTATGAAGAATATTACTTAGTAATTTTCATCTTAGCAAGAAGGCCTTTGACATTAAATGGTTCTACAAGTTGAAACATATGCTTGGTGGGACAATTGATCACTATAATTCTATACTTGTTGCAAAAGGATATGCTCAAGAAAGCACCTTGACTTTGTTGAGATTTTTGAAACAAAGGCATCATATTATTTGAAACAATCATGAGGTGAGCAAGTTCAAAAAGGAATCATATTATTTGAAACAATCATGAGGTGCTTGCTATGAAATATGCATGCTTATCGTTTGGAAAATTAAATTCAAGATATTCTAGCTAAACATCCTTTTATACTAAGTGTGCAAATTAACTATTTTTTATCATTCTGGCTCATTGGTACTAGTGAGAAACACATTTCTAAGTTTGGATCATTTGCATGCCTCTTTTTAAATGTTAATTTAGGGGATTCTGCATCATTATTTGAGCATTCAACTTATGCAAATTGATTGAGGCATAATTTTTATCCCAAAAAAAGACAATCTATTATAGAATTTTATCCTCAAAGATAGAAAACCTAATGACACTCCCATAGGATTAGGTTTCTTTATGATGTTGGAGATGCATATAATGTATGGATTTCTCAACACGGCATCATTCATGTGGCCACCATTCAATTTTTTGTCTATCAAATAATCAAGTGTATGCATAACCTAGGTGCCAAGCATTGATAGGAAATTAAGTTCATACTTTTCTATTTGAATGGTACCTAAAAGCTTTGCTTGTTTTGATCTAAGGGGGATCAATATTACAAAATTGAAATGCTTTTTAAGACTTAGATTTTATTAGTTACTATGAAATTTATGTCTCCACTAGCGATTCTTGTTTCATGTTTGGTAGATCATGCATATCTTTACTGAAAATTAGAGTGCATTGGTGGTTTTAAGGAACCAAGTGTGCCTTGCTAAAAAAGTACATTGAGGTGCACTATCATTATGTTAAGGAGAGAATCTTATTTGGATATTTCAACTTGGTTTATGTGCATGAAAAATATAATATAAAAAAGATTTTTACAAAGGCTCTAAATTTGAGAAAATCGGAGCTAAGTGATAGATATAATCATGATGTCAAATGGACTATAGAAAGCAATATTGTATGGTTTTGGTTTGAGATGATCTCACTAATCACATGGAAGGAATATTATTGAGAATAAAGTCAAATTATAACATACTAAATGCTTAATTATTCATATAAATGGGCAAACTTTATGGCTTCATCTAAAGTTTAAGATGCATAAAGCTTAGCCTCCATCTTAAAGAATTGTTGAGAAAGAGGTCTAGATTAATTTTCTTGTACTAAATGATATAATTGGACAAAAATCAACCTTGTTGCATAGTAATACCTTTTTCTTCCCAATTGAGTTCCTCTTCATTTTGGTTAAGAAATATTTAAGAAAGAGTGCCTCAAAATCTGACTAATATTTAGGAAGTGTTCGCACATAGCAAAGGCTTAGACACCGCTTATATATCTTGGGTCCAAGTGATAAAATTGATGCAAAGGCTTGATATTCTTGTGAGGTCGTCTAAATTTGTATTTTTATTAAGTATAGAAAGCTATCTTACATGTGCACCATGCCACCATAGTTGAGAAAAAGGTATTATAAAGTAAGCCTTGGAAAATCTAGAAGACAAACTAAGCATTCTATTCTCTAACTCCTATGTAGAAAGAAGCTTAGTATAGTATAACTACAAGGTCCTATCAAGAAATTTCCTTGACTAACTAGTAAGACCACAATGGGCAAGAGAGAGCACGTCTCCACAGATCCAAATCCACCCATATAAATACCTCTAGGAAAAGGGGTTTCATGTCTTTGGGCATATCCAAGTGTCCAACCAAGTGTCCCTCATGTGGATACTTTCCCAGGTGTCATCGCATGCCTTCTAATTTCCCAAGGGCTATCACATGCCTTCTAAATAAAATAAAATGTAGGTTTTCCTCTCATGTACACCCCAAAGTGGCACTTAGAGAGGCTCCAGAGTATGTGGGGGGAGATTGTACCCAATCTTATGTTGAGTCTTGTCTCTCTCTATTCTATGTGTGTTCTTGTGAGATTTCGTTATTATATTATCTCTCTGTACATGCATCTACAAGAGGTGGTTTACATATCCACATGTATACGGAACAACGTATGCCAATCAATGATTTAAGAATTCGAGATGACATCAATCATTTTTTAAGCTTTTGGAATGATTTATCACAATCCTAGATCCACTCAAAGTGATTGATAAGTGTGTAAAGAGGTATGGCTATTATGGAACACCTATGCATAAATCCTTGATAATAATCATCATGTCCTATAGAAGGTTGGACCACTTTAGAACTCTTTAGCCTAGCAAGATCCAAAGTGACCTTGATTTTCGCCTCATCAGCCAAGATGCCATGCTTGATGTGTTCATGGATTTTTCCTTGTTTCACCATGAACACACACTTCTCCAACTTCAAACATGCCTTTTAGACATGGAATTTATCAAAGATCTACCTTAACCCTAGTATATTTTTTACTTTCGAATGAGTATGTAGGTCAAGCACATGCTTTTCTAGATATTCCCAAAGGAATTCCTTGAATCATGGCCCATTAATGTTTGAAAGGTAGTCATTGCATCGGTAAGCCCAAAAACCATTACCTTGGATGCGTAAATTCCCCATTCCATGTTGATTTCCGTATTATGTTGATCCTATGAGGATATGTATACACTTCCTTTTTCGAGCCGCCTATTTGAGTAGGTAATCACTTACTAATAGAGGATAAATGTCCCTAATTCACTAAATTTCCATTTATTTTGTTCATGACCACTACCAATGATTGTGTGTTCAATTTTGTAACTGAATCTATCCTCCAATAATCTACCCATCTTTCTCTTTTTATCATCTTGGAATAGGTTTCATTATATTTGTAAGGTTGTTTCTCTACTTGATTAGCCTCTTATTGGGATAGGTGTCTTTATATTTGTAGGTTCTTTCATTTCGAATTAGCCTCACTCATCATAGGGATCTTATGAGAGATGATTTTTGGCTCTACACCTTCAAATCCTTGTTTGATCGGGTGATTACATCACATTGATCTTGTAAGAGATTGATTCATTCATTATTTTCCTTCATGGTGAAGCCATTTTGAATCTTAATACAAAGATCTTCACCATTCTTGTGAGTCACAAGTGTTCTCTAGCTTCTTTATTATCACATGAATCACCAAATACTAGTTCTTGTCTTAATAATTTTATTTTGTTTTTTTTCTCCCAAACCATATATTTCTTAAAGTATGGGGCAAGAATGTGCTAAAAAATTTCACTGCAAGTTGTCAAGATAACTCCTTTTAGAAACATAGTGGTTTATCCTTATGCACATCCACTAGTTGAAACTTCATTCTTGTAGGCCTAAGTAACTATTTACTCCATTTGACCCACAAGACCTTGGTGCAAATGGCTATGCCCACCCGAAGGTCAAGCCCTCGGGGTATGGTCATTGAAGGTAAGGTGAATACTTGTATTATCCTCATCACCTTCGTTATATTCTCCAATGTTATCTAGAGATATTCCTCTCTCTTTTTGAAGGTCTCCTTTCTCTCGTTCTTCACATCTTACTCTAAGTTCCGATTCTCGATCATGTATTTAGGAGCTTGATTGTGTGAGAGATTTCTCAAATTGTTTCTTAGAGAATTCATGTACTTAGCACATCTCTTCTTCCATGTGTATTTCTAGTCCTCTACTTCATTGGCTCAGTTTCCCTATGAACTAGTAAGTGATTTTGTTTTTTTTTTTTGTTTTTTTTTTTTTTTTGGGTTTTGTCTTTATGCCATTTAAATATTTTGCCTAATTCTTGTCCAAAAGAGTCAAAACTCTCCAGATCTTCACCTGATATGGAATTAGTCTTAACCTCTTGTTTGGCATTGCTCTTTCTTACATGACAAGAGTTTAAAATTTCTTACATGTGTTCAAAACCTTATCATTGTGAGAGTATAATTTTCACCATGATGATAGATTCACAAAATATTCTTAAATGAGGACTACCACGTAGAGCTATAGAACAAATCTATGTACGATATTGAAATGGTACTTTAATAGCTAAAAGGATAACTAGGCACAAGTACAGAGTTTTAATCCAGAAGGATGATGTTGGACGAGAATTCAAACCCAAATTGTTTACATTGCTATTAGGAAAATGATGAAAAATATCGTGTGTTGAAGATAGCTCAACAACAGTATATTCAGTATATTCAAGATGAAATCCAAAGAAGTAAAGCTTTGAAAGAAGAAAAGAAGCTAAGACAAAATTGAGCTATGGGTATACGTAAACTTTCAAAAGTTACAAGCATACTTAGAGATGAAGTATTTTATTCTTATCTTAAAGGATAAAAACACAAATAGAGGTACCATCTTGAGGTTGAAAAAGTGAGAAATTAAAAACATAAGAAGATCCAAATATTTTTCACCTAATGGGTTGATAAAAAATCTAAATGATCGTTTCTTGAAAGATTAAGGAAGGTTTCCATCTGGTATTTTTGAATCAGAACCATACCCTTAAGACCAAAGTGAGTTTAGAGTATGATAAAGCAAATTCATACTTAAGTGAATGACTAAGAAGATTGGAAAGTTCACTTGTTGTACAAGACTTGTTCACACAATAATCTTTCGAAAGTTGTCAAAGGCTTATAAACAAAAGTGTGGCCCCGCATGAGGGTGAGGAGAGGGTGATTAACCTTCTTTGTAATGCCATCTAATCTTTGTAAAATCTACCCTTGCTCTGTGGGATTTGGGGGGTCCTGTGGGCTCTAGCCTCCTTCACTTGTACTTTTCTTTTCCTTTCCACATAACCATAGAAGTTGTTTAAACAAGACAAGAGGAAAAGAAAATGGATCCACCAAGTAGAAATTCGTTCCTTGTCGGAAAAATTTGTTATGAGATAAAACCTAACAAGAATGATGTATCTAAACTTAAAACAAAATCGTGTATTCTCTGCTATACCTGGGATATCTTCAACTTCGTACCCCCTTATTTCTGCATATGAAAAGTATGTTAACATGTATGTAGCGCATGCTTGCATGTACTTATACACGTATGTATATAGATATAGGATGCCTGCTTCATGTATATATGCATTAAATATGAAAGTAAACAGAGATGCACGGAAAATAGAAGCATTATTTTGTGAAATTGACTTTCTTTACTGAAGGGGATAACTGCATGAGGGAGCCATGGCGAAGTATAGAAATGAATCAGAAGATGTGTGCGGATATAAAATAGAGAATGCATGTTATTCATTGATCACAATGATAAATATACATGCATGTAGCATGGCATTGGAGATAGTCAAGAAGTTTGGTGGTGCACATGGTTAGTGACAAAGTGCCCTGACATGGGGTCACTGCCAAAAAGGTAGTTATCTGACATATGACAAAGGGAGGTTACATGACATTGCAAGGCTCACAAATACACTTTTAAAAAAAGACAAAGGAGGTAACAACTCCCCTTTTTTTTCCTACCATAGGGAAAAAAGTTTGAATGCCACATTAGGCATGCCTCATTGGGCATTTACATTGGGTATTTAGTGTGCCACATTAGGACACCACATTGGGTTTGTTATACCACATTGGGTGAGTGTAAATTTCATCGCGTTTTGTGCAGAACCTAGTATCTATCACATTGGATTTGTTCTGTTCCATTGAGCTTGTATACATGTGGTGATTTGCATTCATCGTACTAGGCTTCTAGGGGGTATTTGTTTTTTCCTTGAATATTGTTGAAACCATATTAAGTTGCCTTGCTAGTTGTCCACCTACTGCATTCAACCTTTCATATAAAGTTTGTTGGTTGACTTGGTTGTTGAACAATAGACTCATTGGTCAATTGAATTCTCCATGTATACTTCCATTTTGCATATCCTTTGATGCTTTGAAAAATAGGGTTCGGAAGGTCTTACCATAGGCTTGATTATGGCCTAGGTAGTGTCTAATCCCTTACATGTTTAAAAATAAAGAAAAATATTTACAAAAGTAATCTAGCTCAAACCTAATTACCTAGGAGTAATTCTAGAGCTATAAGAGCTTTGATTTTTATAATATGGATCATCATTCAGCGAGTCAAATTGGCAAACAAGGCAAGGATTCTGATGCTCAAGATATGGAAAAATGCAATTAGAGTGGTAAACAAGTTAAAGCCCATCTGTTAATGTATCCTTGTTGTATAATTTGCATAAATGATTCATTGAAAAATAAGTCATCAGAAAAGTTTGTGTCCGCCTTGAGCCTTAGGATCTTTAGATCTTTCAACATGATATAATATGGCAATAGAAATTCGCAAGTTGACAAATGATTGAGAAAGCCATCCACATCACTGATCAATCATCAATCAGAGGAATGGGTATCACTTGAAGGCCATTATTGGTTTTGTTATGATGAGCCCACTGGTGAGAAGGTCAAATTAAGCAAGTTCATGGATGAACTTCCCTCCATGGTTATGGTCAGTCCTTCCATTTCATAGTCGAATCCTAATCGTGATGATAGTTTGTAGATGACTGTATCGCTTCCCTCCTTCAAGGTTCCAATGGCCAATCTTCCAGAAGTAGTATTTTGGTTGACAGCACAAGAAGTATGAGCCAAGAAGTTGTCAGCATCATAACAGGGACGGCTGATATTCGTCTGGAGATGCATTCGAGGTTTGAAAAATCACATTGAAGAAGAAGGACACTGGATATGGCTGCTCCACATGCAGATCTCAATAGTCATATCTTTTACTTTGCAACTCACATATTTCTCCTACCGCCTTGCACGATACTGAACTATGTAACATTAGTGTTTTCCTACTCTAGGAGAAAGGGGGGGAATTGTAACCTCGTTTGTCACTATGTAAATGTCAAAAATCTCACATTGTCAAATACTTTTTTGGCAGCTCTGATACCACTTGAAGGGGATAACTGCAGGAGGGAGCCATGGCGAAGTACAAAAATGAATCAGAAGATGTGCGTGGATATAGAACAGAGAATGCCCCTTATTCATTGATCACAAAGGATAAGTATATATGCAGGCAGCGTGCCATTAGACATTGAAGATAGTCAAGAAGTTTGGTGGTGCACATGGCTACTGACAAAGTGCCCTGACAAGGGTCATTGCCAAAAGAGTAGTTATCTGACATATATGACAAAGGAGGTTACTTACATTACATTATAGGGCTGGCAAATACACTTTTAGAAAATGACAAAGGAGTAAACATTTACTCTCTCCTTCTCTCTGTGTATATAGACTTTGCAACATCCATATCACAGCCTCTTGGAGCTTTCATGGAGACGTTGCATTCATCATTCTCTTCATGAAATGAAATCTTATACCTGAGAGAGACCCGCAAGCATACAACATTGAGTTAGTGTATGCTTGAGAGGGAGGTGTGTGTTGACTTTGCCTTGTGTCCATCCAGTCGTTGCCTTGTTTGTATCCATTCCTACAAAAGAATATTTTGATGAAGCATGCGAATACCCCCTTAACATGTGGAAAAGCCCTATTCACATTGATAAAGCACCCGCATGACTCCAAACAGCCTTAAGTCCTAGTGCTTATCGACAGATGTGCTTCTAGCTTTCAAAATTTCAACTATTGCTTTCCAAATTTAACTACTGATAAAGAATCTTGATTTGTTTCCTTTAGGTTTTCATGTAGTCTCTGCCATACCATATGAGCTTTGTTTGCAATATCACTCACCTCATTAGTCTGTTACACTCGGATTCATATGACTAGCATTGGATGTACCCATGAATACAATTATTTTTTAATTTACAATTTATAATTCCAACAAAACCCGTAAATTGTAAATCTATATTGTAATTTGATTACAGTACAAAGATAATGTGATACGGGGACTAATGATTTGAGAATTAGGAATAGAAAGAAGTGACTTAGAGATATAGATTTTTCTGAAGAACCGTTGCTGACTCAAAAGCTTGAAGCGTAGTAGAAATTGCATTAGCCTTTGATTCCTTTGATGTATCGTGCTTGAAGCTACATTTCTCAACCTTGAACATGTAGCTAATACCCCCCTCATAAGTAGAGGGATGTAGTGAAAGTCAATCTCTAAGATCATTATGCCTAGATCAAAACGAACATATATAGGTGCCAGTGAATTCCTTCGATAGTAAGTGGAGGACTCGCATGCCATCATCAATGATGGAGGAATAATAATTATTATCAGATTGTAGAAGTCCATGATGAGAAATTGGAGTAGGAAGAGGTTCACTAGGATGTCTTGAAAATGCCACCAAGAAAAGAGAAAATGCTTGAGAAAAGTGTGCCAATAAAGTAGAATGTAGGACACTTACGAATTCCTGAATTTCTGAATGAACATCTATCAAAGAGCATTCGGAAAATAGGGAAGCCTCCAAGAGATGTTGTCGTGTAGGAAATGAATGGGGACCATATGGTTGAAATAATAATTTTGGATCCTTGAGAAAAGGGAAAGAATATATAGTCTATGGGCCGGTGTGTTAAGGATTGAAGGTCTACAGAGGATAATTAGTTCAACGATGCCACAAGGAGAAGAGGTGAGAAAAGTGATCCCTACCCATCACTCCCTTACTTTGGTAGCAACAACTTAGTTTAGGTTATTTGCCTGTGAAAATGTTGTTGGTGTTGCAAACCATCATGCATAGTGTTGGATGAAGAAGGATCACACAAAAAAAATTCAAATGTACCAGTGGAATCACACCAAGGTATGAATGATATATATGCGGAGACCAACCAAGGAATAAAGATAAGGGAGAATGGAAAAATCTTAGGGTAGAAAGAGGGTACCCTATGATTTATCTACCCACTCAAACTACATTCATTTATTTTAGAAAATCCATAATCTGTGACAAAGCTTCATCTTGTAAGGATCAAGGCGTCCTTTACCCTAATAAGCATATGGCCTAGCTACTTAGTTATTTTTCGCCTTTTTTTACTCTTTTCTTTAGTAAACTTTACCTCGAGAACTTGTTTTTTTTTTTTAAGTTCTAGCCACTTTATTTTTTTTCCCTTTTATTTACTCTTTTCTTTAGTAGAATTTAGCTCGAGAACTTTCCTTTTTTCTTTAAGGTCTAGCCACTTTAAGTGTGGAAAAGGTCAATTATCTTGATGTAAAAAACAATCAAACTACAAAGTACTTCGTTTTTTGAGTCATTTGAAGAAAACTTTCATCACCCTTGCGTCTATCTCTCTCTTGGTAATGATACTATTCCGTTGGGCTTAGTACTTGGCCACGACTCTTGCATATGACCTCACTCTTCCAAGTCCTCCCTTTGTACTTTGCTTTCTTTCTTTCCAATCAAAGTCTTCTAGAGAATCTCTCCTACATTCTTGAAAATATGCATTGGGTCTACCAAATGATTGATCAATAACTCGCTGCAATGAGGGAGTTCATGAAAGATCAACAACCATTTCATGCCAGCAACTGGTGTTTTTGAATCCCACAGCTATTTCCAATCGCTAGCTTTCATTTGGCATTGCACTTATCAACCAATTTTCCCTTCACATAAAACATGTCCATCAGGCAATATCTATGATGTCCTTCATAGATAGTTTTACAAAGTGCTTAGGAATAGCGTGCTTCGAGTCGTGGTCTACATAGGGGACAAGCATGGTAACCTGAAATCGATAAACGTGAACATTCACCATAACCAGGAAAATCATGCATTGTCCACATAGCTATGCCTTGCACTCGTACATCTTGTCTTCTTATAGGCTGAAACATGTCACACATAGTAATCTTATCCCCTAAAGTGCGCAGCTCTTCCACAAGTGGTGCAAGGTATACATCCATGTTTTTTACCTTATACTTAGTACTTGACACAATAAGAGCTAATAATAAATGGCCCTTCTTTGTGGCTAGCCATGGTGGTATGTTATAGTTGACCAAACATACAGGCCATGTGCTCCATGAAGAGCTGCGTAAAGCAAATGGATTTACTCCATCCATAGCTAGTCCTAGACATATGTTTCGAGGCTCACTAGCAAACTCTGGACACTTATTATCTATGTGTTTCCAAGCATTAGAGTCAGTAGGCAATCACATTACACCATCTATAGACTTTCTCTTTGCCCCCATGATATTAACTTAGCTATGGATTTGCATCTAAACATGCTCTTAATTCCTGAAATGATAGAAAAGTGGCGAAGAACCTTAGCAGGGATTGCTTTGCCCACAAGGTCTTCTCTAAACCTATTTGCTCCACACTTTGGACATATGTGGAGATGATCATACTCGTTCCAAAAGAGGATGAAATCATTCAGACAAGCATGAATCTTAGTGTAGTCTATTCCAATGGATTATAAAAGTTTTTTTGCATCTCCACGTGTTGGAGGCATGTCATTGCCCTCTAGCAAAAATTGATCTTTAAGAACCCTGCAACAAGCAATTAGAACGATATTAGTAAATAAAGTTATTTTGATACAACAATGAAAGTTTATTTCAAATCCACTTACCTAAATAGTTCAGAGACACTACTATTTGATCATCCATAAATGGATTGCAAATTGAGCATCGCGAATGATGCAAGTAGTACAAATATCTTTGCTCCATTGTACAGTGGTAAATGAGCTAGTCTTTGCATGTTTTCATATTCTTCATCAACTTCTGATCGTGGAAATTCTATTGTGTCCATGAAACTCACGACATCTTCTCCACCATCGTGATCTTCGTCCATCTCATAACTTCGAGCATTTCTTCCATGTGTTCATTCTGTGCAATGCTATTAGTACCTTGTACTTTTAACTCCCTTTTTGTTCTCTTTTGTCCACAAGAGGTTACTGGCACAATGTCATTTGGGTCCACCTGCTCATCAGGGGACCATGTGAATGGTAGCATAGGTTTTGTAGTCCACTTTTATCAAAGGATCCATATTCCATAATATGCACAGTACAAATCCATCATTTTTGATAAATTTGATACTTCCACTGAGTGCAAGGACATGCCATTCTCTACTTTGGATCTAAAGTAGCATCTCATACAATATGGACATTTTAGAAAATTTCGTTTTTCTTATTAAACCTAAAAACCATAATCCTAAAGACTTAAACCTAAAATATATATAGATTTAATTATATATTCTAATTTCTTATTTTCTTTTTCCTATTCAATTTATATATTTAATTATATATATTTAATTAAAACACTAGCTAATTTCATATTTATTTATCTATACTAAAATCCTATTTTTTTAATATAGTTACTTATATATTCTAATTTTTTTATTTTCTTTTTCTTTTGTATATTTAATTTAATTGAAAAAACATAAATCCCTATTTTTCTATATTTGATTGTATATATTTAATTATATATATATATATATTTATTTATTTAATTATATATATATATATATATATTTATTTATTTATATCATGTATATGAGTATATATATTATGTGTGTGTATATGTATATGTGTGTATGCATGTGTAAACAGCCTAGAAACCCTAATCCTTTTTTATATATTTAAGTTGTAAAAAACCCTAAAATCCTAATTTTACATATTTAATTATATATATTTTTCTGAAATACTAGCTATTTTTATATTTATTTATCTTTACTAAGATCCTATATTTTTAGATAGATTTAATGTGTATGCATGTATAAAGAGTCTAAAAACCCTAATACTAATTTTATATATTTAATTTGATTAAAAAATCCTAAAATCCTATATATATATATATATATATATATATATATATATATATATATATATATATATATATATATATATATATATATATATATATATATATATATATATATATACATATATATATATATATATATATATATATATATATATATATATATATATATATATATATATATATATATATATATATATATATATATATATATATACATATATATATATATATATATATATATATATATATATATATATATGTATATATATATATATGTGTGTGTGTGTGTGTGTGTGTGTATGTCTATGTGTACATATATTATGTGTATATATGTGTGTATGGATGTGTGTATGCATATGTGTATGCATGTGTGTATTTATCTATTCTAAAGACCTACTTTTATATATATTAAAAATCCTAAAGACATATTTTCTATATATCATAAAAAGCCTAAAAACACTAAAACTGTGATGCTATATATATGTTATGCATGTACATAATCTATATATGTACTATATATGTGTATATGTGTATATGTGTAAATGTGTGTATGCATGTGTAAACAAGTTAAAAACCCTAATCCTATTATATATATATATATATATATATATATATATATATATATATATATATATATATATATATATATATATATATATATATATATATATATATATATATATATATATATATCTAAACATCTATTTTTTATATAATTAATTATATATATTTAATTTGATACAAACCCCAAAATCCTATTTTTATATATTTAATTAATTTATTTAAAACACTAGCTCTTTTAAAATTTATTTATCTATATAAATATCCAATTTATATATATATTTATTCATATGTTCTATTTTTTTCTTAATTTTTTCCTTATATAAATCTAATTGAATTATATGTATGTAAAAACCCTAAAACCCTAATCCTAAAAACCTAGAACTAAACTATGTATATGTATGTATGCATATGTATATACATTTATATATGTATATGTATTATATGTGTATATGTGTATGTATGTTATGCATGTGTAAAAGCCCTAAAACCCTAATCGTAAAGATGTAGACCTAAAACATGTATATGTGTGTATGCATGTGTATATGATTAAATTATGATTTGATTAGTTATTTTAAAAGTGTTTGTATATGTGAACATTAAGGTAATTAATTAATTAAGCCCTTAATGTAAGCTTCACATTAAATGAACTATTAAAATATGAAAATTAAGGATAATTAAATTAAAAGCATAAATTAAATGGATAAATAATGAGTGGTGTGTGGGGAAAAGTAGTTTAAAAAAGGTGATTATTGAAGGTATAATTAAAGTGGGAAAAAGGGAATAGTTAAAGATGTGGTGGACAAGTGTGTGTGAATAAATAGTGGTTCATAAAAGATGTGTAAATAAAGTAAAAAAAAGTGAATGAAAGAAAGGATGGTGTGTGAGTGAGGGTATTAAAGTATGGTTGTGAGAGAAAAGCCAATTCAAAGAGTGGTGGTTAAATGTGGGTAAAAGTGAGGTAGTAGATTAAAAGCCAAAACTTAAAGAATGGCATTGAGAAAAGTTTCTGTGTGTATAAATATGTGTAATGTGCTTCGGATTTCTTAATGTTTTTGCAGGTATTATTTCAGTTTCTCCATTTCTTTTGCTTCTGTTATCCGGGTGCTAGAGAGAGACTATGTATTGCCTTCATATGTCTATTTCAGTGGATCCACATACATGTTTCACATTTGCTTCCCATGTAGCATGGTATAATTAAGGGGACTATGTGTCTCTTGATCAAATTAACGGTCTGATGCTGAGATTCTTCCATCGAATAAATATTAAATCAATGATGAGCTTTGACTCCACAGCGGCTGTCAGTGACTTCTAGCCAGGGGCGTGCGCAGACATTCAGAGAGAGATGAAGACTTTAGGCTGCATTCGCTTCTTCTCCTTGGGAGAATTCGAGGAGCTGTAACTTGTAAGCATACAACAGGCAGGAGATAGGGAGTGAGAAGACGAACTTTGCTATAGCTTATAAGTGGCGCTGTTGATCAGAATGTGGAGGAGAGAGTCTCAGAGAGATATGGAGCTCTAATAGTACACCGATAGAGAGAGAGATCTGGGAACGCGTGCACAGAGGCGCTTCTGTCAGCCTGTGAAGCTGAGGAAGTGAGAGATTTCTGCTATTGCATGTCAAAGAAAAAGGCGACAGCCGCATGGTCGCTCATTGGAGAGAGAGTCGCTGTTCTGGTGCACAACGCATAGAGAGAGGGCATGAGAGAGAGGCACTTTTGGTGGCGACAGCCTGTTAGTATTGGCTGCATCTCTGACAAGCGCATAGAGAGCGTATAAATTGGAGAGAGAGGCACGATGCACCTCCTAGTGGCAATAGTCTGTCTATACTGGCAGAGCTCAGACATGCAGAGTGCAGAGAGTGCGAGAGAGAGAGAGAGAGAGAGAGAGAGAGAGAGAGAGAGAGAGAGAGAGAGAGAGAGAGAGAGAGAGAGAGAGAGAGAGAGAGAGAGAGAGAGAGAGAGAGAGAGAGAGAGAGAGAGAGAGAGAGAGAGAGAGAGAGAGAGAGAGAGAGTAGCGCGTCCGTATGGTCCTTAGGCTGAGTCTGCTACAGACACCCTACGTGTGCCGATCGAGTTTGGCAGATGACTTGATCCACCATCCGAGCATCTCCACGACCCGACATTGGTGAACCTGACGTGAACCATCGGCTTGCAACTCAGACGGATATTTTCAGTTTGCATTGCATATACATTCGTACGATTCTACGATTGGTGCACCTACATCTTCATCCTTGGAGCTGTGGCTATCTCGTGAAAACTTGCAATCTTCTCGGTGTTGAGGGCTGGTCTATTGATCTGAACGCCTCCACAAAAATTGGCAAGTAGGAGATCGTCCTCTCGCCATCCCTTTCATCAATAATTGAAGAACAAAATGTTTGCACTCATTTTAGCAAAAGATGTATTTAGGTTTTGATTAAAATCAATAAATGTATTAAATTTCACAAAGCACTATTTTGAGCCTCTTCTTTGAGCCGTTGGTATACTTTCTTTACTCTCAAATTCTTGGGTTAATAGTGCAAAATTTTGTTTAAGGGTAAATTTTTGGTATAGGTTAAATGCAATATTTTGGTTAAGCATAGATCATAGGTTTAATTGCAATATATTGGCGTATTTAAAAAAAAACGTATCAAACTGGACTCTAACGAAATTTCAGAATTAGTAGCTGAGCATAAGGAAAGAGTAAAGAAAGAAGTTTAGGATATTGTTAGGATTGTTCAAGCTAGATCAAGTCAAACTACAAAAATGGATGAACTATTTCAAAATATGATGCATGAGACGCAAGGTCAGCAAGCAGTTGAAACGTTATTAAAAGATAAAGGGAAATTCACTGGTATGAATGTTACAAATTATTTAGACACATTTGAGGAATTAGCCAAGCTACATGGCTTGCCTAATACAAAATGGAAATCCTATCTTGGTCGACTTGCTATAGGTACGGTTAAGGCTATTATGGAACTACATGAAAATCAGGAATGGGATGAGTTTAGAAAAGAGCTACATAAGGAATTTTACTTAGAGGACTATAGTCAACACAGTAGAGAGGGATTTATGAAATGGATTAGTTTGTTAGAAATGAGGTAGGCCCATAGCTCATATCACAGGTCCACGGTTCCATAGATCGAGTATATACAACATAGAATCTAGCAATCTTCAATATTGACAAAACGAACATACCACAACTTAATCATACAGATGATGAGACAAAGATAGAGAAAGAATAGAAAACATGTGTAAGGTGTTACGTAAGCCATCGCTTACTCATAGTATCATATATACCAATGTTCCATGTACAGTGTGGGAGCAAAACTGTTAACCACTCTATGTGATGAGAAATAGATGAATGAGTGAATGTACAAATGTAACAAACATATTCAGATGTATGGGCAAAAATCTGAATATACATGAGATGTGTGACCTTATAGGTTATAGAAGAGTAAATATGAGTGACTGAAAGAGGAAGGATCGGTGTGAAACTGATAATCAACAAACCCTCATCTAACCTTAGGCTATGGAAGACCCTAAGTCAGATATGTGTGTGAAAAGATCACATACTTAAAACGTAGCAATGAATGCTAACAAGTTTGCTGCCAGAAATCCTCAAACTCATGTGAACACACCTTCTCAAACACCTCATCCAAATATGCATAAAGCATATACGTACTGATTCTCTTGTACTTATGCCGAGTAGGACTCCTAATGTGGATGTTACTGCCTCCATAAACTTCAAGTAGTACCTGTATGCATAAAGAGAATATGTACCTGAATACTTAACATAAGATGTAAATCTTATGTTAACCACCATCCAATGTCTTTGAAGTAGCCCGAAATCTTCATGTAGAAGACAATCTTCAAATACATCATGTAGATGGTTGATCCTCACCACCAAGCTGCTAATGACCAAGTCCTCTTTCCATGAACAAGAGATAACCTCCTCTCCATGAGCAAGAGTGTGAGCATACTCTTCATCTTCTCCAAGAAGAACTCCAAGAAGAATTCCATAGCTGCTCCTCAACATGCTTCGATGTAGCACCATGGCTGCCCCATGTGCTAGAAGAAACACCACCTCTATTGAGGTCCAAGCTCAAGGCTTGTGTTGAAAACTAGGTGAAGGATACAATAACATGAGCCCAAGATCTTGTTATATAGTGTTTGTTGATCCCTCTAAAAGCTCTTAAATAAAGCACTTCGTCTACGATCGTTACATAATCTTAATCGAGAAAGCTCGTCGTCGCTCATTGCTGATGTAAAATCAAAAGCATGCTTAAAAAAAGCTTTTCGCGTTGTGTCATTCCCAAGGTTCGAACTCACACGGCTGTGATGGAAGAATGCTTATGTAGCCATGTCGCCCACGCTGCTTTCATGTAGACGTAGTAACACTAAGCTCTATAGATCATGTACAAGCTGACCAATGACCATGGGATATTGACCTTGGTACCTTGGGACATTGTTTTCCAACAATCCCCCTGCAATGTCACAATGGTACAACATGAACTGGATCTGCAAACTACATAAGCTTCAAACCTTTACTCCCGAACTGACATTCAAACCTTTTCTTCAAAAAGTCTTCTTCAAAATTGAATTTGACTTTCTTCAAAAAACTTGAACTTGCTGAATATGAACCATAATACTTGAGAAAATATGCAAACTAGATATCCAATAGTGTACACATCAAGCAATCACTGCTTGACAACAAATATAGCATGAAATGTCTCTGAACCTGCTATCTGCTATCTTCAAAAACCTGAAAACATACACTAGGATCCACATATTTGCATTTACCTTCCAAAAAGGTTTCTCAACATACTTCTGTTGTGTCATGTAAATACACTAAAATCAAGAATTGAATCTTGGAACTTGTGACTGAAAACTCACAACTTAGTGTATTATGAACACTGCTGGTTCATCTCTGACTTTACTCAAGTCAAGTCAACTCAATTCAATTGAAATCAACTGAAATCAATTGAAATATGAGTCACATCAAAAGATCATATCTATGATGTCATCATATCTTCATCCTTTAAGTCCTTCATACCTCTTTCCTTCAGAACCTAGTATAAACATATATGTGCGCACTTCTAAAAAATACCTTTCTAAAATATCAAGCTTCTCTTCAATAGAACTCTGGAACCTTCTCCTGAACAGGAACACCCTAACATGAACTTTCTCCAAACATTCTTCTTCTTCCTTCTTCTTTCAAAGCTGGAACATAAAGAGAACCTGACAAAGGAAATATAGGAATACCTGATATATGAATACCTGTAAGTATGAATCTGCATTCTTTCACATATGGCTGAAAATAAGTCTTCATGTTTCATCACCCCTCTGGATGATTTAACACTAGTATCCAGTATTCTTCAAATATATCAGACTTTATGAAATCTGGAACGTCTTCCTTCATAAATCTGATGTTCAGTAATCCATACTTGTATCTGAAACAAAAGTTTAGGATCCATAATCTTCTGTAACATAACAAGTATCTTCTTTTTCTCTGCAACACAAATCTGATAAAATCTGAATCTTTAAATTACTTCCTCCAATGCTAAGAATCTTCACAAACAAAGGATAGACAGTTGAATCATAAATACTCAAGATCATACAAGATCTATTCAAGATCTATTCAAGATCAATGATCTCTCCTGTGTAGAATCTACTCTCATCAAACCTTCATGATTGAATGTTTGATTTGCTACCTGAATGTCTCTAAGTATCCATGCTTTTTACAAAGTTGTAAAAATTTTCTTCAAACAAATTCTTCCCAAGAATTTGCAACTCCTACTTGAAATATAAGTGGACGAACTTCTTACCTTGAGAAATCCAAAACCTGAAAGTCGATACTTGATAACTTTTCATATTCTACCCAGGTGAAATGTGACAGTACCTGCTTGAGTTTCTTTTGGCTAACTCCACTTCTCAATCAAGTGATAGGATCTGATGGAACAACTTTTTGAATACAAACATGTATCCAAAAGTCTAGACAATCATGGAAAGTAGATTCTCCATTGACTTATACAACAACAAATCTGAATTTTTTGAAGTTTTTTGAAAATACTAAATATGAGGTAACCTTTTCCAAACATAAAACCTCAACCCAATTCTTCAACATCTGCTACAAAAAACTCTTTTACCTTAAGAGTTAGATAAAGAAGAAATATACTTCTCTACAACTTGTCATATACCAAGTACCTTTGTATTGACATTCCAAGAATTCTTTGAGGGAACATATAAGCTACCTGCTTAAAATCTTCAACTTATATATAACTCATACATATGAGTCAAAATATACAAGTTGTCTTCAAAATTTGCTGCTTTTCTTTCTCTCAATGCAATTCTTTGTCAAATCTACTAAATCATGACCAAGTGTAATGCAAAACAAAAAACTGCTTCTTCTTTAGACTATCTTCACACAAGATGTTCTCCTAGACTTGTCTTTGGGTGTAGAGGAAAAAATAGGAAAAGTATATGGAAAATATATGAGAAATTCTTTTGGAAATGATGGACTTTCTTCTTCTGCATCTTTCTTCCTCCCGATGATGTCAACATCTTCAAACTTCTCTTCCATACCTTTTGTTCTCTTCATTTTGAAGTAGCAAACACTCTTAACTTCTTCAAATGAACTTTTTCTCTTCCTCTCATGCTAAGAGTAAGAGATAAAACAAACATGGTATACAAATGGAAGTGAATATAGAATCATGTTTTATCATCTCCTCATATCTCTGAATCAAAATTTTGCTTCAAATGTCTGAAAGACTGAATTCACTAGCCTTTTGCCTGAATGATGAATTACCTTTCTAGAGTTACCTCTCTAGATACCTAGATTACATTTTTTACCTGGATATCCAACCAACTTACAACAGAAAATTGGTTGAAAACAAAACTCATCCCATCTTCACATTTGTCTTCTTAGATGAACTTTCTTGCCATGAAAGAGATTTCTCAAAACTCTCTAGAAGAAACTCTAGATACCTGTTTTGATGTAGCCTTTAACTTTCAAATGATGAAAGTGTATAAAAGCACTCCTTGAATCCTTCAAATCTCTTCATAACTACTCTTTTAAGATATGACCTTCACATGATAATCTGATAGTAGAAACTGATACCTATGATTTGATGTTGATCTGATTCCTTCATCTTCTCTAAACCATTGTTCTTCCTTGAATTTGAAGTAGTCTTCTCTTCATCAAGACTTGGTCTTCAAACAATACTTTTGTAAAGTATTTTCATACTCTTCCAAACATATTCGGCTGCTAACAAATCATCAACTTCATACTCCACACTGATGAATACACATGTAACTAAATTGTCTAATTCTCAAGTCTCTACTCATCTAGATTAAGTGTGTATGTCAAATGTCAAATATTAGAAGATGCTTCTTAAATCATATGTTGTAAACCTAGAAGTCTAGAAAACTTGGGAATCTGAATGAGCCTTAATGCATTGATGCCAAAGAACTAAAATTCTGAAACCAAAACCTTAGTGCTCTGATACCAAATGTTGGAAATGAGGTAGGACCATAGCTCATATCACAGGTCCATGGTTCCATAGATCCAATATATACAACACAGAAGCTAGCAATCTTCAATATTGACAAAACATGAACATACCACAACTTAATCATAGAGATAATGAGACAAAGATAGAGAAAGAATAGACAACATGTGTAAGGTGTTACGTAAGCCATCACTTACTCATAGTATCATATATACCAATGTTCAATGTACAATGTGGGAGCAAAACCCTCAACCACTCTATGTGATGAGAAATAGATGAATGAGTGAATGTACAAATGTAACAAACGTATTCAGATGTATGGGTAGAAATCTGAATATACATGAGATGTGTGACCTTATAGGTTATAGAATAGTGAATATGAGTGACCGAAAGAGGAAGGATGAGTGTGAAACTGATAATCAACAAACCCTCATCTAACCTTAGGCTATGGAAGATCCTAAGTTAGATATGTGTGTGAAAAGATCACATACTTAAAAAGTAGCAATGAATGCTAACAAGTTTGCTGCCAAAAATCCTCAAACTCATGTGAACACATCTTCTCAAACACCTCATCCAAATATGCATAAAGCATATACATACTGATTCTCTTGTACCTATGCTGAGTAGGACTCCTCCTGATATGGATGTTACTGCCTCCATAAACTTTAAGTAGTACCTGTATGCATAAAGAGAATATGTACTTGAATATTTAACATAAGATGTAAATCTTATGTTAACCACCATCCAATGTCTTTGAAGTAGCCCGAAATCTTCATGTAGAAGACAATCTTCGAATACATCATGTAGATGGTCGATCCTCACCACCAAGCTACTAATGACCAAGTCCTCTTTCCATGAATAAGAGATAAACTCCTCTCCATGAGCAAGAGTGTGAGCACACTCTTCATCTTCTCCAAGAAGAACTCCAAGAAGAACTCCATAGCTGCTCCTCAACATGCTTCAATGTAGCACGATGGCTGCCCCATGTGCTAGAAGAAACACCACCTCTATTGATGTCCAAGCTCAAGGCTTGTGTTGAAAACTAGGTGAAGGATACAATAACATGAGCCCAATCTCTGGTTATATAGTGTTTGTTGATCCCTCCAACAACCTGTAAATAAAGCACTTCGTCTACGATCGCTATAGAATCTTAATCGGGAAAGCTCGTCGCTACTCATTGTTGATGTAAAATCAAAAGCATGCTAAAAAAAAGCGTTTTGCATTGCGCCGTTCCCAAGATTCGAACTCACGTGGCTGTGATGGAAGAATGCTCACGTTGCCACATCACCCACGTTGCTTTCATGTAGACGTAGTAACACTGAGCTCTATAGATCGTGTACAATCTGACCAATGACCATGGGATATTGACCTTGGTACCTTGGGACATTGTTTTCCAACATAGTTCTCCTAAGCCTCTCATTTCTTTAACTCAACTCCATAGCAAATTTATGAAAAAATTCTCTCAATTACCTGAACAAGATAGGGTCGCCCTTACCCCAGATATAGTTTTATATTTTCTTAAAATCTTGACTCCATATATAAGGGTAGAGGTTGAGCGTAGACTTGAAGAACTGAGAAAAAAATATGGGCTTACAGATGGTTGGGGTGTAGTGAAAACAGTGGTTGAGGCAGTTGCTCATATGAAGCAATGAAAAACACTCCTTTATGATTCAATGTCTCAACCATCTTCTAGTTTTCCTCCTATTCAGGCAACTAGGGATACACATTTAGCCTCAAAAGTTGAGCCAACAACATCCGCATCTAAAATTCCAACCGAGTTACAATTTGAGATTTTATTTAACAAGTTGGACAACATGATGCACATGAACGAGAATATGTCTAAAGAGGTATCGGCTTTGCAGAATGTGGTGTATGCTTTAAACTCACAAGATAAACCTACAATGCAAGCTCATCCAACTATATATCCTCAACCTATAAGTGCTCCTAATCCACCATTAGTACCTCTTAATCATCCATTAGTACCTCCTAATCCTCCTTTAGTACCTCCTAATCCTCTAGTTGTACCCCAACCAATTCCTCAAGCATTTAACCAAAGGAATTTCAATGAGCAAAGACATTCCAATGTGAGGAGATGTATCTGGTGTGATGCCACAGATCATCTTACCTATACATGCGAAGCTTTAAAATATGCAAAAGAAAAAAGACTTGTTATTGATATTGACAAGCGATTGTGCAACTATAGGACACATTTACCCTTGGCTGCAAATTGGGGAAAATGAGGGATGTAGAAGCTGTATGAAAACCTTTTTGAGTCTAAGAAAACATATTCTGCTATTAAACTAGAATACGTAGACAGTGATTGTAATTTTGACTAAACAAGAGAAACGAGGAACTACTCAATTGAAGCTTTAATAAAGCCTAGAGATGACATTATGCAGAAAATTGCATGGAACTCTCTTGTCGACCAATTCTCGATATATTCGCATATTGCGAATGTTGAAGAGAAGAGAAAGAAGGATGATGAGCAAGAAACAAATGAATTAGGCAGATGAATGACTAGAAGTAAGATGAGAGATGAGGCGAAGCCTAAGAAAGTTCAGTTTGAACAAGGCGAAAGTTCTAAAACAAATGAACAATGAAGAAAAGAAATTAGGGAGGGTAAAAAACCTGTGATTAATGAGCCAATTCAAACATCAGATAAAGTACAAGAAATTCCTAGAACTGAAAAACAAACTGAAGACAAACCGGAGAAGAAACCAAAAAGAGTTCCAAAAGCTATTCTTATTTCAGAACTAGAACAAAAAGTTGATTCAAAGGAAATATTGTATGACATTTTATTAAAAAGCTCAGTAACAATGACATTAGAACAAATCTTTTCAATAGCAAAAATTGAATTTAAAGAAAATTTTATTAAACTTATTAAAAGAAAGAGATTCCCTCTTTCACAAGAGGTAAAGATGCAGGATGTTGCCGATGTAACTCAGTTAATTCATGAATCTCTTTCTTCTAACTGAGAGGATGAAGAAAAAAATATCTCTAATGTTAACAAAAATTTCTTAGGGCCAATTGTACCAGACGACGAAACCAAAAACTCAGAGAGTGATTTTAGAAAAAGTTTTTGGGCGAGAGGCACACCTGAGATAAAAATTAACTTAGGTGATCAGAAGAGATCATATTTTTCTTTAGCCCTAATTGATTTTGGGTCTGAAATCAATGTGATTTCGAAAGAATTATATGATAAGTTTAAATGGCCTATTGATAAGAATCATGGCTGGATAATGAGAACTACGGATACTGGTTGTGGATCACTCCTAGGAGCATGTGCCAACATACCGCTAATCATAGGTGGAATCTATGAGATATTCCACTTTTTCATTTAGGAAAACTGCTCCTACGAAATTATCTTAGGTCAACCATTTATATGCAAAGCTAGAATGGAGACTAAAGTAATGGATGATGGCTCAATATATGCAAGAATTAGATCTAAAGATGATCTATAATCACTCCAAGTTATGATAGTCAGCCCAAACCATGTACGAAATAGGGAGCAAATTAGAAAGACGCCCATCCGTTCTCATGAGAAGATACACGAAGATCATATGCCTCTTCGTGAGTTCGGAACTTATTATGATCAAAATTTTGCCTAGATGCCACTGTTGAGAGCAAGACAACGGTGGTTCTTGGATTGATGTCTCGCACCCATCTGTAGATACTTTAGATAGTTTTGCTTTATATTTCCCTTCATCATATTTTCAATTCAGTCATCCTAAAAAAATTATAAAACATTATGAAAAATTTTATAAAGATAAAGGACTCATTTCTTCTGATGAACACATTGAAAACGTAATTGAAACTTTCTCTTCAAACTCATTGTTTGAAGAACTTCAAAATATTTTGCATGAAAAAGAAACTTTTAGATTTGTACTTTTAAATTCTATTGAAGAATATGATCTTATTATTAAATTTGTTATGAGTGAAGAAAGTAAGGAAGGGAAAGTAAATACAAAATATAAAACTGTTGATAAAAAAATTAAACCGATTGCCGAGCCTTTACCAAGAGAGAGTGAAGATAAGTTTAGAAAAGTTTCAAAAGATCCTTATTTAAGAGAGCACACAAATATAGGTCATACCTTCACAGACGAAACTTTAAAATTAATCAAGATCGGAAATGATGATAATTTTTTATTTCCCACTGAACATGATTTATTTCAAAGAGTGATTAAACAACATGGAAAGGCGTTTTCTTTACATCCCCATGAGATAGGCTGTGTAGACCCACAAATTGTTCCACCAATGATTATCTTTACTGTGCCTCACATTCCATGGAATCTTCGTCCCATACCTGTTCCGAAAGCCCATTTACTAGAGTTAATGAGGCTTCTTAAGGAAACGATTCACATGCAAATTCTTGAGCCATCGTCTACACTCTACTCAAATAGGTGGTTTACTGTTCCAAAGAAAAATGGCAAATTACGATTCATACAAGATTTACAACCCATAAATAAGGTTACTATTAGGAATGTAGGTACTGGCCCCATTGTAGGAGAATTCGCTGAAGCATTCGTTGGTCATGCCATTTACTCAATGGGAGACCTATATTCTGGCTATGATCAATTTCAACTTGCTATTGAAAGTAGAAACATTACGACCATGAAAACTCCTTTAGGCTTAGTCCGCATGTGCACTTTGCCACAAGGAGTTACAATTCAGTAGCACATATGATGAACGCCATGAATTCTGTATTACATGACTTCATTCCTAATATAGCCATGCGGTTTATAAATGATATTCCTATTAAAGGATGTACTGAGAATGCAAAAGATGAAACTTTAGATTCTTTTGGCTGTAGGAAATTTGTTGTAGACCATATCTCTAACTAAAAAGATTTTCCAGAGATATCTCACATTCTCCATTGAGAAGTCTGTTTTTTGGTGTCAATGAGGTACTCATAGTTGGTCATTTATGTGGATATTATGATCGGAGGCCATATCCACCTAAGGTTGATGCCATAAACAAGATTTCTAAGACATGTAGCAATATTAGTGAGGTAAGACGATTTCTTGGTGCTTGTCTGTTTTATTCCATTTGGATTCCACACTATGCACATGTTGCTAACTGTCTTTATGCATTGCTAAGAAAGAATCGAAAGTTTCTTTGGACTGAAGAACACTCAAAAGCTATGAAAAAGTTAAAGAGATTACTTCTTGAAGCTCTTGTTTTAAAACGAGTAGATTATTCTGATCAAAAGCCTATTATTTTAACTATTGATACAAGTCCCATAGGTATAGGATGGGTTATTGGTCAGGACGATGAAGAGGGAAAAAGGTATGCTGTGAGATTTGGAGCTAAGATTTTACATGATACGCAAAGAAACTATCCACAAATTAAACGAGAACTCTGGGTTTAGACACTACATTAAAGTCTGATAAGGAATATTTTATAGGAGCAAACATAATTGTTGAGACAGATTGCCTACCTCTGATCGGAATGATTACAAATTGTTCATCACCAGATAAAGCCACGCTTCGCTGGATTTCTTATATTAAATTTATAAATCTAGTTTTAATTCATTTTGCAGGAAAATCTAATTCTGTTGCTGATATGCTTTCTTGAGCTAGGTTTGATGATGAGAAAGAAACAAAATTAGATATAAATGTAATTAATTATGATTCTAAAGCATACGTATATGAACAATTTAATATTGAAGAATACGAAGGAGAGTGGCAAGATATTGGGAAGTATCTTAGTACTTTGATTAGATCACCTACATGGTCTTCAAATAGATTTATGAATATTAGGAAAATAGCTTTCAACTTTTTTCTAAAAGATGGTCTAATTTGGAGACATGCAAGGGGGAAAATTAGATTGCCACAGAGAGTACTAGGTACTAAGAATCTTCAGATGCAAGTCATGAAGAGCATGCATGATACTTTATGGGCTGGACATAAAGGAATTGTAGCTACTTATGAAAAAATTAGAGAAGGATACTGGTGGCCAGACATCTATGTTACTGTAAACAATTATGTGAATTCTTGTGACGTATGTCAAATTCATTCATCAGTTAAGCATAGGGATCTGTTGCATCCTACCTATCCACCATGTATCCATTATAAGTGGGTAGTTGACTTAGTGACCATGCCCAAAGGAATAGATAAGATGAGATATATAGTTCTTGCACGAGAAGATCTTACTAACCATGTTGAAGGCCGAGCCCTAAGATCTAAGACAAATTTTAATGTATGTAAATTTCTTCTTGAAGATGTAATCTCACGATTTGGTTATGTAGGAAAGGTAGTGGCTGATAGGGGAGAATTAGATGCACAAGAGGCTAGAGATTTCTTTGCTATGCATGGAATTCATTTAGCCCTTACTACTGCTTATAACCCTGAGGCTAATGGAAAGATAGAAAGAGGGCATTCTCCTATTATTAAAGCAATTTCTAAAGCTTGCAATGGAGAACTTAAGAATTGGCCGAAATTTCTGCCATTTGCATTGTGGGTTGATAGAATGACCTGCGCTAGAACGACAGGGTATATGCCGACAAAGTTGATGTACTGCCAGAAACCAATTTTTCATGTGCACACTCAAATCCTTACTTGGGCTACTCTTCCATGGGAAGATAATCTGTCTACTGAAGATTTATTAGCTCTAGGAATTCAGCAATTGGAGCAAGGGAATGAAAGATTAGAAGAAGCTATAGTTAAATTAAAAGATTCTTGACTTAAGGACAATAAATATTTTGATAAATCACATAGGTTAAGGCCGAAGCCAATAAAAATTAATGATTGGGTTCTAATTTATGATAGCATGTTTGATTCTCAATATGATGCTCATAGGAAATTAAAAAGGTGTTGGTTTGGACCTTATGTGGTGATCAAAGTTTATGAAAATGGAACGTATGCCTTATGTGAATTAGATGGTACACCTCTTAAGAACTTAATTGCGGGCAAAAAGATTAAATTATTCAAGCAAAGAGATGATGAAACTTATGAAGTAATGTATGATGAAAAGAATGACTAATTTATGTATGGATGAATTTCTTTAATGTGGTTTCTTTTGCAAGAAAGACGAAGAATATTTGGTTATGAAACTAAGTAGTTTTGTATGTCTAGTTGTTGATGTTTTATTTTTTAGTAGGTCTTTGAAGAACCAAATTATAGGTTTAATGATTAGTTTAAATGAAGATGAAGCAGATTGAAGATATAGTTAATTTGAGGTTGTATTATTCTATGTTTTTTTAAATTATTTATGTTTTGATTATGCATGTCATTTGCATTCATATAAAATTAAACTATAAAATCTGGGATGAAGTATATTTTTTTATAAAGGAATCTATTTAACCATACTAGGAAAACAAGCATGATTTATATTTCTAGATTTATAGATTGAGTGGGATTTGTTATGGATAGAAGGATTTCTAGTTCATGTATATGTGTAGGAGCATATTGATGCATGATCCCTGTCTGTGAAAACCTAGGTCTTTCTTGTACATGCATCTAGATCCTTAGCTCGGATTAAGGGGTTAAGCCTTTCCCCTTCAAAACAAAAAATTTGCGAATGAATATATATATATATATATATATATATATATATATGGAAGTTATACTTCTTTCACCCCAAAAAGGTATTTACACTTATTATTTACATGACGATTTACATCATACTTGTATGAAGACAAAAAGATGAAGAAGGCTAGTTGTGGAAAACACATCTAGTTCATATAATTGGGCAAACAAGGCGGATGTCTTTACGAGTAGATTTAGTAGATTTCTTTGGCATGCTTGATTGCTCATATGTGAATGCATATATATGACAAAACCTGCATTTGAGTGAATGAAAATGAATTCTGTTTCATACTAATCTTTGCAACGTTTATAAATGGATGAAATTTAAATTAATGTTTATTGATTGAATAGGTTAATAGTTTAACTTTATACTTTAATATGTTTTCATTGCCAAATTACTTTAAATAAACTTCATGTGCATGTCGCAAGAAAGATTGAAAATTTGATAAGTTAAAAATTTTATAAAACAATTGATGCTATTATATGGTTTAATTTTAGGAGGTTCATCAAAATGCTGCTTCCCTCAATCTGCAAGTTGGCCATCGGGACAATGTGCAGGTTTGGTGGGGGTGGATGTCGGAAAGACCAAGGAAATTAAAACAATTTTATTGGTGAACTCTAACCCTTATATAATGCGATTGATCAATTGTTTTGGTTGGAATTAACTAAATTTGAAGTGTTTATAGGTATAATTGATGAAGAAGAAAATGTCATCATATTAGGGTTTACCTAAACTGCTCATTTAATGTGTGTTTGAGCCATTTAAATATTGAGACATGGGTATTAAACCCTACGTTTACATTAATTTATGTGTATATAAGTTAGAATATTAATTCTCGAGTTAAAGCTAGGGTTTAAATGGGTTTATGCTAGGGTCAAACTAGGTTTCTAATGAGTTTTAAAGGGGTTTCCAAGGGTTTAGTGTGTTTTAAGGGTAAAAACAACTATCATTTAAATAAATTAATCTATAAAATTAAACATTGATTTATTAAAAATTAAATTATGATTTGATTAGTTATTTTAAAAGTGTTTGTATATGTGAACATTAAGGTAATTAATTAATTAAGCCCTTAATGTAAGCTTCACATTAAATGAACTATTAAATTATGAAAATTAAGGATAATTAAATTAAAATCATAAATTAAATGGATAAATAATGAGTGGTGTGTGGGGAAAAGTAGTTAAAGAAAGGTGATTATTGAAGGTGTAATTAAAGTGGGAAAAAGGGAATAGTTAAAGATGTGGTGGACAAGTGTGTGTGAATAAATATTGGTTCATAAAAGATGTGTAAATAAAGTAAAAAAAAAGTGAATGAAAGAAAGGATGGTGTGTGAGTGAGGGTATTAAAGTATGGCTGTGAGAGAAAAGCCAATTCAAAGAGTGGTGGTTAAATGTGGGTAAACGTGAGGTAGTAGATTAAAAGCCAAAACTTAAAGAGTGGTATTGAGAAAACGTTCTGTGTGTATAAATATGTGTAATGTGCTTCAGATTTCTTAATGTTTTCTTGCAGGTATTATTTCAGTTTCTCCACTTCTTTTGCTTCTATTATCCGTGTGCTAGATGTTGCGAACATTTGTTTTATGTAGGGTACAAGTTTCAAATTATGTAAATACCTTTGGGAAGTCTTCAAATACTTCAAGAAGGCTCATATTATTCATAAAATGTAGCAAAAATACCACGTGAGTTCTAGAACATGGTGAGTCAAATTAGTGAGTCACAAGGGAGCTTCAGTGGTGTCCTAGTGGAAGGTCGATGTGGCTAGTTCTCAAAGTCCATCAATACTTTGCTTATTTGAGCACTTGAGTCATGTAATACCTCCATCCAAGTGTCTACCACGAATTTAGATGTATTAGGAAGGTTTTAGATTAGTTTCCCATGCTATAAAAAGAGGAGAAAAGTCGTGATCTTGTGGGATGTCCAAGAGAGTCATATGTGTATCTCTACACTGCTGTAGTTTTGTATGCAGAGATTTCAGAGCTTGTAGCTCCCTCATTATATATCCAAATTACATGTTTGATAGCTCATTGGAAAGCTCTTATTGTCTACTTTCATCCTGTAAATTTTCATGATCATTGGATTTGTGAGCGGAGAGCAATACTCTCTGCAAGTAGTGTGTGTTCTCTGTTTTTTATCCCTGCTGAAGGTCTCCATTAAACCTCAAACTTGCAGAGGTCATACCTCCTTGTGTATGTATCCAAATCATGTGTTCTTTGGCTTTTTAGAAAGCTCTTTAAGTCTAGTTGTATTCTGGAAAGTTTCAAAGTCATTGAAGTTGTGAGTTAAGAGCAGTACTCTCTGCAAGTGATGTGTGTCCTCAGGTTCATCTCTGTTTCAAGGTCTCCATTAAAGCTGCATATTGCAGAGGTCATAGCTCATTGTGTATTTATCCATTTGAGGTGTTCTATATCTTGTTGGAAAGCTCTTAGAGTCTAGTTTATGTGTGTGAAACAGTTTTGGAAAATTTCAAGTGAGTAAAGAGCAATTTGCTCTGCAAGAAAATTGGTCTGTGCATACAAGTTTGTGAAAAAGTCAACTAGGTCCTGTTGGGTTTCACCTACTTCTAGCTGTACTTTGGAGATCAATAAACTCCAACATTGGTATCAGAGCAAGTACTTGGAGGCTTGGAGAAGGTTATCATACCTTGACGAAGAATTTGAAGCTATCAAAGAAGCAGTTCATCATCAACACTACACAAAGGTAGAAGAAGATTGCAAGGAGGCATCTGAAGCAACATCCAAGCAAAGAAAAGTGCAGGTAAATATTATATTTCTTCTCATCACACACATTGGAAAGGAGGCTTAAAGGAGGAAGCTTAGGATTTGTATTATGGGAGACCAACATGCACAAATAGAGAAGCTTGATAAGACCAATTATCAAGCATGGAAGTTTAGAATCACAGCATACTTGCAAGGTAGAGGCTTGTATGGTTTGATTGACGGCACAGATATCAAACCCACATTACCAGAGGACCCAAATCAGCAACAATTGAGGTAGTTTAGACTTTGGAATGAGAGAGACAAAAGGGTTATATTCATTTTATCACAAAATATTCAAGATTCAATGGTAGGACACATACAAGATCTAGACACAAGTAGAGATGTTTGGCTTGCATTGGAAAGGTTGTATGCTACAGGTACAAGAGCAAGGAAGATTCAACTCAAAAATGAGTTGAATAACATAAAGAAAGATACAAGGACATCGGTCAATGATTACATATTGAAAGTTAAAGAGATTGCAGATCAACTAGGATCAATTCAAGCTCATGTGGAGGACGACGACTTGGTTGCACATACTCTCAACGGACTCAAAGATGATGAGAGATGGAAACCCTTCATTACTTCAGTTTATGTCAGAGGAGAATTACCAGATTTTGATCAACTTATTGCCCTCATGGTCACGGAGGAGATGAATCTAAATGGTTCTACTTCAAATCAAAAAGGATCTCAAGGACAAGCTCTTTATGTAGGATCATCAAGAGGTGGAAACAGAGGTGGAAGAGGTTCAAATAGAGGTCGAGGAAGAAGGAGCGATGATCAAAGGACTTCAAGTGGCTTCTTCAACACAAGAGGAAGAGGAAGATCAAGCGCTAGAGGTACGAGAGGCTACTACAACTACAACCAAAGACAAAGGAGTGAAGATAATAAGAACAATTGCTATATATGTGGAAGGTATGGACACTATGCCAAAGATTGTTATCAAAATGAAAATAATCAAGGTGATAATCGAAGAGGAGGCTATTCAAGAAGAGGTAAATAACAAGGAAATTATGCAAATGAAGGTAAAAGTGATGATTATGATTCTCTTCTTATGATGAATGTAGAAACTAAGATGAATTGCAATAGCGATGTATGGTATGTAGATAGTGGTTGTTCTAATCACATGTCTCATGATGCTTCATGGTTTTCTAATATGCATAATCCGTCATGTAAAGGTCATGTTGAAACAGGAGATGATACAACACATAAGATTATGCAGGTTGGAGATGTTGTTATGCAGGATAAGAGCAAGACAAATTGCTTGAAGGATGTACTTTATGTGCCAACGATCACTAAGAATTTGATGTCGGTTGGTCAAATGGTAGAAAAAGGTCTACAAGTGAGATTTAATCATGCAGGTTGCTTCATTGAGGATCCAAAGCAAAGGAGGTTAATTGCTAGAGGTAAAAAACAAGGTAGATTATTTACATTCAAGGTAAACCCAAATCATACAAACTATTTCTCTTATGGTATGCATCGAATAGCAGAGCTTGATCTATGGCACAAAAGGATTGGACACATGAATGTACACAGGTTAAAGGAGCTATCAAAGAAGAGGATTGTTGAAGGATTACCTGATCTTACTAAGCAACATATGGTGCATCTTTGTGAAGCATGTCAAATGGGTAAGCAGAGTAGACAACCTTTCAAGCATTCAAGCTATGTAAGTGATGGTTTGCTAGATCTCATACACACAGATGTGTGGGGACCTACTAAAGAGGCATCCTTGGTTGGTAATAAGTACTATGTATCATTCATTGATGATCATAGTAGAATGACATTTGTGTATTTCATTAAACATAAGAGTGAGGTCTTTGATTGTTTCAAGAAGTTCAAATCATATGTCGAAAAGCAAACAGGAAGGTATATTAAGAAGCTAAGATCCGATGGAGGAGGAGAGTATTTCTCTCAAGCTTTTACTGATTTTTTGTATGATGAAGGTATCAAAAGAGAAGTTACATGCAGGTATACTCCACAACAAAATGGAGTCGCAGAAAGAAGAAACAGAATCATAGCAAAAGCATCTAGAAGCATGCTTAATGATATGTGTTTGCCTAATTATTTTTGGGCTGAAGCTGTTAGCACAAGTGTTTACATTATGAATAGAGTTCCGACTGCTGGAGTTCATCATTTGACACCATATGAGGTATGGCATGGAAGGAAACCAAGTGTAAGTCATTTGAAAGTATTTGGTTGTGTATGTTATGTACATGTACCTAGTGAGGTGAGATCTAAACTTGATGCGAAATCAGAAAAATGTATATTTATTGGTTATGCAGATACTCAAAGAGGATATAGATGCTATAATCCTCATACCAATAAGGTTGTTGTGTCAAGAGATGTAAACTTTGATGAATTACTTTCATGGTATGCAGATAAGAATTGTTTGCAGGTCATGGATGAAAATGAAGAAGGTGTGGTTGAAGGAGATGAATGCATAGTTCAGCCATCAGGAAGTTTAAATGATGAAAGGAGTGGTTTAGATGAAGAAAGAGGATCACCTTTCAATGGAAGACTAAGGCAAGAGTCACCTCCAAGTGTTAAAAGTAAAGGTAAACTCAAACCTGTTGAAGTTAATGATGAAGGAGAGGAAATTAGTGATGTATGTGAGTATGGAGAATCATCAAAGGTTCCTAATAAGAAAGGAAGAGCATCTACATTGGAGGTAAGAAGAACTTCAAGAGTAAGTAAGCAACCTCAAAGGTATACTTATGAATCTTTCATGAATACTCATTATGCTTTTATGACAAAAGTTGAGTAGGAAAATGAACCCACATGTTATGATGAGGCCAAAGGAGATGAAAAGTGGGAGAAAGCAATGAGAGAAGAAATGGAAGCACTACAGGATAACAAGACTTGGAATTTAGTTCCAAGTACACAAAAGCAAAAGGTAATTGGTTGCAAGTGGGTTTTTAAGATTAAAAGAAATAGTGATGGTAGTGTGTCTAGATATAAGGCTAGACTTGTAGCAAAAGGATATAATCAAACTCAAGGTGTGGACTATGAGGAAACATTTAGTCCAGTAGCAAATATGGCAACGGTGAGAACTTTGTTGGCTTTAGCTGCAAGTAAAAGGTGGAATATATATCAACTCGATATAAAGAATGCCTTTCTTAATGGTGAGTTAAATGAAGAAGTGTATATGTCACAACCAGATGGTTATGTGGATGCAAAATATCCTAATCATGTATGCAGGTTAAAGAAGGCATTGTATGGTCTTAAGCAGGCACCAAGGGCATCGAATGCAAGGTTGGTAAAGTATCTTATGCTGCAAGGATACACAGCGAGTCATGCTGATCCTTCACTTTATGTAAAACATGTAGATGGCATGTGTGTCTATGTATGCATTTATGTGGATGACTTGTTGATTACAGGGAATGATGCAAAAGCAATTGATGAGATAAAAGGTAATTTGGGAAAGGAATTTAAAATTTCAGATCTTGGTTTGCTCAGATACTTTCTTGGGATTGAAATTGTGTATAGCGATGAAGGTATGTGGTTGATACAAAGAAAGTATATATGTGATATGCTGAAAAGGTTTGGTATGCAGGAATGTAAATTTGTTTCTACTCCAATGGAATGTAATGTAAAGCTGAGTGCAAAGGAAGGTGATGAGTTGCATGATATGAATGTATATAGATCCATGGTAGGATCTTTGATTTATGCAACAAAAACTAGACCTGATATATGTTATGCAGTGGGAGTATTGTCACAGTTTATGCATGAACCTAGAGTACCTCATATGCATGCAGCGAAAAGAGTGCTTAGGTATTTGAAAGGTACCATGAACGAAGGATTATTTTATAGTCATGATGCTGATCTAACTCTTAAAGTCTTTAGTGATGCAGATTGGGCTGGAAGCAAAGATGACAGAAGATCCACAAGTGGATATGTGGTAATAGCAGGAAACAAGACATTAACATGGAGTTCAAAGAAACAGCCTACAGTTGCTTTATCTTCTACAGAGGCTGAGTATAGAGGTTTAGCATTGGCTACTACTGAGGTTATGTGGTTTAAAAAGTTGTTTCATGACTTGAATGTGCAGGTTGATGTACCACTGATATATGGGGATAACTTGAGCAGCGTTCATATGACCTCAAATCCAATTTTTCATGCTAGAACAAAGCATATAGAGGTTCACTATCATTATGTTCGAGAGAAGGCCATGAACAATGAAGTGCAGGTTTCTTTTGTTGGAACAAAGGATCAAGTTGCAGATATCTTCACCAAATCCTTGGATGGACCAAAGCTTCAAAGATTCAACTATATTCTTGGCATGAAGGAAATACCCTTTGAAACTTGAGGGGGAGAATGTTGCGAACATTTGTTTTATGTAGGGTACAAGTTTCAAATTATGTAAATACCTTTGGGAAGTCTTCAAATACTTCAAGAAGGCTCATATTATTCATAAAATGTAGCAAAAATACCACGTGAGTTCTAGAACATGGTGAGTCAAATTAGTGAGTCACAAGGGAGCTTCAGTGGTGTCCTAGTGGAAGGTCAATGTGGCTAGTTCTCAAAGTCCATCAATACTTTGCTTATTTGAGCACTTGAGTCATGTAATACCTCCATCCAAGTGTCTACCACGAATTTAGATGTATTAGGAAGGTTTTAGATTAGTTTCCCATGCTATAAAAAGATGAGAAAAGTCGTGATCTTGTGGGATGTCCAAGAGAGTCATATGTGTATCTCTACACTGCTATAGTTTTGTATGCAGAGAATGCAGAGCTTGTAGCTCCCTCATTATATATCCAAATTACATGTTTGATAGCTCATTGGAAAGCTCTTACTGTCTACTTTCATCCTGTAAATTGTCATGATCATTGGATTTGTGAGCTGAGAGCAATACTCTCTGCAAGTAGTGTGTGTTCTCTGTTTTTTATCCCTGCTGAAGGTCTCCATTAAACCTCAAACTTGCAGAGGTCATATCTCCTTGTGTATGTATCCAAATCATGTGTTCTTTGGCTTGTTAGAAAGCTCTTTAAGTCTAATTGTATTCTGGAATGTTTCAAAGTCATTGGAGTTGTGAGTTAAGAGCAGTACTCTCTGCAAGTGATATGTGTCCTCAGGTTCATCTCTGTTTCAAGGTCTCCATTAAAGCTGCATATTGCAGAGGTCATAGCTCATTGTGTATTTATCCATTTGAGGTGTTCTATATCTTGTTGGAAAGCTCTTAGAGTCTAGTTTATGTGTGTGAAACAGTTTTGGAAAATTCCAAGTGAGTAAAGAGCAATTTGCTCTGCAAGAAAATTGGTCTGTGCATACAAGTTTGTGAAAAAGTCAACTAGGTCCTGTTGGGTTTCACCTACTTCTAGCTGTACTTTGGAGATCAATAAACTCCAACACTAGAGAGAGACTATGTATTGCCTTCATATGTCTACTTGAGTGGATCCACATACATGATTCACATTTGCTTCCCATGTAGCATGGTATAGTTAAGGGGACTATGTGTCTCTTGATCAAATTAATAGTCTGATGCTGAGAATCTTCCATTGAATAAGTATTAAATCAATGATGAGCTTTGACTCCACAAATGTTGTCAGTGAATTCTAGCCAGGGCGTGCACAGACATTCAGAGAGAGATGAAGACTTTAGGCTGAATTTGTTTCTTCTCCTTGGGAGAATTCGAGGAGTTGTAACTTATAAGCGTAGAATAGGCAGGAGATAGGGAGTGATGTTGGAAAACAATGTCTATTGGTCCATCTTACTTCCAGGATATAGCATATGTAGTCTTGATTTGGAGTCCTTCTACAAAGCAAATGGGCCGCAATTAGAATGGGTACGGTTTTTTTTAATAACCTTGTACAACAAAAGCGTGGAACGTCTTGGTTAAAGCAAAGTGTTTCTAATACACCCACCAGGGTTCAAATCCCAGCGGGCGCAGCTCTGATTCGTGAATATTTTTGGATAAGCTTTTATTTCATAAAAAGCTCACGACGGACAACGTCTCCCGATTGCGAAGAAGATGGCGTACAACGTTTTACGGATATCTTCTCTTTCAAATCACGATATTGAAAAGCTTTATGCGATCATGGATTTTTGTGCTTTATTATTGCTTTTGGAAGAGACCAAAATACTATATAAGAAGAGCCTCATGCTCATTATATTCATCCTTCACCTAGGATCAACACAAGCTTTCTAGAGCTTGGACCTCAGTAGAGGTGGTGTTTCTTCTAGCACATGGGGCAGCCATGGTGCTAACTTGAAGCATGTTGAGGAGCAGCTATGGAGTTCTTCTTAATGATTCTTCTTGGAGAAGATGAAGGGTGTGCTCACACTCTACCTCATGGAGAGGAGGTTATCTCTTGTTCATGGCAAGAAGACTTGGTCATTAGCAGCTTGATGGTGAGGATCGCCCATCTACATGATGTATTTGAAGATCATCTTCTACAGGAACATGTTAGGTTGAAGATTATCTTCTACAAGAAGTTGTCTAGCTACTTCAAAGACATTGGATGGGACCATCTACATGATTTTGAAGATCATCTTCTACAAGAAGATGTTAGGTTGAAGATTGTCTTCTACAAAAAGATATCTGGCTACTTCAAAGACATTAGATGGAGTTTAACATAAGATTCACATCTTATGTTAAGTATTCAGGTACATATTCTCTTTATGCACACAGGTACTACTTAAAGTTTATGGAGGCTGTGGCATTCATATAAGAAGGAGTCCTATTCGGCATAGGTACAAGAGAATCAGTACTTATATGCTTTATGCATATTTTTATGAGGTGTTTAAGAAGGTGTGTTCACATGAGTTTGAGGATTTCCATTCACACTGATCCTTCCTCTTTCAGTCACTCATATTCACTCTTCTATAACCTATTAGGTCACACATCTCATGTATATTCAGATTACTGCCCACACATCTGAATATGTTTGTTACATTGTACATTCACTCATTCATCCATTTCTCATCACATAGAGTGGTTGAGAGATATGCTACCACATTGTACATTGAACATTGGTATATATGATACTATGAGTAAGCGCTGGCTTACGTAACACCTTACACATGATGTTTATTCTTTCTCTATCTTTATCTCATCATTTGTATGATTAAGTTGTGGTATGTTCATGTTTTGTCAATATGGAAGATTGCTGGAATTAATGTTGTACATAACTGGAACTATGGAACCATGGACCTGTGACATGAGCCTAAGGGCCTACCTCACTTCCAACATTTGGTATCAGAGCACTAAGGTTTTGGTTTCAGAACTTTAGATCTTTGGCATCAATTCATTAAGGCTCATTCATATCTCAGGTTCCTAGAATTGCAGATTTACAACATATGATTTGAAAGCATCTTCTAACATTTGACATTTGACATACACACTTAATCTAGATGAGTAGAGATTTGAGAATTAGACACTTCAGTTACATTCATCAGTGTGGAGTATGAAGTTGATGATCTGTTAGCAGCCGAATATTTTTGAAGAGTATGCAAATACTTTACAAAAGTATTGTTTGAAGACCCAGACTTGATGAAGAGAAGACTACTTCAAATTCAAGGAAGAACAATGGTTTAGAGAAGATGAAGAAATCAGATCAACATCAAATCACAGGTATCACTTTCTACTATCAGATTATCATTTGCAGGTCATATCTTAGAAGAGCAGTTATGAAGAGATTTGAAGAAATTCAAGGAGTGCTTTTATACGCTTTCATCATTTGAAAGTTAAAGGCTACATCAAAACAGGAATCTAGAGGTTTTTCTAGAGAGTTTTGAGAAACCTCTTTCATGGCAAGAAAGTTCATCTAAGAAGACAAGTGCAAAGATGGGATGAGTTTTTTCAGCCAATTTTCTATTGTAAGTTGGTTGGATATCAAGGTACAAATGTATCTAGAGAAGGTAACTCTAGAAGGGTAATTCATCATTCAGACAACGATTGGTGAAATTAGTTATTTCAGACATTTGAAGCAGAATTTTGATTCAGAGATATGAGGAGATGATAAAACATGTTTCTATATTCACTTCCATTTGTATACCATGTTTGTTTTATCTCTTACTCTTAGCATTAGAGGAAGAGAAAAGTTCATTCGAAGAAGTTAAGAGTGTTTGCTACTTCAAGATGAAGATAACAAAAGGTATGGAAGAGAAGTTTGAAGATGTTGACATCATCAGGTGGAAGAAAGATGCAGAAGAAGAAAGTCCATCATTTCCAAAAGAAAAGTAAGGCTTCCTTTTCTCATATATTTTCCATATACTTTTCCTATTTTATCCTCTACATCCAAAGACAAGTCTACGAGAACATCTTGTTTAAAGAAGAAGCAGTTTCTTGTTTTGCATTACACTTGGTCATGATTTAGTAGATTTGACAAAGAATTGCATTGAGAGAAAGAAAAGCAGCAGATATATGTTTTAACTCATATATGTATGAGTTATGCTTTAGTTGAAGCTTTTAAGCAGGCAGCTTATATGTTCCCTCAAAGAATTCTTGGAGTGTCAATACAGAGCTACTTGGTATATGACAAGTTGCAGAGAAGTATATTTCTTTTTTATCTAACTCTTGAGGTAAAAGAGTTTTCTGTAGCAGATGTTGAAGACTTGCGTTGAGGTTTTATGTTTGGAAAAGGTTACCTCATACTCAGTATTTTCAGAAACTTCAGAAAATTCAGATTTGCTGATGTACAGGTCATTTGAAGAATCTACTTTTTATGATTGCCGAGTTTTTTGGATACATGCTTGTATTCAAAAAGGTGTTCCATTAGATCCTATCACTTGATTGAGAAGTGGAGTTAGCCAAAAGAAAGTCAAGCAGGTACTGTCACATTTCACCCGGGTAAAATATGAAAGTTATGAAGTATCAACTTGCAGCTTTTGGAGTTCTCAAGGTGAGAAGTTTGTCCACTTATGTTTCAAGTAGGAATTGCAGATTCCTTGAAGGATTTGTTTGAAGAAAAGTTTTATAACTTTTTGAGAAGCATGGACACTTGGAGACATTCAGGAAGTAAATCAAACATTCAGTCATGAAGGTTTGATGACAGCAGATTCTACACAGGAGAGATCATTGATCTCGTATGATCTTATATGATCTTGAGTATTTATGATTCAGTTGTCTATCCTTTGTTTGTGAAGATTCTTAACATTGGAAGAAGTAAGTCAAAGATTCAGATTCTATCAAATTTGTGTTGCAGAGAGATAGAAGATACTTGTTATGTTACAGAAGGTTATGAATCCTATAAAGCTTTCAGCAAGGTTTTGTATGTTAGGATCAGCTAACCTTATTCTAGATTTTGGAAAGCTGAGGAATGACATGGAAAGCTATTGGCATCTGATCAATGCTAATAAAAAGGGTTCAGAGATTTTGTTTCAGATACAGGTATTGATAACTGAACATCAGATTTATGAAGGAAGACGTTCCAGATTTCATAAAGTCTGTTATATTTGAAGAATACTGGATACTAGTGTTAAGTCATCCAGGGGGGTGATGAAACATGAAGACTTATTTTCAAGCCATATGTAAAAGAATGCAGAGTCATACCTACAGGTATTCCTATTTCAGGTATTCCTATATTTCCTTTGTCAGGTTCTCTTTATGTTCCAGCTTTGAAAGAAGAAGGAAGAAGAAGAATATTTGGAGAAAGTTCCTGTTAGGATGTTCCTGTTCAGGAGAAGGTTCCAAAGTTCTATTGAAGAGAAGCTTGATATTTCAGAAATGTATATTTCAGAAGTGCGCACATATATGTTTATACCAAGTTCTGAAGGAAAGAGGTATGAAGGATTTAAAGGATGAAGACATGATGACATCATAGATTTTTGACTCATATTTCAGTTGATTTCAATTGAGTTGAGTTGATTTGATTTGAGTACAGTCAGAGATGAACCAGCAGTGTTCATAATACACTAAGTTGTGAGTTGACAGTCACAGGTTCCAGGATTCAGTTCTTGATTTTGTTTAGTGTATTTACATGACGCAGCAGAAGTACGTTGAGAAACCTTTTTTGGAAGGTAAATGCAAATATATGGATCCTAGTGTAAGTTTTCAGGTTTTTGAAGAGAGGAGATAGCAGGTGCAGAGACAGTTCATGCTATATTTGTTGTCAAGCAGTGATTGCTTGATGAGTACACTATTGGATATCTAGTTTGCATATTTTCTCAAGTATTATGGTTCATATTCAGCAAGTTCAGGTTTTTTGAAGGAAAGTCAATTTCAGTTTTGAAGAAGACTTTTTCTGAAGTATCGGAAGTACAAGCTTGAAGCTTGTGGTAATTTACAGATTATAAAGTTTGCAGATTCAATTCAGATTGTACCAATATGACATTGCAGGGGGGATTATTGGAAAACAATGTCTATTGGTCCATCTTACTTCCAGGATATAGCATATGTAGTCTTGATTTGGAGTCCTTCTACAAAGCAAACGGGCCGCAATTAGAATGGGTACGGTTTTTTTTAATAACCTTGTACAACAAAAGCGTGGAACGTCTTGGTTAAAGCAAAGTGTTTCTAATACACCCACCAGGGTTCAAATCCCAGCGGGCGCAGCTCTGATTCGTGAATATTTTTGGATAAGCTTTTACTTCATAAAAAGCTCACGATGGACAACGTCTCCCGATTGCGAAGAAGATGGCGTACAACGTTTTACGGATATCTTCTCTTTCAAATCACGATATTGAAAAGCTTTATGCGATCGTGGATTTTTGTGCTTTATTATTGCTTTTGGAAGAGACCAAAATACTATATAAGAAGAGCCTCATGCTCATTATATTCATCCTTCACCTAGGATCAACACAAGCTTTCTAGAGCTTGGACCTCAGTAGAGGTGGTGTTTCTTCTAGCACATGGGGCAGCCATGGTGCTAACTTGAAGCATGTTGAGGAGCAGCTATGGAGTTCTTCTTAATGATTCTTCTTGGAGAAGATGAAGGGTGTGCTCACACTCTACCTCATGGAGAGGAGGTTATCTCTTGTTCATGGCAAGAAGACTTGGTCATTAGCAGCTTGATGGTGAGGATCACCCATCTACATGATGTATTTGAAGATCATCTTGTACAGGAAGATGTTAGGTTGAAGATTATCTTCTACAAGAAGTTGTCTGGCTACTTCAAAGACATTGGATGGGACCATCTACATGATTTTGAAGATCATCTTCTACAAGAAGATGTTAGGTTGAAGATTGTCTTCTACAAAAAGATATCTGGCTACTTCAAAGACATTAGATGGAGTTTAACATAAGATTCACATCTTATGTTAAGTATTCAGGTACATATTCTCTTTATGCACACAGGTACTACTTAAAGTTTATGGAGGCTGTGGCGTTCATATCAGAAGGAGTCCTATTCGGCATAGGTACAAGAGAATCAGTACTTATATGCTTTATGCATATTTTTATGAGGTGTTTAAGAAGGTGTGTTCACATGAGTTTTAGGATTTCCATTCACACTGATCCTTCCTCTTTCAGTCACTCATATTCACTCTTCTATAACCTATTAGGTCACACATCTCATGTATATTCAGATTACTGCCCACACATCTGAATATGTTTGTTACATTGTACATTCACTCATTCATCCATTTCTCATCACATAGAGTGGTTGAGAGATATGCTACCACATTGTACATTGAACATTGGTATATATGATACTATGAGTAAGCGCTGGCTTACGTAACACCTTACACATGATGTCTATTCTTTCTCTATCTTTATCTCATCATTTGTATGATTAAGTTGTGGTATGTTCATGTTTTGTCAATATGGAAGATTGCTGGAATTAATGTTGTACATAACTGGAACTATGGAACCATGGACCTGTGACATGAGCCTAAGGGCCTACCTCACTTCCAACAAGTGAGAAGACGAACTCTGCTATAGCTTATAGGTGGCACTACTGATCAGCATGTGGACGAGAGAGTCTCAGAGAGATATGGAGTTCTAACAGTACACCGATAGAGAGAGAGATCTGGGAACGCGTGCACAGAGGCACTTCTGTCAGCCTGTGAAGCCGAGGAAGTGAGAGATTTCTGTTGTTGCACATCAGAGAAAAAGGCGGTAGCCACGTAGTTGATCATTGGAGAGACAGTCGCTGTTCTGGCATGCAACACATAGAGAGAGGGCATGAGAGAGAGGCACTTCTGGTGGTGACAGCCTGTTAGTATTGGATGCATCTCTGACAAGCGCATAGAGAGCATATAAATTGGAGAGAGAGGCATGGTGCACCTCTTGGTGGTGACAGCTTGTCTGTATTGGCGGTGCTCAGATGCACAGAGCGCAGAGAGAGAGAGAGAGAGAGAGAGAGAGAGAGAGAGAGAGAGAGAGAGAGAGAGAGAGAGAGAGAGAGAGAGAGAGAGAGAGAGAGAGAGAGAGAGAGAGAGAGAGAGAGAGAGAGAGAGAGAGAGAGAAACGGTTAGGAGAGAAAGAGAAAAGAAGGTTAGGAGAGAGAGAGAGAGAGAGAGAGAGAGAGAGAGAGAGAGAGAGAGAGAGAGAGAGAGAGAGAGAGAGAGAGAGAGAGAGAGAGAGAGAGAGAGAGAGAGAGAGAGAGAAGAGTGAAAGATAGAGGGAACGAGTGAGAGATAAAGGGAGAGCGAGAGAGAAAAATAGAGAGAGAATTGTAATTGTTAGCTTAATATGATATTAAAATCTCATTACTATTATTTATTATTTGGTTTGTTTATTAATTATTTAGTAATTAGTTTATGCATAATTATGTATACATCCATGCGTCCTTAAGTAAAAGCATGTGTCTATGCATATAAAGATTGAAATATGTTAACTATTAGAGCATAGCAATGAGTATGTTTACATATACATTCATATTAAAATGGATGATATCATGCAATTGTATGGTACAATATGCATATGGAAGAGCATGTGCATGAGCATATGTTAGCATGTTTATATATGTTAATGAAAGCATCAATTAGGGAATGTATGAATAGGGATGCATGTATAACTAAGCTTAAGTCTACATTTGCAAGTGTGGGTTAGATGTATGTTAGTATATCTGAAGAAGTGTATTAGCATAAAAACATGAATTAATATATGTTGACATGAGAGTTATCATAAATAAGAGTGTGTGTTAGCATGCATGTGCATGTGAGTGTGTTTATGTATGGAAGTGTATGCATGGTTAGTATGTATGGACATATATGTATGTAAGTGAATGGATTAGCATGAGTGTGAATGTATGAATTAGATGTGAATGCTTTAGTGTATGCAAATGTTATGTGAATTATGTCTTTTATGTTTCTCAATGATTTCTTGTAACTTTACTTACATTGCGAATGTTTTCTTGCAGACAAACATTGAAGAATTAAAGAGAAGTTGAAGTGAAGAGATCCATTAAGTGACAGATTTAAGACATTCCGTTTACCTTATATTTTCATTTATCATTTACCCATTTGCTTAGATATTTATCCTATCATTTTAAACCTTACATTTGTATTAGAGGAATTGATTCATTTTATTAGCTTTATCAACCCATTTGTTCAAGCAAATTTAACATATCATATTCCATTGATTTCTTTGATGTCTTCTCAGCTATCCAATGAGTCTGAACATAGTTGTTTTGATAACATTGATACTAGAACTGTATATAGAAGTAGTAATAGAAGAAGTTATTAAAGATCAAATTACTTCGGAATCCTTAGTTTCCATATCCTATGATCATTGTTTAACTAAGTTCTTAACTTTATTTCCATTGCATCTTCTGAACTGCATAATAGTGAAACCTTATTTCCACCACCTCTAAATAGACATAATCATCCGAAGCCAATAGAAATTGAAGTAGAGGAGGTAGTTAAAAATAGATAACTGAAGAATCTTTGATTTTACCATCCTATCAAGAAGCTATTGCCAGATATGGAGCAGCATGTCCTTATGGTCGGTTGAGTCTACTAGAGACACCCTACGTGTGCCGACCGATTTTGGCGGATGACTTGATCCACCATCCGAGCATCTGGATGACCCGACAACGCTAGAAACTCTAATCTATTTTTTTATATATTTAATTTGATAAAAAACCCTAAAATCCTATTTTAATATATTTAATTATATGTATTTAATTAAACCCTAGCTGTTTTCATATTTATTTATCTATATTGAAATCCTATTTTCTATATATATTTAATTTTAGATTCTATTTTTTTATCTTTTTTTGTTATATATATGTTCATGTGTGTACATGTGTATGTGTGTGTGTATGTATGCATATGTATATGTGTGCGTGTATGTATGCATGGGTGTGTGTGTGTATGTATGAATGTGTGTGAATGTTTGTGTGTATGTATGCATGTGGATATATGTGTGTGTATGTATGCATGTGTGTACATGTGTTTGTGTATGTATGCATGTATGTATGCATGTGTGTGTATGTATGCATGCATGTGTGTATATGTGTGTGTGTATGTATGCATGTGTATATATGTGTGTGTATGTATGCATGTGTGTACATGTGTGTGTGCATGTATGCATGTGTGTGCATGTGTGTGTATGTATGCATGCATGTGTGTATATGTATGCATGTGTGTATATGTGTGTGTGTATGTATGCATTTGTGTACATGTGTGTGTGTATGTATGCAAGCATGTGTGTATATGTGGGTATGTATGTATGCATATGTATGTGTATGTGTGTGTATATGTGTGTGTGTATGTATGCATGTGTGTACATGTGTGTGTATGTATGCGTGTATGTATGCATGTGTGTACATGTGTGTATGTATGTATACATGCATCTGTGTATATGTGTGTACGTATGTATGCATATGTATGTGTATGAATGTGTGTGTATGTATGCATGTGTGTGCATATGTATGCATGCATGTGTGTATATGTTTGTATGTATGTATGCATACGTATGTGTATGTGTGTGTATATGTGTGTGTATGTATGCATGTGTGTATATGTGTGTGTATGTATGCATGTGTGTGTGTATGTATGCATGTTTGTATATGTGTGTGTATGTATGCATGTGTGTATGTGTGTGTGTATGTATGCATGCATGTGTGTATATGTATGTGTATGTATGCATGTGTGTGTCACTATGCATGTGTGTATGTATTTCTATCTCTCTCTCTCTCTCTCTCTCTCTTTCACTCTATATCTTTCTCTCTTTCATCTCTCTTTATCTCTCTCTCTCTATCTTTCTCTCTATCATCTCTCTTTATCTCTCTCTCTCTCTATCTTACTCTCTTTCATCTCTCTTTATCTCTCCCTCTGTCTCTTTCTATCAATAGAGAATAGAACAATCACTTATTGGTATGTTCTTGTTTTGGATCGCTGTTCTTGTTCTTGTTTTGGACCCCTGACTGATAGGTATGGAAAACTTGACTAAAGATGATACAGGAGATCCCACAACCCGAGATCGTAGGTATGAAACAAGATATCTCGATTACAAGAATTCCCTTCTAGGAGATGAACTAGATACAAGAAAGAACTAGAAAGGATCTCATACTATGAGATCACACTAGAACAAGAAAGGATGTCCATGATACAAGACTAGACAAGACTAGAGCAAGAGACAAGACTAGAACTTGAACTGGAACTTGAAAGTACTTACTTGGTGATCACGATGCCTTGAGCTCCTAAGACTAGCATTGGCAAAACTGAGAATGAATGTGGCCAACCCCTCCTTTTATAGGTGCTCAAAGGCAGTGCTATATGGTGGTTACGACTTGATGATGTCATCATGATGTCATCGACTTGAAACAAGACCTCTCAATATCAGAATTCAGCAAATAGACAGTGGATATTGGGGTTTTGGCACGTTCTAAATGCAATGAAAACATTAGTGTCTCCAAAATATGAGCCAATCATGAGATATATAAAGTGACATGGAATCTAAGTTTAAGATGGTTTCCTTGTCCATGACATTAGGTGAATGGGACTAGTGCCCTTGGGACCCCCTGAATCCCACAAAGCAGGGGTAGAACTTGCGAAGCTAGAGAGTGTTACAAAGGAAGTTAACTACCCTTCCGTCCCCCTCATATGGGGCCTATTTGGATTTAAGCTTGTTGTTCTCGATGAGAAATACTTTATGATGCCTAAAAGGTGACCCATCAGTTATTAAGCAGCACCTTCGTCCAATCCATGTATGAATTCAATTACAACAATAGCGTAAGAACCTAAACAAGAATTTCAATGTGCTTCTTGCTCTATTTGGTGTAGAATTTTTGTTTTTTAGAGAAACAAATGCACTCATAGGAAGATTTGGAAGTCATAAACTCTAAGCTTGAGCATGAAGAAGTCTTTATCCTTGGAAACAATAAAAAAATTCAAGTTCATGCTTATAAAAGGCCCTTCATTTCCACTAGATTCCAAGCCTTTCATATTCTTTCTCCATATAGGCCCCTGCAAGATTTTAGACTTCAGTGCCCCGCTTTGAATTCTAACAATAAACCGTCTGTCCCCTCCATACAGTCTTCCATCAACACACGAGACAAGGTAGTACTCTTCTTTTCATCAATCTGCCACCTCAACATGTTTTCATACTCTTAAGACAATTCAAAGTTAATTCTCCTTCAAACTGATCTCTTTGCCTATTTTCCTAGGCCTCTTTGAACTCTTTGAAAATTTTAATGGCCTTCAGCTTCGATGTGCAGGATCGTGGTTGAAATATATCACCTAACACACATCCGCCTTTCTTCACTTGCTTAGAGCAACCTCTCCTCATCCTCTTTGATGAGCCTGATCCTTCCTTCTCAAGCTATCTTCTTTAAGAGCTATGCCATGCCTAAAACCATCTACAGAAAATGTGAAGAAGAAACAATCTCGAAGCTGCACTATTTTTCCATTGATGAATTCCTTCTCCCTTCCCAAACATATGCTCACCAAATTTTGTGCGATTCTGAGAGTGTGATCGGAGGGTTGTTGACAATGCCCTAGGTGAAATGGTGTTGCTCTAGCACAATGGTAAGTACCACGTTAAGAAGCTCCACCTCCTTAATGTCAATCCACAGAAGAGATAGGAGTGATATGAAGATCGTGATTATGAGATGTAGAGAGAGTGAAGGTGAGAAGCATAGAGATGCACACACACATACACACACATGTAGGAGACAAGCAAGACACAATGGAAGGTAGGGAAATAGAATCTATTACTCAAGATCTCAATTAGAAGCTCAAGCTCATTCTAGCTCATACAATTCTACACTAGCTAACCTAAAAAATGAGCTCTCTAGCTCTTTTTATAGATTCTAAACTAGTTTTGACGGCTTTCACATCTAGTTACTGACATAGTTAAAAAATAGGTTCTAGGTGCTATTTGAAGGTCTTAATGATTTCTAAAAATAGCCAAAATTGGTAGGCTCATTCTACCTAAGCTCCTTAAGCTCGAGGACTTGTCGGCTTGCACAAAATGGAGCTATGAATTACAAAAGTGGTTGTTCTATGTTACATATGGTACAAGAGTGATGAAAATCACTATTGAGAGTTTTTGAAAAGTATTTATAAAACATATTTGTTTGAAAAATAATCTACTTGGCTCCCCACTACTTTGTTGTGATCCGGCTTCACATAATTCCTTGACGTTTGTGCCTCTGAATACTTCCAACACCCCCCTCCCTCTCGCTTCTATCATCCTTGACAGAACCTTGTTGTGGGGTCTGTCAGATATAATTTTGTAGGAGGTCCTAAGCAAGGGTGTGCTCTTAAAGGCGGATACCTCTTGCAAGATCTATTTTGAGTTTTTCCCAATCTATGGGTTGAGGTTCCTCTAGTGGTGGGAATCTATAGTGCGTAGAGTACACCAGTTTTTCACAGGAAAATAATTGGAGTAAATGTGTAGGCCTACTTACGAACACCTCTAAGTGATACTCCCAAAAACCGGTAGTGAACATTTCTTTGAAGGTCATTTTATAGCATGCCAGTAAATATTTGATGTGAGAGTGCCAGGCATAACACAGCCAGAGTGATGGTGTCGTACTCATATCATATGCTAAATCTTGATTGCCATGCTCGAATCTCAGGGTGCTCACTTGAGGTGCATTGACATGATGGAAGACTTTGAATACTATCTGCATCATGTCAAATATTTTGATAGTCATATGTGCTGCTACATCATCCATTCATCGTAAGCGAGGGAGCCAGTGGTGAATGATTGCCATCATATAGCCTATCATGGGTGGTCCGTCGGGTGGCATGAAGTACGGGTAATTGAGCTAGTCCTGGCATTGCTTGTTGTTTTGTACTTTGATTGCAAAGGTCTTCCAAGAGGGACGTCTTGGGATCAGTCCCGAACATGGATTATACTTTAAATGGAGTAGTGCTTTGGCCCATGTGCTCATCATTTCTGGGTATTGCTGTAATAAGTCCTGGCGCCAAGTAGGTTGAAAGATTTCTCCACTCTGCGCATCCAATGGCAAGTTATCAGGCTCATACTGAGTTGCGTGGGGGGGTTTCTTGCTTGTTTCCATTCAATGGCCAGCTGATATTTTGCCATTAACATAAAATATGGCTTATATTGTAGCTCGTGCCCAGATATATACCTGCAAGGGGCCAAGTGAGCAAAATAAGGGGATTGTAAAATACGCTCCTCGATCATAGCCATTGCGTGTAATTGTTCTTCCATCCTTGCTGAGTGGGTCTTACCAAGCTCCTCTACAGTCTTCATCCACACGGGGGTAGGGAGTTCATTGTGGTCTGGCCCTCAGTCGTGACTCGTCTGCCTGGGATGGGTTGGGGTTCGTAGGCTTCTTCAAAAGTGTCCTCCATCGGGATAGTCACTGTTTCTTCCTTCGCTGGTAGTTTCGATGGGGAGTTTGGCCTAGGGGTTGCTTCGTATGCTGCTATCTGTGTTTCAAGAGTCAATACCTTGGCCCGTAAAGCGTTGAGTTCCTTGATGATCTCAGGAGATGTGGCCGTAGGAGTTGGTGGTGCTTGTTGTATAGGTGCTCATAAGTATAATATTTTGTGTTCATCTTTGAGCTTCTGGTATGCCTCATTCATATTGTCATACTTCTCTAGTATCTTCATGGATTCGGAGGGGACAAGTTTGAAACGATTGGGACTCAAGAGTTTGTCGAGTTGATTTAAAGCAGCTTCAAGGTTCTCTCTATCCTGTTTGTGCAATCGTTGGTTCTCTTCTTTAGCTGTTGTGAGGTGGCATCTGAGTAGACCCATGTTTGTAATGAGCATCACATTGCGAATGGTTTGATCCCTTAACAAATTTTCAATATCTATAATGGCCTCTTTTTTCTTCTATTCACTTTCGAGTTCAAGTTTGTGGTAGGCTGGCGTAGCTCTTGGTAGCATGTGTTAAGGGAGGCATTCTCTATTGATAATGGATTTAGCTACGACTGTAAGTCATTCGTGGTCTGTTGTAGTGTCTGGTAATGGGTTCCTAGAGATGTGAATTCATCTCCCACTTGTGTCATACATGCAAACATTTGACAGAATGTAGTGTCGATTATGGGTGATAATATTAATGGCGGAGTCAGTGAAGATGCTGTGGGTGTTGATGCAAGGGGAAGGGGGAATAGGGATGGGAAAGTGGATGCAGTAGTGACAGTGGAAAAATGTGATGTCTCTAAATGTGGTGGTAAAATGGATGAGGTGAGTGGTGGTCCAATGGGTAGTGATATGTCCATGTCACTAGACGTGGTGTCCAGTGCAGTGACTGTGAATAGTGGAGTGATAGTGGGTGCGTGAGTGGGTGTGAAAATAGGATTTAGAAAGGTTGCCAAATAATTTACAGATGGTTGCCGAATAGGATGTACTTGGGAATCGGTGCCCAAGACTCCATATACGAAGGTCATAGGTTCAAGAGAGATACACAAGGTAAAGAAAAATGATGATGGGTCTGTAAACAGGTACAAAGCAAGACTTATGGCCTAAGGGTATGCACAAACACATGAAGAAAGTTTTCACAAATTGGAAAGATGCCAACCATCAAAGTTCTTATGAGTGTTGTAGCTTCCAAGGATTGGAAGATTTACCAAATGGATGTAAAAAATGCTTTTCTAAATGGATGGATATATGAGGAAGTATGCATGGCTCAACGTCCTAGTTTTGAAGACTCATGATGTCCTGAATATGTATGCAAGTTAAGGAAAGCTTTGTATGGTTTAAGGCAAGCCCCTAGGGCTTGGAATCACAGACTAGTCACCTATTTGTAGAATAAGGGATTCAATATGAGCAAAGGAGATCCTTCCCTTTGCATCAAGGAACCAATCAAAAGTCATATACCTATGTATATATGTTGATGAAATTATAGTTACAGGTAGTGATGGTGAAGGAGTCATAAAGTTCAAGCTTCAGATGAAAGAAGAATGAAAAATGAGTGATCTAGGTTGGTAGAAGATTGACCAACACCCAAATCAGCCATAAGGTGTTTGAGCCACACACACTCAACAATCACTATGAAAGTGACCCTATACTCAGCTTCACAACTAGAAGTGGCCACAATAGAATTCTTCTTTCTCAACCAAGACATGCATGAGCTACCAAGCATGAAGCGAAAACTACTGATGGACACACAAGTATCATAGCAACTAGCCCAATCAAAGTAAGAGAAAGCATGTAAATCTAGTGCTAACGATCCCACCTACCCACCCAAGGCTTACGATTAAGGCAACAACCAAGGCATAGACCTTGGCATACCTTCTCATCTGAGTCACCAAAGTCACCTTTGGTGCCGTTGGTTGCGTGTGAGGGAGGACCTCAATGATCAAGGAAGATAGAGGTTCTCAGTACTTCTCGAGAGTGTCACCCATCCTAGTACTGTTCCCCCCGGAGCTCTCTTAACTGTGGCAATCTCTTGCCACTAAGGTAAACTCTCGTGATGCCTCAAGAAGGGGAAAGACTAAGGTTAACATTACCTTGAACATGTTTTGGTCCCTCAAAGCTTCATTCTTTGCTTTCAAAGCCTATTTTTGAAGCATTTTTGGGGTGTCTTTTGGAGCCATTTTGGAGTACTTTTGCACATAGTTCTTTTCACACAGGTCCAAGAATATAAAAAAGAGTGTTCTTTGTACTTCTTGGACAATAAATTTCAATGTTTGGGGCTGTGTTTTCAGCCACACTCATAAAACTACAGGTTTCTTGAAAGGTTTTCAGTTTCAGTGGGAGCAGTTGCTGCAAATTTATGCAGGTTTTTGAGCCTAAAACATCAGAGTTGATAGACACTTGCATGTGTTGTTAGCTAGTTTTTAGGCTATGCATTCAACCTTTTAGTGTCATTTTACTGCATATCTTGAGCACATCCACACCACGTATGCTTATTGGATACTGCTTATGTATGTCCATCTGGTCATTGATATAGCGGTTATGTTTTTTGCATAAATCCTTTTACGTTTGATAAAGAGGGTCGTGGTGACGTTTTCTTAACTCAGAGAAACCTAGATGTCAGGGTCTCTTCGGTGACGTAGGTGGAAGACTTACCATTCCTCACCATAGGAGATGTATGATATTTGTTCATAGGTGCTTGATAAGCCTAGTTGGCTTCTATTGGGTAACTAATTCTATGCAGTGGAGTCAATGATTCACTATGCAAGTAAACATATTTGTACTTGCAGTTTTATGATATTTTGACATTGGTCATATGCTCATTTTGCAGAGGATACTTTGGCAAAATTTTTCCAGATTTTTCATTTGGTCAACTATACAGTGGTTGATTTACTCCTTGATACACTTATTCATTGGTGTTTGGACTCTTCTAGCTCCATTATCATTCTATTCAGTTCTCTACCATCATGGCATCAGAGGTCTTTAACACATCTGGTGGATTAGGGTCTGGTTCCAGTGTTCCAAGGAGGATCTATAACTTGTAGGGCAGACCGAGATCTGAAAATTTGATGGCACAAACTTTCCTCTATGGAAGAATCAGATTAAAGATGTGTTGATTCAAAGCAGGCAATGGAAGCCACTAAATGGAATTTCAAAGAAGCCTACGAACATGGATGAAGATGATTGGGATGAGTTAGATGAAATGGCTAGGCTACTATTCATTTGCACTTTGCAGATAATGTTTTCTTTGCAGTATTAGATTGTGAAAGTGTAGAGGAGCTTTAGATGCAATACATATGAAAAAGAGACGACATCAAATAAAGTGTATCTGATGAGAAAATTATATGACCTTCCTATGAAGGACACAGATAGTGTTGTTGCTCATCTAAATGAGTTTGATGCTATATTCTCAGTTATAAGCTCAAAAAATGGATATGGATAATGAAATGAAAGCAGTATTGCTATTATGCACCTTGCCATCATCATGCGATATGTTTTGCATAGTTATTAGCAATAGTGCACCTAGTGGTAAACTTGTCTATGATGACATATGTGGAGCACTCTTGAGTGAGGAGATACGTAGAAAATGTATGGTTGGCACTGAGAGTGGAAATGCATATAATCTTCGTGATTCTTACAAAGGAAAGAATCAGCAACGTGCCAAGAGCAAGAACAAGGAAAGGAATGGTCAATGGAATAAGAGTAGAAGTAAATCAAGGAAGATAGATATCAAAAGCCTTTATTTTCATAAGAAAGGGCACATGAAGAAAGACTGTTATGCATTAAAGAATGCTAAAGGTAAATGATAGAATGTTGATGGGCATGTTAAACAATTATCTGCACCATCTACTTGGACTGTGAAGATTGAAGGAATTAATGTTATTTTTGATGATGTGGATGTGTTGACACTTGATAGTACTCTGCCAATTGAGGCTCTTATGGTTGATTCTCTTTCCCACATGTGGCCACTAGATTCTAGGGCTTCTTTCCATGTGACACCACATGGAGAATGGTTCTCTAATTATGCAACAAAGTCTCTTGGTACCGTGAGACTTGGTGACTCTTACCAGTGTGACGTTGTGGGGATTGGAGATGTGGTTGTGCAATTCATTGATGGTTCAATATTTACTATGCATAATGTACACCATGTACCTGAGTTATCATGCAGTTTGATGTGAGTTAGTTAACTTGATGAACTTGGTTACAAGGTGGCCTTCTATGATTAGTCCTTTTGTATATCAAAGGGCAATATGGTTATTGCAAAAGGAATCAAATTGGCTCACTTTATCCTTTATTTGTATCACAAAAAGAACACTTGTTAGTTGTTACTGAACAACCTATGGCTTGTATTTGGCATGGACGTTTGGGCCATATATCTCATAGTGGAATGGAAAATATTTCTCGTTCTGGCTACTTACCTATGTTATCTTTCTCTGATTTTTCATTTTGTGCGCATTGTCAATATGGAAAATAAGCAAAAAATGTGCATAGAATGCACATTGACTCTTCAATTCAGCCTTTAGATCTCATTCATATAGATCTGTGTGGTCTTATGCCCACTAGGTCCTTAGGTGGTTCTCTTTACTTTTTTCACCTTCATAGATGATGCTACTAGAAAAGTTTGGGTATATCCTATCAAATCGAAGGATGAGGTATTCCCTAATTTTAAAAAATGGTTTTCTTTAGTTGAGATAAAAAAAGGAACTAAACTTAAGGCTTTACGTTCAGATAAAGGTCTTGAGTATACCTCACATGAATTGAGCCTTTTCTGTCAATCTAGAGGGATTCATAGAGAGCTTACAACTCCTTACACCCAAATACAGAATGGTGTAGCTGAAAGGACGAATATAACTATTCAAGATAGAGTAATTTCTATGTTGCATCATGCAAATCTGTCACAAGGATTTTGGGCTTAAGCAGTATTGATTGCACTTCATGTGATTAACTGTTCACCTAGTACTACCAAAGGTATGAAAGTGGCACAAGAGGCATGGATAGGGAAGCCACCATATTATGATCATCTTCAATTTTTTGGGTGTGAAGCATATGTTCATATACCCAAGAATCTTAGAAAAAAGTTGGATCATAAGTCAAATAAATGCATTTTTCTTGGATATGGTCGAGAAGGAAAATTTGGAAATCACTTATGGGATCCTGAAACATGGTCAGTGATTAGAAGTAGTGATGTCATTTTTAATGAGTCTAAGATGCATAGACAACCCATTAAGGAGGTTGAAGTGAGAAGAGTGGTGTTTGAGGATACTAGTCCTCCAATTAGCATGCATAAAAATGATGCACATAGGGACGTTCAAGAGAATGTCCGATCAAATCAATCTACACATGTTCCTGTTTAGCAACCATTGAGATGCTATGCACGTGTCTCACATCCACTTGATAGATATGTTCTAGGTTTAGATTTTGTTATGCTAACAGATGTCGGTGAGCCTTCTTGCTACAAAGAAGCTATGCAGATAGAGGATCATGTCAAGTGGGAATGTTCCATAAAGAGTGCGTTGGATTCTATTCACAAGAATGGTACTTGGGATTCAGTACATTTGCCAAAGGGCAGGAAAGTTTTACCATGTAAATGGGTATATAAGCTAAAATTCACATAAGATACTGCTTCTCCAAAGTATAAAGCACGACTTGTTGCAAAGGGTTTTAAGCAAAAACATGGTTTTCATTTCGAGGAAATCTTCTCTGGAGTGGTCAAGATGACTACCATGCACATGTTGCTTGGATTGGTTGTGAAGAAAGACTTAGAGCTAGTCCAAATTGGATGTGAAAACTACTTTCTTGAGTGGAGATCTTACAAATGAGATCTATAAGGAACAACCAGAGGATTATGTAGTTCCCTGCAAGGAAAGTCTAGTTTGTAAGCTCAAGAAGAGCTAGTATGGACTTAAACAGTCCGCTAGACAATGGTACCAAAAGTTTGATGCTTTTATGAAGTCTCAAGGCTATTCTCGAAGCAATGACAATCATTGTCTCTACACAAAGAGATGCTCAAATGGAAGCTTGATATGCTTGATACTTTATGTCAATGATATGTTGACTACTAGGAATTCCTCTTATGAATTGTCAATTCTCAAAAAGAAGTTGAGCCAGACATTTGATATGAAGGATTTGGGGGATGCCAAAAATATTATTGGCATGCACATTACTCATGATAGGAGTAAAAGATGCATATAAGTGTCTCAAAGTGAGTACATATCCAAAGTACTTCACATTCTAGGAGTGTTCCATGACTTTTACAAGTTGAATTTGAATTCAAATGAAGGTGGGAATGGTTGTCAGAGGGAATCAATTCACTTTCCTACAATCTAGGAAAAGTGAAGATCTAGTTTGATCTACTTTTAGGTGATTGATTGCTTGATTGAATGCAACTTCAACCACCACAAATTCGTGGGATTTAGGCTTTATATTTCTACCTTTACATGTGCAAAGCTCAAGGCTTTTACAATGGTAAATGAACCATCAGAAAATCTCTCAAAAAATACAATAAATGAGCATATGAAAAAGAACTCTCCAACGGATATTCTTTCGACGCAATAGCCTTTGATGTAGATCAAATCCACCTAAAGAATAGTGTAAGCTTGATGTTCCAACAACTCATTCTTTTAGAAATTATCTTTACTTTATGAATTTCATTGATGATTATTCCAGGCATGCATGGGTATATCCATTGAAAGCAAGGTCTGAAGTGTTCATGTGCTTTAAATAGTTGCTTTTGGATGAAAATCTGTCAGCATATAAAATGGGCACCCTCCGTTCTAATCGAGGGCGGCAATATATGTCTTCTAATTTTAATGCATTTCTGGTTGAACGTGGGATAAAACACCATTGTACAATTCCGTATACATCTCAACATAATGGAGTTGTTGAACGGAAGAATATGTCACTCATGGAGATGGAGAGGTGTATGGTCAAGAGTCAGGCTTTACCACATAGTTTCTGGCTTAAGGCTATCATGTGTGCAACATATGTACTTAACAGGTGTCCCACTAAAGCATTGCAGTCTATTACTCCATATGATGCTTGGCTTGATCGGAATCCATCTATTGCTCATCTTTGTGTTTTTGGTTGTTTAGCATATGCATTACTGTCTGAACAACATCACAAAAAAATGGATGATAAAGCAGTAAAATGTATTTTTGTTTGGTATAGTTCTGAAAGTAAAGGCTATCGTCTGTATCATCCATAGACTAAAGACATTCTGGTTAGCCATGATGTTGTTTTTGTGGAAGATGCTATTCAACCATTGCTTTCATGTACTAAGGAGACATCTGTTAGCTCTAAAGACATGATGATACTTTGCTGCCTCTTTTTACAGGTGGAGAATCTAATGCTGGTCCTAATGAGGCAACTTCTTATCCTTTGCAGGTTTCATGTGATGATGCAGATCATTCCATTTCTGATGCAAATTTACATGATGCACTTGTTGATGAGAGAGTTAATATTGAGTAGGCAAAAACTATGCCAAAATGGTTGGCATAGACTTTGTGTGATAGCAAATTAGATGCACCTCTATCATATTGTACTTGTTGAGGCTCTCATACTGCCTCTTTTGCATCAGATTGCTATGCTATGGCTGCATCTAGTCTCTGTGATGAGAATGAGCCTGTTTCATTTGATGAAACACAACATGCAAAAAATTGGATGGCTGCTATGCAATCTGAATATAATGCTATCATGAAGAATGGTACTTGGTCTTTATGTGACTTGCCTCCTAGCAAGAAGGCCATCGGGACTAAGTGGGTATACAAGCTCAAGTGTAAGCATGATGGTACAATTGACATGTATAAGGCTAGGATTGTTGCAAAGGGTTATGCATAGGAAAGAGGCATTGATTTTGATGAGACCTTTGCACCTACTTACCAAATGACTAATGTTCATAGGATCTATGCACTTGCAGCTCATCATGGTTGGAATGTAGATCAGTTGGATATCAAAACACCATTTCTGAATGGTGACTTGCATGAAGAAGTGTATGTTTTTCATCCTCGTGGCTTTGTGCAGAAAGGACATGAGAACGAAGTGTGCAGGTTAAAGAAGGCATTATATGGCTTAAAGTAAGCACCACGTGCTTGGTATGAAAAAATACATGCCTACCTCATTGCACATGGTTTTGAGAACAATCCATTTGAAAGCACCTTATATGTTAAGCGTGCTAATGATGTACTTCTGATCATTGTGGTTCATATTGATGACATGCTGCTCACTGGTCCTCATGAGAGGCATATTTCTGATTTTAAGGCTGATTTACATGCCTCATTTGAGATGTCTAATTTGGGGCATTTGCATCACTATTTGGGCATTCAATTTATGCAAGTTGATGGTGGAATGGCTTTGCATCAAACTACATATATCGACACATTATTGCAGTGTTTTGGCCTTGAAGACTGTAAGGCTATCGCCACTCCTATGGAGATAGGCTTACAATTGATTCTTCAAGATGCTACAGATGCATTTGATTCTGTTCGCTATCATCAGGCTATTGGATGCTTGATATACTTATGCATTACTTCGCCAGATATTGAGTTTGATGTCTCACAGATGAGTAGGTTTATGCATTGCCCACGTGTCAAGCATTGGTAGGCGGTTAAGCACATCTTTCGCTACTTGAGTGGTACCCGACTACTTGGGTTGTTTTATCCCAAGGGGGGATCATTATCGCGAGATTTGCATGATTTTTCTGACTCTGACTGGGCTGGTTGCTATGGCACTCGTGTGTCCACTAGTGGTTTTTGCTTCATGCTTGGTAGCTCATGTATATCTTGGTTGAGCAAGATGCAGCCTACTGTGGCCACTTCCAGTTGTGAGGTTGAGTATAGGGAAGCTTTCACAATGACTGTTGAGTGTGTGTGGCTCAGACGCCTTATGGCTGATTTGGATGTTGGTCAGTCTTCTGCCACCACCTTCACTGACAATCATAGCACATTGGCAATTGCCAGGAACCTTGTGTTCCATGCTCGCACTAAGCATATTGAGGTGCATTATCATTATGTGACGGAGAGGTTCTCTGCTGGGGAGATCATCTTGGCATATGTGCCCATGCAGGAGAACATTGCAGACCTTTTCACGAAGGCTCTACCTAGGGAGAAGTTTGAAACTTTCTGCAAAGCTTTGGGCTTACTTCCTTTTGTGGAGTGATTTCCACATAGCTTGGCACTTCCTTATACATGAGTGCCAGCTCCTTGTTCATTGCATCACTCCAGGAGGGATTTGTTTATATATTTAGGTAGTGATGCGTGTGAACACCCTTGGACCACCGGGGCACTTTTTTCCCTCTTTAGGAGGTTTTCTTCCCCCGGCTTGTATATACGCATATTGCCCTAATGGGCTCCTTATCTTTGTACATTCTAGTGGTAATACATTTAGTATTGTGTGTTGTGCTCCAAGCTTCTTCTTCTTCCTTCTGTTGTTCATGTGTTTCTACAAACGTCTAACTCCAACACATGTTATTTCATCTTTTTGTCCCAAAGGTATATACCAGTTTCAGTTCGCTAGTATAAGCATCTTGAAGTCTACTACAGGTATAACAGAACTTTTCAGGGTAGTTTTAGTCAACGTTTTCAGATATAATCATTTTTTTGCATCAAGGTATTTTAGTCAGTGGCCATGGCTCAAAGTAGTGATGTATTCCATATGTTGGCTATTGAGGATAAATTGGATGGTACGAATTTTCCATTGTGGGATTATATGATGCGACATGTATTGGTTGCAAAAGGACTGTGGAAAATTGTTCAGGAAGTTGAAAAATGTCCTATTACATCTATGAATACATGTACTACAAATACATGTACTGAAGTTGATGCAGATGGTGATATTTTGTAGATTCTTGTTTGTGCTACTGTTCCTGTTGCACCTATTGCAGAGCAAATTTGTTGGCATGGTAGAGATGCTCATACACATGCATTGATAGCCTTGTCTATCAAACATGCCATTATTCCTCACATTAACTCTTGCAGAACAACTAAGGATGCTTGGGATACACTTACCACATTGTACCAGGCTAGGAACGAGGCTCATGTTGCTTACCTCAGAAAATATTTGGAGAGTGAGCACATGAATGAAGGTGATTCTATGGTCATTTTTTTGACAAAGATCAAGGATTTGAAGGAACAATTGATTTCTTCTGATAAAGTCCTTCTTGATAGTTCACTTGTGCAAATTATTCTGAATGATCCTCTTGAATCATATCAGAGATTTGCTTCCACTCTTCGTTTGATGATGAAAGGAAATCCAAATGCCTTAACATTTGAAGAGTTAGTTTTTTTTTCTCTTGCAGGAAGATCAATCTAGGCATAACAGGTATATTATGTGGGTTGTAGATCAAGATTTCCTAGCTAGTCAGAAGGGCAAAGGAAAATGGAGATCTTCTACTAGTAAGCAAAAATCTAAAAATTCTCCACAATCAAAGAATGAAGACAAAGATGAGAAGAAATATGAAATGGTGTCCTCTTTGCCCAAACTTGAGGCACCTTGTAAACATGTATGTGAAGCCTGTAATTTGGGAAAAATGCAGTGTTCCTCATTCCCAAAAGATGGTTCTGTTCGAGCTACACAGAAATTGCAGCTTGTTCATAGTAATGTCTATGATCCTATGCAGACACCCTCTTTTGGAAACTATCCTTACTTCGTGACTTTCATTGATGCTTTTTCTAGGCATGCATGGGTATATCCTTTCAAAGAAAAGTCCGAAGTGTTCATGTGCTTCAAACAGTTATTGGTTTTGGCTGAAAATCTATCAGCATGTAAAATGGGCACCCTCCGTTCTCATCGAGGGGGGCATATATGTCTTTTGAATTTAATGCAATTCTGGCTGAATATGGGTGAAAAAATTAGTGTATAGTTCCATATACACCTCAACAAAATGGAGTTTCTGAACAGAAGAATAGGTCACTCATGGAGATGGCGAGGTGTAGGGCCAAGAGTCATAGTTTCTAGCTTAAGGCTATTATGTGTGCAGCATATGTACTTAACAGGTGTCCCACAAAAACATTGCAGTCTATCACTCCATATGAGGCTTGGCATGGTCGCAAGCCATTTGTTGCTCATCTGCTTGTTTTTGGTTGTTTGGCATATGCATTAGTGCCTGAACAACATCATAGAAAATTGGATGATGAAGAAGTAAAATGTATTTTTTTTTTGGTACAGTTCTCAAAGCAAAGGCTTTCATTTGTATCATCCAGAGAAAAAATGCATTCTAGTCAGCCGTGATGTTGAGTTTGTGGAAGATTCTATTCAGCCATTACTTTCATGTACTAAGGAGACATCTGTTAGCTCCAAAGACATGTATGATACTTTGCTGCCTCTTTTTATAGGTGGATAGTCTAGTGTTGGTCCTAATGAGGCAACTCTCAGCCTTTACAAGTTTCATGTGATAATACAGATCATTCCATTTCTGATGCAAATTTACATGATGCACTTGTTGATGAGAGAACTGATATTGAGGAGACAAAAACTATGCCAAAATGGCTGGGGCAAACTTTTCTTGACAGTAAATTAGATGCACCTTTGTCATATGGTACTCGTTCAGGCTCTCATAGTGCCTCTCTTGCATCATATTGTTATGCTATGCTGCATCTAGTCTCTCTGATGAGAATGAGCTTGTTTCGTTTGATGAAGCACAAAATTCAAAAAATTGGATGGTTGCTATGTACTCTGAATATGATGCTGTAATTAAGAATGGGACCTGGTCTTTATGTGACTTGCCTCTTTGAAAGAAGGTCATTGGCACTAAGTGGGTATACAAGCGGAAGTGTAAACTTGATGGAACACTTGAAAGGTATAAGGCTAGGCTTGTTGCAAAGGGTTATGTGTAGGAAAGAGGTATTGATTTTGATGAGTTGTTTGAACCTACATGTCGAGTGACTACTGTTTGTAGCATTTGTGCAGTTGCAGCTCATCATGGTTGGAATGTACATTGGTTGGACATTCAAATAACATTTTTGAATGGTGACTTGGATAAAGAAGTATATGTTTTTCAGCCCCGTGGCTTTGTGCAGAACCGGCATGAAAACCAAGTGTGTAGGTTAAAGAAGGGATTATATGGTTTAAAGCAAGCACTATGTGCTTGGTATGAAAAGATACATGCCAATCTCATTGTGCATGGTTTTGAGAACAATCCAACTCAAAGGAACTTATATGTTAAGTGTGATAATGATGTGCTTCTGATCATTGTTGTGTATGTTGATGACAAGTTGTTCACTGGTCCTCATGACACACATATTGCTGATTTTAAGGCTGATTTGCATGCCTCATTTGAGATGTCTGATTTGGGGCATTTGCATCACTATTTGGGCATTCAATTTATGAAAGTTGATGGTGGAATGGATTTGTGTCAAATGAAATATATTGACACATTATTACAATGTTTTGGCTGAAAATTGTAAGACTATTGCCGCTCCTATGGAGACAGGTTCATGATCGAGTCTTCCTGATGCTGGAGATGCACTTGATGTTGTTCTCTATTAGTAGGCTATTGGAGGCTTGATTTACTTATGCATTACTTGGCCAGATATTCAGTTTGTTGTCTCATAGATGAGCATGTTTATGCATTGCCCATGTGTTGACAGTATACGGGAGGAAGCAAGTACGGACACACATGCAGATCTAGCACTAAGGCAACCCTTCATTTTTTTTCAAAACCCTTACATCATTTTTAAGTGATTCTCATCACTAAAAACCCTTGTAAATATCATTTCACCTTTTTCTAGCTCCATTTTGTACAAGCCGAGGAGTCCTCGAGCTTGGGGAGCCTTAGAAGTAGTTGCCTGCCAATTTTCATAATTTTTAGATCTCGTTTGAGCCCTCAAATAAGCCCTGGAACCTAATTTTCAACTAGGCCGGACACTAGGTCTGGACAGGGCCAAAGCTAGTCAAAAACTATAAATAGAGCTAGAGAGCTCATTTTTGGGGCGAGCTTCTTGTAGTTTGAGCTTGTATGAGAACTGTCTTGCAATAGAAGTGATTCCATTGTATACTCTCTTTGTTCTTACTGTGTGTGCGCGTGTGTGTGTATGTGTGTGCATGCTTGTGTGCTTCTCACTCACGCACTTGTGCTTCCACTTGCTCGTGGTCTTCATACCATCCTCATGTCTTCCCTGATTGACATTAAAGGAGGTGCTACTCATCATTGACCTACACCAAATTTTGGCGCCGTTGCCGGGGATCGAGCTTTGAGGACGAGCGTGTGATGGTAAGACGTAGAGAGGACGCGTTGGAATGGTAAGTAGTAGGTAAATTTCTGATTTTTTTCCATCTCCATCTTCATCTTCACCTCATTCTCCATTTCCACCTCCACCTCCTTCTCCACTACATATTCCCTCTTCCTCATCATTCCCTCATTTGTTGTGTGCGAGTTTGAGAGAGAGCGAGTGTGTGTGCTTGTTTTTGTGTGTTTTTTGCATGTTTCTTGTAGGTGGCAGCTCCATCATCATCTCCAGCAAGCTCAGCAGGTACAGAAATTGTCTGCATAGTCCCCGAGGCGTTGAGCTCGAGCTATCGCGACACTCCAAAAATTTTACCCAATTACGATTCGGAGTGCACCACGACACTACGCAGGCCTAGAGCTCCCAGGAACACTAGATAGAATAGAAAAATTCACCATATCCCGAGTTATCGCGACACCTCGACCTATCGCGACACTTCACGAGCTATCGCGACACCCCGACCTATCGCGACACCTCACGAGCTATCGCGACACCTCACGACCTATCGCGACACCCCGACCTATCGCGACACTTCACGAGTTATCGCGACACCCTGACCTATCGCGACACTTCGACCCGACCTATCGCGACACCCCACGACCTATCGCGACACTTCGACCCGACCTATCGCGACACTTCGACCCGACCTATCGCGACACCCCGACCTATCGCGACACTTCACGAGCTATCGCGACACCTCGACCTATCGCGACACTTCCCCGAGCTATCGCGACACCACGACCTATCGCGACACTTCACGAGCTATTGCGACACCCCGACCTATCGCGACACCTCACGAGCTATCGCGACACCCTGACCTATCGCGACACCTCACGAGCTATCGCGACACCCTGACCTATCGCGACACCTCACGACCTATCGCGACACTTCGACCCGACCTATCGCGACACTTCACGAGCTATCGTGACACTTCGACCTATCACGACACCTTGACCCGACCTATCGCGATACACGGCCTTTAACGCATGAAAATTTAGGGTTAATTTTCTGAGTGATTGGAAGGGTAGTTGAGCTTAATTTTAGGCACCTTGGTATAACTTTAGAACCTTGGAAGTGGGCAAAAGGCCTAGAAACCAGAGAGGGATCTCCTGAACCCTGAGTGCCTGTTTTGACCCTTTAGTGCCTGAATGGTCATAACTTGACCATACGAACTCCGATTGATGAGATTTTGGTCTCGTTGGAAAGCTCGTTGAGAATCCTACGTGGACCTCGACTGGTTTTTGTAAGAATCATACGCGGAGTTTTAGAACATGCATTTTTTAAGTTGACCTTTAGGTGGAACTAAGTGGTTCTCAGATTCAGGGGGTACAGTGAGTTACTCCAGGGGGACTGAAAATATTGATGTGTGTCTTTCAATTACTTGTGGTAATAGAGCTATACTAACTGGTGAGCTTTTGCAGGAACTTTGTGTGCGCTCAAGGCAATCCAAAGCAAGCTAGCAAGGGTGAGTACCAAGCTTGGGAGAAGGCTTCCTGGGCTTGTGTAGCAGTCTGGTCAACCAGCTAATTGAGGTTGGAAGATCTCTCAACCCTCCTTTGTCAATTCCTAGCCTAGGCTAAGTACGACTTAGGTGTGGTAATTAATTAGGGCAACGTTAGGCACGAATCAAGTCCAAGAGTATTAATCAACCAAGTGCAAGAAAATAAATAGGTCTTAAGTGCGAAAACCCTAAGGGACAAAAGGTAAACGGGAATCGATCACTTATCAAGTGCGGAAATTCACTTAAGTACTCCTGACGACGCGATTTCAGACAAGACCATAAACATAATATTCAACTCAAAAGAACAAAGTGATTGGTGCAAAATTAACCTGCAACGAGAGTGTGCTTGGGTCCCAGGGGGTAGATAAATCAGGCATATGAACCTTAGATCAGGCAGACACTTAGGCCGAGATAGACAAAGCCTCAGATCTTCTGAAGCTAGTGTCAATCACACTGCCAGGTCTTGGGCCCAATAGTTGAGTGATTACCCATACACTCCCAGATCAGAAACAAGTGATTCTGAGATGTCCTATCACATGGAGAGACCAGTAGGTAGTTCTGGGTTGGCTTATCTAGAAAAGCCAGAAGGACCATACAAGACTCAGCTGGAATACATCAGGACGAATCGTCTAGGTGCTCTCATCTACGAAGACGGACTGAGAAGATCGGTGGTCCAGATTAAGAACCCCGATCAACCCCATGGATTAGACCACCCAGTAGTCAAGTTTGAGAATGGAGCATACCTAGATAAAGAGGGGACTATTTATGTAGTCACCACTCTTCCTGATAGAATTGATGAGTTTGGAAATGTGATTGCGGAGACCGACATGGGTGATATAGAGCAAGGGAACTTAGAGAGAGAGCCAAGAACTCCCCGTGGTAAATCTGTCTTGACCAGAATCATGACTCCAGAGTGGATTCCACAGGATAATAAAAGCATAGATCTGCTTTTAAACCAAGAAACCAATGAGGCTTTTTGGAGATATAAATCTTCTCAACCTCAAGAAGTGAGTGCCCTCACAATCTATGAGTTTAAAGACCCTGATAACCCAGGCCAAGTAACCTACCTAGACAATGCATCAGAGAGAATCTTCGTGGTCACTGAGCATGGCAGACATGCCTACACATGGAAGGGTGAATTTGTTTTTCCCCAACCAAGGTCTACTGTGTCCTTTGGTCACCAAGGAGCTGGGACCTCCCAAGCTCATGGGGCTCAGAGAGATAGAAGTAGAGACAAACCTGAGGTAAGTTTCGCCAACTCCTTGGGAAGAGAAAGAACGGGAATAGAAAGGAATAGAGTGGAACTTGAGAGACATAGAACCCCATGGAATCACAGGGACATTGATGATTTTCCTTTGCCAAGGCCGAGAGAACACACTAGGACCCTGCGACCAACTCAACTGGTGAAGTCCATGAAGAATTATTTCGATGGCACGGGAGACCCTTATGACCATGTGGCAGAATTTCGGCAAGTGTTGAAGGCTGAACAGGTAGAGGACCTATTCACACAATATAATGCTTTCGGTCTAACCCTTAGGAACACTGCCCTTACGTGGTTCCAACCACTGAATGAGAGGCATTTCCGAAACATAGACCAACTCTTAGAGGCATTTATTGTTGAGTTTTCCAAGAGTGGAATCAGGCATAACACCTCCTCACTAATTCATAGCTTCAAACAAACACCTCAAGAGACGGTCAGACTAGCTGGAAGAAGATTTAGACAGTACCTGGAGAGATGCCCGATGCCGGAGTTACCCACACCAGCCAAACAAGTGGCCTTGTTCCTAGACGGATTGTTGAGCACTAAGCTCAGGTCATATGTGTATCTGAAGGACCCCAGAACGATAGAAGAGTGCGTGCGCATGTGCATAGACATTGAGGACAATCTAGGTGAGGAATTAGAACTATCAAAGATCTATAAGGATTCTGATAGCGCTAGTAACATGACATCTGGTCAATCCACATCCATCGAGGAACTTGCAGAGAAGGTAGCCCAAAAACTAGGTGTCTCTAGCAAGCAAATTCCAAGATTTGCCCCAGTTAAGCGGTGTTACAATTGTGGCGGTGAACATATGGCAAGTGTATGTCCCATTATGGCCCAACCTCAGGCGAATCCTAGTAGCCAGTACTGCATCATAGAGCGCAGGTACACCAATCACACGGCACAAGACTGCCCATATAATAAACAAACTGTTAGGCAAAATTATCCTCAGCCATATCCACAACATGGTAGATACCAGAATCAGTACCCATCACCACAATACAACAGACCACAGCAAACTTATCAGCCACCTTACCAAGGGCAGCAGAGACCTCAACCGGTCCTAGTGCAGCAACCCCCTGCTCCAACCAATGTGATCCCAGTGAAATATGCATCTACTAAAGAAAATCCGAATAGAGCCATAGTTCCAGTCACCCCATTGCTATCAGACAGTGATCCAAGTGACCATAGTTTTGACTCCACACATATTGATAGCCCACATGCTTACTACATGCAGTCTCCCGAGCATAACGAGTCATACTATTATGAGGACCCAAGTGAAAATAGTGGGGAACCTGAGTATTCTAATGTTATGTACACAAACCCCAACTCTAGACCTCAACCTAGGCAGGTACGACCCCCATTTCCTAGAGGACCATGCTTCAGGTGTCAGGGAGATCACCTTATACGTGATTGTCCACTACCTGCCCCTACACAGCCTCAACCAGTAACCGTTCAGGGCTTCTGTCAAGACTACGGGAAAGAGCATCTCCTACGAGATTGCCCGAAGAACCCTAATAACATGCCTAAAATCACTCCTATCAATGTTGTTGGGTTAGTTGTAGACTCCACAGGGAGTGTGACTTCCACATCACCTGTGCAGGTGATCACAAGAGCCCAGGCACTTCAACAACACCAAGGTGTTGGTCTCGAAAAGAGCCCCGAGGTGAGTGAAACAGAGAGCATACCCAAGAAGAGAACTAACGCCTGGAAGGATAGTCGTGAAAGAATGAAGAGGCAATGGGCAAAAAAGATAAACGAACTTGAAGAAAGCGTGAGAGAAACCAAGGCAAAAATCACAGAAATCACATCTCAACCGCACTCCCACACACTTCCACCACTACCATCCCCATCACCCTCCATTTCTCCACCCTCTAACACACCCCTCGTAACCCACTCACCACCCCGAGTAGGATCAGTATTAGCTGACCCCACTCCTGAAGGCTTGGACATGATGTTCAAGGCCTACCAGGCCCGACTTCAAGAAGGGCCAACAGCTGCAAACCTAGACAAGAGTTACCCTAGAGCAGATTTAGAGATTGAACGGATGAAAATGTGCATGAAAATGGTAGAACAAGCTCAAGCTATACTTGAGACTAGTCAAAAGTTCAATCAGACCAACTCTGTCAAGCCGGATTTGCATTTCCAAGGCTTACTAGAAAAATTAGAGCAGTTGGTAAACAAATCACAAGTTTCTTTACCTCCACAGGCTCAACCAGTTGTTGAAAGAGGGAGCTCACCACCTAAGGGAGCTTATGTTCCTAATTCCACGGATGTGGGAATACCTCCTTCAATTCAACAGTACTCTCAAGAGTTCTTGCGGGAAATACAAGAAGTGAAATGGGCCAAGGAGAAGGGTGATTCCCCTCCTATTCCTGAGATTGATGATCTCCATGATCAATTTCCCCAAGACATTCCGTCTATCTATGGAGATCAAACAGAGCAACAAGAGGATGAGAGATTAGATTTTGAATCTAATTCTTTACAAGAGTTGCCTCATTTCACAGGCCCATGGGAATCTGAATCTCTCCAGATCAGAGCTCCCACAATATTGGTGAGAAATGAAGACTCAGTGATTCCCAGGAACACTGATGTTGTGAAGAACACTAAGGTTCAATGTCACCTCACTGTAGAGGAACTCCTCAAGGCAAAACCGGAACTCTGGGATCATGTGAAGGATCAGGTCCCAGAACTTGAATCCAATACACCAAAAGTAGGCTCTAAACAAAAAGTACCAGGGATACCTCTCGACAAGATAGGATACATGAGCGAAGGTGAAGAAGGTAACACTTATCTTCCGATCACCTATCAAGGTTACACAACCAAAGCAATTGTGGATTCGGGTGCCGGTGTTGCTATTGCGACCACCTCCCTGTGGAAGCGATGGGGCAGACCCACCTTAAGACCAACGAGAATGAAACTTCAAATGGCAGATGGTCATTTTGAAAGACCTCTCGGATTGCTTGAAGGGATAACTCTAACCACTTGTGGTGTAGAGTTTGAACATACGTTTGCTATATGTGACTTTGAGAAGAATAATGTTTACGAGATGATCCTAGGAAGACCTTTCCTACGACAATTGCAAATAGTACAGGATTGGGGAACCAACTCCTTGTACTTACAGCACTTAGGGGTCACCACCAAGGTCAATCTGAAGGATCACACCTTCAGAGATGTACCACCCCTACAGTGGAATCCTATCCACAAAGCGAAAGAAGATTCTATCTCCGTGCATTCTGGAAGTTCACCTGAACCATCCTGGTTGCATGAAGATACTCACTTGTGGATGTGCAAGGTCGCTGAGGAAGAGGAAAAGCGCCTAAAAGCGAGAGAAGAAGGAACTCCCCCAGGAGGTAGACCAATAAAAGACCCAGCCTATACACCAATGATATTTCCAGATGAGGAATTTGAGCCTCATGGTTGGGCAGAAATCTTAGCTACCATGGACATTGCAGTCAATGAGGAACAATGGACACCCCATTGTGATGAGGAGGGGTATGATATTTCAGTGTTCATGTGTCAGCCCTTGTTGGAAGAGTGTGATCCTAGTGAGTTCATAGAAGAAGAAGAGAATGACGATGATCTAGAATCCATTGTGATGGATACATACTTCGACTCAGAGGAACACTACTTAGAAGACCTAGGAGTGTTAACCCAAAAAGAAGAAGAACCCCTTGCGAGTATTAAAACGATAAATTCAAAGAAAGGAAGTGAAGGAAGTCAAAAGAAAAAGAAAAGAAAAGCAGTGGAACAAGAAGAGGAAGAATCATTGTTTGAGGTACCAGAAAATTTCAAGAAATATGAAGTGGAAGACCGAAAAATTTTGGTACGAATGCCTAAGAGAGAGGCCATTATAGGAGAAGCATATGACAATAAAGAAAAGACCAAAAAAATTGTAGTGACCATTGAAGGGGACGAAGAGTGATGTACGTACATAGGAGACGACCTAAGTGCAGAAGAAGAAGCAGAGCTTGTAGCTCTATTAAGGGAATATAGGGATGTGTTCGCATGGCACTATAGAGACTTGAAAGGAGTAGATCCAGAGATTTGCTCTCATACGATTCCAATGACCGCTGAGGCCAAGCCCACCAAACAAAAGCCCTACACATATAATGACAATTATGCAGCCAAAATAAAAGAGGAAATTGACAGGCTGATTGAAGCCGGATTCATCTATGAGATTGAGCACACTGAATGGGTGTCTCCCATTGTAGTGGTGCCCAAGAAGAATGGGAAATTGCGAGTTTGCATTAACCTTAAAAAAGTCAATGCCGCTACGATCCGAGATAGTTATCCTCTTCCAATCACCGAACATCTATTGGAGCGTGTTGCAGGCAAGGAAGTTTACAGCTTCCTTGATGGATTTTCAGGTTACAACCAAGTAGCCATTGCCCCCGAAGATCAACACAAAACGGCCTTTGCCACAGAATGGGGAATCTTTGCATTTCGTGTGATGCCATTTGGGCTCACCAATGCACCTGCAACATTCCAAAGACTCATGTGTCATGTCTTCAAAGAGTTCTTGCGAAAGAGCTTAGAAGTATATGTGGATGATTTATGCGCTCATTCCCAAGAAAGAAGATACCACATCCCTGAGCTCAGGCAAATCTTCAACAAGTGTAGAGATTATCGAGTGTGCCTGAATCCAGAGAAGTGTGTGTTCATGGTACGACAAGGTAAGATCTTAGGTCACATTGTTTCTAGGAATCGAATTTCAACAGATGAAGACAAAGTAAGAGCAATAGCAGAGTTGCCCAGACCAAGGAATGTTAAAGAGGTACAAGCCTTTATGGGCCATTGTGGATATTACCGTAGGTTTATCCACATGTATGCCATCATAGCTAAACCTCTCTATGGGTTGTTAACAAATTTCGAGTGGAGTGAGGAATGCGAGACTTCCTTCAACGAGCTGAAGAGACGTCTGTGCACAGCACCAATATTGACTACTCCGGATTGGAGCAAACCCTTCCATGTCCATGTAGATGCCTCCAATCATGCAATAGGATGCGTACTAGCACAACCCACAGGTGGGGGAAACCTGGATTTGCCAATAGCATATGCTAGTAGGCAATTAAATGCAGCTGAACGGAATTATACCACAACGGAAAGAGAAGGCCTAGGTATGGTATATGCTGTGAAGAAGTTTAGACACTATCTATTGGCCAATAAGTTCAAGTTTTTCACTGATCATCAAGCTTTACTATATTTGGTCAATAAACCTTGCAATACAGGCCGCTTAGTAAGATGGTTCCTCTTACTAATGGAATACGACTTTGAAGTTTTTGTCAGGAAAGGTAGAACCCATCTTAGGGCAGACCATCTTTCTCGCATCACTTCAGGAGAGCCACCGCAAGGAGTGTCTGATGAATTGCCCGATGCTTATCTGTTCAATTTAGAAGTTGTTCCTAAATGGGCAAATAAGTTGGTACCAGTCCTAACCTTCGGGCCTGCAAACAAAAATGTTAAAACAAGCAAAGAGGAAATTGTAAAATCGTTAAAGTATCAAATATTGGCCGGAAGTATGTACAAGCAAGATACCGAGGGCGTATTAGCTTGTTGTGTCGAGGATGATGAACATGCTAGTTGGTTGCAACAAGCCCATGAGGGACTGCTAGGGAATCACTACTCTAAACAACGAACATTGCAGAATCTAAAACGCTTAGGAGTGTATTGGCCTAGCATGGACAAAGAAATACAAGAGTGGATCCAGAGTTGTCCAGGGTGCCAGGAGAGACCCCCAGTGGAGCATGCCACTCTTTATCACGTTTCATTAATCCCAGATTGGAGTGCTCCATTGGTCGAGTTCATGAGATCGGGAACATTACCCAATCAGGCTAGTCTTGCAAGAAAACGGAGCATGGAGCAAGAGGCTCAAGACTATGCCTTAGTAGGAGACAACCTATATCGAAGAGGCAAGGATGGTTACCTAAGACTGTGCGTACATGAATCAGACTACTTGAAAGTCTTAGAAACGGCACACAACGGTGCTGCAGGTGGACACTTTGGGCCTGACAGAGTAATTAAGACCATTCTATTCTCGGGACTGTGGTGGCCCACTCTTCATATGGATGCACATACTTATGTGAAGAGTTGCGACACATGCCAACGTGCCCAATATCCGATAAGAAAAGATGAAATGCCATTAAGACCAATGATGGGAGGACGTGCATTTTCAAAGTGGGGTATAGACTTTGTAGGTCCCATTAACCCCCCAGCTAGAAACTCCCATGCAGAATACATTATTGTAGCCACAGATTACCTTACAAAGTGGGTGGAAGTAAAGGCCACGAAAAAGAATGATGCTCAAACGACGGCTAAGTTCTTATTCGAAAATGTGTTCACTAGATATGGGTTACCAATAGAGTTGGTTAGTGATAGAGGTACGCACTTCTTGAATGAGGTCATTGAAAATCTCCTTCAAGAATTCATGGTGATACATAAGAAGTCTGCACCCTATCACCCACAAGCTAACGGACAAGCCGAGAGCACGAATAAGATCCTATGTAACGTATTGACGAAACTGGTAAATAATAAACGCTCTGATTGGGACAAACAACTTCATCATGCTGTTTGGGCATACCGAGTTGCCTACAAAACGGTACTCAATGCCACCCCATTTCAGATGGTCTTTGGACAGAATGCAGTGCTACCACTAGATTTCCTAATCCCAGCTTTAAGAGTAGCACAAGAGCATGAGTGGAATGGACATGAGTTGTCCTCTAGGATCTTGGATCTAGAGCGTTTAGGTGAGACGAGGCTACGAGCAGTAGCAGGCATCTATGCTGCAAAGAAACGGCAAAAGGCATACTTTGATGCCCATGTGAAGGATAAGGGCTTGAAATCAGGGGATCTAGTTTTAGTCTACACATTGAAACAACACGCAAGAAAGCTAGAAAAGAGAGGCTACGGACCTATGATCATTAATAGGATCTCCACGAGTGGAGCAGTACAACTAGCCACTTTAGAGGGGGATGTCCTCCCAAACTATATTAGCGGGTGCAGAGTCAAGCTGTATCAGGAACCCCTCACAGAGGAAATGCTAAGTCGACTCAATACTGCTAAACAACGTAAAGAGGAGGAAAAACGAATTCGAGAAGAAGCACAGGCAGAGGCCATAGAACGCATTAAGCGCATGAAGCTAAGAAGACAAGGACTAGGGAGAGAACATTATAACCATCAGGAAACATCACCCAGATATTCCATGGCCATGTGTCAAGTAAAGTCAACCACTCATCCTAGCATAGTGGACATGAGACCATTCATTACAGTTAGGCTAGAACACGGCAACCCTTGCCAAGAACTCAGGGCTTTAATTGACTCAGGTGCTGCGACTAGTGCGATTAGATGGTCCCACTATAAGGATTCAGGAATAGAAATGCGGCCAATTGAGGCATACCTCATAGGGCTAGGAGGCATGGAAACCCCTTGCATGGGTGAGGTGGACCTTCCTATCCTCATTAAGAATATGACCATGACGACGAAGCTACTAGTGTGCCATGATGACGACCTGATAGAACCCCTAATCCTTGGCCAAGATTGGCTATACGATCACTCAGTGGACCTAAATCTTAGACAAGGCTCCTTACAGATTGGAACCTTAGAGCAGAAGCGAGTGATACCGCTTGACTTCCCTAACGGCATTCCGCCTGACGGTTGTGACCCTAGACCCTATGAAACACATGCGACGGAAGACCGGAAGATCTTTGATCAGCTCAATCACGCTACGTCTACACCAACCCGCTTGGGCTTGGCTATAGACAGTTGTCAATCAGAAAGACGACAGGAGACCTTCCCTGGGACTTCCTGCAAACTAGAAGGGGCAGCTACCCATCCGCGAGGGCAGATGGACACAATCAGCGGGCAGATGGACACAATCAGCGGGCAGATGGACACAATCAGCGGTCAGGTGGGTTGCATCAACAGCCAAATGAGCACGACACCCTGCGGTGCTCATCCTTCCAAACTTGTTGCGGACAGGCCTAGATTAAAGTTAAAGAACGAATCATTTCCTAGTGGGCAGGTCACGCAAGTGTTGGAACTCCCTTCTTTTCCAAAGCAGAGCGTCCACCCGACCTCTCAACCTCAACCACAGCAGAGTCAACCACGAAGAAGGAACCCAGACCGACGGCAGTATCATAAGACGCAGCAAAGAAAGCAGTTTAGGCCAACCAAGGGAAGCGGCACCAGACAAATATGGGTGCCAAAAGGACAAAAAACACCGAAGAACTCCAACAAAGCCGAGATCGACAAGCAAAAGGCAGGGCAGAAACAGAATCAGAATCCACCATCCCCTCGACCTTCTTCTACAAGTCCGAGCATTCGACAAATTTGGATCGCCAAGAAATACCTTACCCATAGACCCACACCCACGCAGATTTGGGTACCCAAAAGGTCTCAAATACATCACACACCCATCCAGAAACCTTTACCCATCTTTAGCTCTAAGAGCTACGACCCCTCTATCCAAGCATGGAGAATTAAACTGTGTACTAAACCCCCTGACCCAATTCTGTAAATCCACCCACACTAACAACAGGAGCATTCCGAGCCCATTGCATACCCAAAACATGCATCTAGGACGACACTGACCTCTAATCACCACTCACACTATCACAAACACTTCACCACTAACCACTGACCTCCGGGATTGTCATGTTAGTATTGTGAAGGGAACACCACTACATCTTGTTTCCTATACAACACTAACGTGCCTTTCGTCTTCCAGCAGATAAGCAACCTACTCTCATGGCAACAGCGGCAGGCACAAGCTCTCAGGCAGGATCTGGTGCTCCTATCAATTGGGATGCCATGCCAGTGGAAGCTCCACCAACAGCTCGGCCTGAAGAATTCTTGAATGTGCGAAGGATTCCCATTCCAGATCCCCCCAGAGGACTAACCGAAAGAGTAAAAGGGCACTCCCATTGGTTCAATGAAATGCCAGGGGATTTGGGAGACGCAGATCACATCTGGGAGTCCAAGATGGAGTGTGGAGGGGTTTGGTGGACCTTCCAATTCTTTTCAAGAGAATTTGAGACCTTACAGAATGCAGATCCACTTCAAGATATCTGGCAAAAGGCAGGACTACAAGCTTACTTCAGTGCAGCTCTACCTAAACCCGACTTCCTCAGGTGCTACTACTTGATTGCTACGCTAAAACCTACCGGGGATAAAGATCATTCCGGCACATTCTGGGTGCCCTCCTTATCCAATCTGGAGGAGATGAGGAAGTTTGAATTAAATGTAACGTTAATCAGGGATGCCCTTCAGATGTATGGCACGCATGTACCTTCTGACCGCGACCCCTTGATACCAGAATCGATGAAAAGCAATAGAATCAAGAAACTAAAAGAAATGTGCGCCCTCACCCCCAACATCGCCATACCCCTGCGGATGTGCCTCCAGCACTACGCATTTCCCGCTCAGGACCGTTTCACGCAGCCTCACAAGAAGATATGGTACGGGCTATATTTAGCAGAGACCGGAAGCTTGCCCATTAAGATGCCGGTATGGATCTTAGATCAAGTGTATGAGGCAGGCAAGCGGGGAGTGAGGAAGCCCACTTTACATGGTTGTTGTGCGCTGACAAGAATCATCTACAGATGTCTTGCATATGACGTACCAGTTGCCAGCGCCCTAAAGTATGCACACCTGGAGATGTTCAAAGGGCGGAAGTCAGGGAGTCAGCCTGCAAAAAGAATGCGTGGATCCCTTTCACAGGTCCTGATCCCTCCAGAAGCCACCGCCGAAGCCTCCACTAGAGAGGAAGCCCAAGTGGCACCTTTCACAATCCATCTCCAAGAGTCTCAACCAAGAGAGGTGGTACAGCCCACTCCTTCTGCCCCTCCACTACCTACCGATGCAGAATTTGCAGCTATGGCCACCTTCACCGAGGACCCAAACTTTGATTTTGAAACATTCCTGCAAACGGCCCATCTATCAGACAGTGAAGGTTGCCCTGACAATGTCGATCCGGGGACATCAGCCCAAAGAGAACATGCACGAGGCGAGACAAGCAGTGTACAGGAGATAGGAGTGGCACAACTTCCTCAGAGACTAAGCACACGAGCTCAGGAGAAGGCACCAAGAGATGACCAACAAGAGAGTGAAGACGAAGCCCCTGCATATACGGCACAACTCAAACGACTATACCGAACTATCAAGCAGGTGCAACGACGCCATAAAATGTCAGAAGAAGCAAATAGGGCCCTAGTAAACCAGATGCTGCAGTCGGAGAATATCGACCCCCATTTTGTAGAATCGCTAAATCTTTTGGCGGACACCTGTGGCATCAGTGAAGCAATGAGAACCTTGGTCTATCGAGAGAACCCTACTTATGATCAAAGAAGAATTGATACACGGCCTCGGCAAGGAAAGATGATTCAGATGGAAGTATCTACCGCGCTAGCTACGTCCACGTCAGAAGATGTTCACATGATTAGCCCTAGGCCCAATGATGAACCGGAGGAAATTACGCATGCACCATCCCCCCCATCATCTCCTATCCCACCCTCAGAACCTCTCTCCACGTGTCTTTCTACACAACCAATATCCTCCTATAGTGAGACCATTGTACACAACCCCGTTTCCACTTTCCTTCCTTCGCCCTCATCCATCTCTGTCACCCAAATTTTTGAACCCCAACTAGGTCACCCTTCCTTCCTCCCTGCCTTTGGACAACCATCTGCCACTAGTCAGACTTTTTCCCTTCCTTTACCCTCCACCCCTCCATTTCCTCCCTCCCAAACTCTACCTACCCCGTCCCTTGTAACTGCCTCGGGCACCACACTAATCACCCAACCCTCCTTCTGGACCCAACTTGTAAACATTCTTCAACAGGTTGATAAACATAATAACAAGTCCCTTCCCCAAATCCACTCCCCCACATTCACGGCCACCACTATCACACCACCCACCATCCCGGTGTTCACATTTCACGACTCACACTCTCTCATGTCCGACCCCATGGACATCTCACCCTCCGTTGGATCACCCACCACCACTGTTCTCACAACACCATCACAACTTATTACACTCACATCACCACTTCCACACACGGTAGGCACAACATCCACTTTTCCCATTCCCACTTCCCAACCCCCTGCATCTCCCATCCTTACCCCTACATCCACCTCATTTAGTCTTGCACTCGACACCATGCTCGAAGCTGCCACTCAGCTTAAGCAGGAATATAAATTATTGGAAGAAAATAACAAGGAGCTTTGCACCCTCTCAACAACACTCCAAGAGCGTGTCAATGCTTTGGAGTCCAGTCATACGGAGTCACAAAGCAAAATATCCGCCCTTGAACATGCAAATGCGCAACTCGAAGCGAGGCATACGGAAGCAAGCAAAGCCATGGAGGAACAGCTGCGAGATCAAATGGGCCGCAATGCAAGGCTTCAACGAAACATGGCCTTGCTACGACGACATCTTGCAGCAGCTCAAGAAGAGAACAGACGGCTTCAACAACAAAACCAAGAGAACCTCGAGGCTGCCATGGAGAACACCCCGGGAGCACCCATTGACCCGGCTAAGTTCCAAGCCATCCCCTCGGAGAATATACAACAAATATTAGAGACCTATGCCACTCTCCTGGAGGCTCATGATCAGCTTGCTGACCAAGTCAAAGATCTACAGAAAGCCCAAGTGCCTGCATCACACCAACAAGAACACAAGGAGATGGCCAACGCTGCAACCTCACCAGAGCCGGAATTATCAGTAGCCAGTGAAGTACTAGAGCTACGTCAGCAGGTGGCCGAGTTAAAAATCAAGTTGTCACAATATGAACGACCTCCTTCCCCACCTAAGCAACCCATGGAAGAGGAAGAAGTTATTATTCCAGTGGAGGAAGCATATGAAGAGAACTATGAGCCTCAACCTTTTCCAGGAGGCACAACCACTGAGGAGGGACAGGACACTTATGAGGAACCCCCATCGGCATGGATGAAACAGGTAGAAGAAATGGGGCAGACTCATGAAGAACGTATCACCTACCAGATGTTGGCCATGAAGACCATTGAAGAAACCATACTTCAATCAGAATACTTCAGACAGCTGGTCCCTAGAAGACTAATCACCAGCTCAGAATTACAATATAAGCCATACTTTGTACTGTTGGCAGACTACAACGCCGAGATCAAACGTAAGACCAACAAGTACCCAACTTTCGCAACGCAATTTGAACCGGAGGACATTCCAGAGGAGGCGCACAAAGGGAGAATACATCAACCCATCTGGAGGCAAAAGCTATTGGAGACCTATCCCGAGATGCTACGAACATGGGGCCACGCACCCATGCATTTAAAGTATAACAATTGCTATGGACCAGTACAACGGAGAAGGACATGGAAGTCATTTGCAATCAAAGTCAAGAACAATGCCAATTGCAAAGAATGGCTCAATTACCCCGCCATCGCTCCCCCAACCGGTACTCCCACGGTGTCATACATGATGGCAACCATCAGACATTGGATACCACGTCTCCACCCCATGCCAGATGTCGCTGTGGAGGTGATCGCAATCCAGGTGGATCGGGTCCGGTCGTGGCACACACAGGGTGTATGAAGCTAATGAATGTTGGAAGGTTTAAAGATGTGAAGGTGAAATTAATGTTGAGAATGGAGAAGAGAGAGATGTTGAAATAATTATGGGAATGGGAATGTAGGTGTGCAAGTTAGATTGATGACATGAATGATAAGAATGAGAGAGAACCATACACACGAATCAAATTTGGAAGGAAGAATGGTCCATTGGAGGAGCTTCTTAAACACTTCCTAATTCTAATCCATATGTATAGCCTTCTTTGGATGATATGTATGCATGATGAGAATAGATGGAATCCTTACACATAAATCAGTTTCGAAAGGAAGAATGGTCCAATATTGGAGCTTCTTATACACTTTCAGAAACTAATAAATATGTATGGATTTGTATGGATTATATGCATGCAAGTGAATTATGATGATGGATTTTACTCACAAGCTCAAAGAAACATCCTCACTGGTTCAACGCAATACTGCGGAGCCTTCTCACACATAGAAGAAATAGAAGACATGTAAAAATACTTAAGAGACTGAGAGAGGAGACAAGAGACAAGTGACAAGTGACATGAATTAAAAGGATTTGAATTAAGTTACATGTAAAATATCGTCGTGGTACGTCATGCTAAGCAGTCTACTGATCAAAGGTGGTTCCGACCCTCAAACCATGACAGTTCAACCGAATGTCACACGTAAGAAGGTGAGTTCCACTCCAGTGACCCTATGTCTGTCTAGGCTCGTAACGTCTAACTAAAGAAGTCTAAGACTCATTAAAATCAGCTCTAACTCACTCACACGCTCCACCGAGGGTGAGTCAAGATAGAGATGCTGGTTTCAAGAGCCTATCCTAGATTGGAGTTCTAACTTAAATTTGAAACTAGGTTCTATACTCATACTAGCTCACCTTGGATCCTCACTCGCTCAACCGAGGGTGATCGTCTCAAGGAAACCGTAAGCTAGCATGAGCCCTATGGATGCCTAACAATCATGCTCTAGGAGTTTGGAGGGGGGTTTATATAGTTTTTTGAATGAATTTGGGCCCTTGGATCTAGAGAAATCAACTCTCAACTCTAGGATCACTACTTTTGATTACAACCATTTGATTAATCAAATCAATGGCTTGGAATTGTTATTTCTATCAAATCTAGTGTAAAGGAGTGAAATTTAGGCGCCCTCATTCTCCACCATTGGATCTGGGGATGATCTGGACCGTCGGATCAGTGCTGACATCAATTCGGATAAGATAAGCCACTTTTTTTGGAGAAATGTTGCATTATTGATCTTTGATTGTAAAAAAGGTCTTCTTTTATGGAAAAAATTCGTGGATCCTCCTTCCTTTATGCTTTAGTGCATCTCCACCCTTGAATATGAGCTCATCTTGACCGTACAACATGGTTCAATCATATTTTGACATGTGGCAGACATTCAAGCCTTCAATTTTCTTATTCTAGAAAACTGCGGTGACCTTGAAAACTGGACTTTGTGTTCTTTGACCCTCCAAAAAGTCTTTGATGAAGATGAAACATTGTAGGACTATGTTTCCAAAGATCTCCTTCAGGAATATGCAGAAAAAACTCCCATCTGAATCTAACTTGTACAAGTTTGACTACATTTGGAAGCTTGCAAGGTGGCATTAAGGTGTCTAGGAAGCTCGGATAGCCTTGAAACTTTATACAAATATGTAGCCACATATGATCTTTATACATGCCAAACCATATGGCTAACATAATTTTCTATACAAGAATTTGTAGGGTCAAACTAGAAAAATTACATTTTTGCAAAATGAACATAGCATATCAATGTGCTACAAAATCCATTTTCTGCTGAAATTTGGGCTATAGACTGCCTTTGACAATCTTTACAAGTATATGGATTTTCATCTAATTTGGTGACAATGAAATTTTTGCCCTAATTTCCCAACTTTGACCAGCTTTGACCGCTACCATGGACTTTCTTGATTTCTTTGAAACTTTGTATGTGAGCTTCCTTTGACATCCTTGATGCATCCTGGACTTCTCGGGGAATTCCGACTACCTTCACCAAATATGTTTTTTGTAGGCCTTCACAAGTGAGAGAGGAGAGAAAATCTCAACGACATTCGCCCCCACTAAACCTGTGATTCCTCCGGAAGCGCCACTATAGCATCTGTGAAAAACAAAATGTTCCAGGCATCAAATTCTTTTATAGGCAACATAAGAAACATGGAAGGAAAATTGATTATATGCATGAATCAGTAGGTAACGTGACATGAAGCAAAATTTGCATGAAAGAAAGAATTGAAACAGGCAACATGAATATGCATGAACAAATAGGCAACATATATGCAAGTGAACAAGCAACATTGGCAACAAGAAAGAAAAAAAAGAAGCATCAATATGAAGTGGAAGTGGATGTATTGAGTCGTTTTAAGCATCAGTTCCTCTCATCTTGAAGAAAATTTTGTACCTTTTTCATAAAGCAATCTACCTTAAATATGATTATAAACAAAGATTTAGGATTTTCAAGAGACATCTTTCATCTTTAGCTTATTTAGATCAACTCCTTTCCTACATAAATATGAATATGCTCTTTCTCTAATAACATGCAAGGAAATCTAACTAAACTCCACTAATGCATAAGTCTGCCTATATAGCCCGTGATTTATTCTACTATGCCTCTTTATCCTCCTTTGGCTTGCTCTTTTTTTTTTTTTTTTTGATGATGATGATGATTCGGCAACTTTATGGTTACGATCACTTTTTTTGGGGTGGAAGAAAGTGTAAACTTCTTGGTAACATGTAGCAACTTTTTTTTTCTTTTTTTTTCTTTTTTTGACGAGGAAAAATTTAACCCCAATACAAGGTACAACCATTTTTTATTACGGAGAACAGTCGTTTAAACTCCGATACAAGTGTTGTGAGATGGACTAAGGATGTAGAAACATGCAATAGCAGGAGCTAAGATTTCAACAATTATGCTTTCGATACTGGATACATATGCATGTATATATATATGAAAGTCATGTCACCAAAATAAACCTCCAAATCTACATGCCCTATCTTTCCACAATCCTAGATTATAACCAATTTCTTAGTAGATAAGTTACTACCTAAGATACAATTTTACACAAGTAGAGAAATCATCATTTGCCTTTTTTGACTCAAGTGATGTGGATATGCAATGTGATGCAAAGACTGAAAAAAACATGAATGAAACAAGCATGGAAAAAAAATAGAATGAACTTGAAAAAAAACAAAGCAACATGAACTTGAAAAATTAATGATGTTTTTTTTTTTTTAATAATAATAACATGGATACTCCTGTTTATGAATCAGCCTCATTGTTGTCATCTTCTTCAATGTCCTCATCCAAAATGTACTCGTCATTATCACGCTTCTTGAATAACTTTATCCTTTTACCTGCAACGAAAGCTTTTAGTGCAACACCATTTAATTCACAAAGAGCATACGTACCATTGTTGTTGACTTTTGATACTATGTATGGCCCAAACCATCGTTGAGTGAGCTTTTTGCGTGCATCATATTGAGAGTCGAATGTACTATCATAAATGAGCACCCAATCTCCTACTTCAATTGGCTTAGGACGCAATCGATGAGTTTTATCAAAATAATGCTTGTTCTTCATTCTAGATTCTCTTAATTTTTCAACAGCATCATCAAGTCTTAATTTACCTTGTTCTAACTGTTTAATACGCAAACTCAAAAAATCATCAGTAGATATGTTTTCAGACCAAGGCAAATTTGACCATGCAGAAATATGAGACTGAATTGGAAACAATGGTTTTTGACAGTACATGAGTTCAGCAGGCATATATCCAGTAGTACGTGTGCATGTCATTCTATCTGCCCAAAGTGCAAAAGGTAAGAATTTAGGCCATTGTTTGATGTCACCATTACATGCTTTAGATATGGCTTTCACAATAGGTGGATGCCCTCTCTCTATTTTACCATTGGCCTCTGGGTTATATGCAGTAGTGAGAGACAAACGAATACCGTGACGCTCAAAGAACTCTTTAGCTTCTCTCGCATTTAACTCTCCACGATCGGCAACTACTTTCTCTATGTACCCAAAGCGACTTATGACATCTTCAAGCAAGAATTTGCAAACATTGTAAGTGGTCTTAGATCGTAATGCACGTCCCTCTACATGATTAGTTAAATCTTCTCTTGCAAGTACAATGTAACGCATTTTGTCAATACCTTTATGCATAGTTACAAGATCTACTACCCACTTGTAGTGAATACAAGGTGGATAAGTAGGATGCAACGGATCTCTATGTTTGACTGATGAATGAAGTTGACAAGTAGAACATGTAGAAACATAGCTACTAATGTCAACATACATCCTAGGCCAATAATAGGTACTTCTAATTTTTTCATATGTTCCAAAAAATCCTTTATGACCGGCCCATAATGTCTCATGCATTTCCTTCATTACTTGCAATTGAAGACCTCGTTTTCCTAGGACTCGTTGTGGATTCTTAACCTTACCCTTAGCATGTCTCCAAAGATAACCATTACATAGGAAAAAGTTATAAGCTCGTTTCCTAATGTTACGGAATCTATTCGTAGTCCAGTTAGGTAATGGTTGTAGTGTACTCAGATACTTTCCTATGTCTCTCCATTCATTTTCGTACTCAGACTCATGAAATTGCTCATACTCATATATATGTGGAACATAGTCAATTAAGTTCACATTCTTTATTAGATCACTTTCAAGATCATCATCAAATCTAGCTCTCGATAACATATCAGCAACTGAGTTTGACTTACCTGAAATATGAACTAACTCAGGATTTATGAACTTAATATATGAGATCCATCTAAGCATGGCTATATCAGGAGATGAACAATTGGCTATCATTCCAATGAGAGGCAAACAATCAGTCTCAACTTTGACATTTGCACCAATGAAATATTCTTTGTCTATTTTCAAAGCTGTTACCATACCCCATAGTTCTCGTTTGATCTGTGGATATTTTTGTTGTGTTTCATGTAGAATTTTGGCACCAAACCTAATTGCATATCTATTCCCTTCACTATCTTCTTGACTTATGACCCAACCTATACCAATAGGACTAGTATCAACAGTCAATATAATAGGTTTGTTAGCAGAATAGTCTACACGCTTAAGGATGGAAGCTTCAAGCAATAATTTTTTTTTTTCTTCAATTTACGCATAGCTTGAGTGTGTTTGTCAGTCCAAATAAATTTTTGGTTTCTTCCTCAACAAGTCATAAAGACAATCAGCAACATGAGCAAAGTGTGGGATCCAAATAACATAAAAGATACAAGCACCAAGAAATCTACGTACCTCACTCACGTTGTTACATGTTTCAGAAATCTTGCTAATGGCATCAACTTTTTGTGGGTATGGCTTTCGACCATAATGGCCACATAAATGTCCAACAATAAGCACCTCGTTGACACCAAAAACAGATTTCTCTATGGAAAATGTGAGACCTACCTCTTCAAATCGTTGAAATATTCTTTCACAATCAGAGATATGGTCAAGAACAAATTTACGACATCCAGATGAATCTAAAGTAATGTCCTTTACACGTTCCTCACTCCCTTTAATTGGAATATCATCAATGAATGGCATAGCTATATGAGGGATAAAATCATGTAAGAACATATTCATAGCACTCATCATATGAGCCACAGAATTAATCGCTCCTTGAGGTAAAGTACACATTCGCACTAAGCCTAAAGGAGTTTTCATTGTGGTTATGTCACGACTGTCAATTGCTAACTGGAATTGGTCATATCCAAAATATAAATCACCCATTGAATAGATAGAATGTCCTGAAAATGATTCAGCAAACTCATCTACAATGGGTCCTGTTCCTACATTCCTTATGGTGACTTTATTGACGGGTTGGAGATCTTGAATAAAACGTAGTTTCCCATTCTTTTTAGGCACAGTGAACCATCTGTTTGAGTAAGGTGCAAAAGATGGCTCTAAAATTCTCATGTTTATCTTCTCCTTAAGTAGTTTCATTAGCTCAGGTAAGTGAGCCTTTGGAACAGGTATAGGACGAAGATTCCATGGAATATGTGGAATAGTAAAGATTATCATGGGTGCAACTAGCTTAGGATCTACACAACCAATCTCATGAGGATACATAGTAAAGGCTTTTCCATGGCTACGTAGGACTCTCTCAAATTTACCTCTCTCTGCTGGCAAAAGAAAGTCATCATCTCTACCAATTTTCACCTGTTTGATTGTCTCATCCGTGAATGTATGTCCTATGTTTTTCTTATCCCGAAGAATTGGATCATTTTTCACATCAATAATTTTTTCATTACTTCCTTGAGGTAATGGTTGAGCTATGGGTTTGATTTTTTTGTCTGCAGTTTTGTACTTTGTTTAAACTAAGGCATCATGTGTTTGGTTAAATTTCGAGCACTTGTCAACATTGAGAGCATACTCTTGGATTAGAGCATACTCATCAAGGGAAGAAAGAAGAATAATATGGGAATTAGAATTTTGTTGAAGACATAACTCTAACTCCTCAAGAGTAGAGAAACAATGAGATGTTTCAATCACATGCTCAATGTTCTCATCATGTTCCATGATTTTGTTGTTTTTATAATTTTTTTGGGTTTTTTGGATAAAAGACTTGGACAATTGAGTCTTATGAAGAAAATCTAATCTAGAATGTGGAAAACAAAGTGACAAACTATTGTACATGTTGGTTGGATGCGAGATGTCAAACCAATATCCACTGTTGTCCCGCTCAACAATAGATTCTATCCGAAATTTTGATCATATGTTGCTCCAAACATGAATCGAGGTGCACAATCACTACAAGCATGCTCATGACCCTGAGTAACAATAGGTTTCTTTCTAATTGACAATCGATTCCTAGGATGATTCACTCCTACTGTCATGACTTGAAGTGATTGCATTCCATCCTTAGACTTAAATCTAGCATAGGTAGACCCATCATCCATGGCTTTAGTTTCCATACGACTCTCACAAATAAAGGGTTGACCTAAGAGAACTTCATAGGAGCAATTATCTTGAATAAAAAAGTGAAACTCTTCTGTGATTCCTCCTATGGATATGGGCACACTAGCACAAGCTCCATACAGGGTACCTACACCATTATCTGCAGTTCTCATACGCCATCCACAATCTTTATCTATGGGCCATCGAAACTTATCATAGACTTCTCTTGAAATCACATTGATTTCGGAGCCGGAATCTACTAATGCATTTACAGTGATAGTGTTCTTATCATTTCCTATTTTAACATGCATCTCTGATGTACCTCTAGACCAAAATGTTCTTTTAAAGTGACTTTCAGGATTGTTTTCATGATTTTCATGGTCAGGTTGAATAGGTCCTAAGAAATTTTTATTAACATTTACTTCATCATCATCAAAGTCCTCTTCATCAGATTCATCAAAGTTTAAGGCTTCATTCATAGCTTGATCTTGATCTAGAGAATCTTGCATCTCAGTATCTAGATTAAGTGGAAACCTCTTCCTTTTAATTAGTCCGATAAAGTTATCTTTAAAAACAGGCTTTGCAATAGAGAAAACTTGTTCTAAAGACATAGTCACTTGACTCTTAAGCAAAATGTCATCTAAAATCTCCATAGGATCTATTTTTCTCTCAATTTCTGAAATCAAGATGGCTTTAGGTTTTCTCTTTGGTTTCTTTTGTTTTTGCTCAAGGTCTTGTTTTTGTTCATGTTCTCGTGTTTGGTCTTCAGTTTGTTTTGATTGTTCTTGTTTATCTAAAGGCTTTGGTTCTATTTTTCTTTGCTTTGTCTTCTTCCCTTTTTGTTTCTCCTCTTGTTTTTGTTCATTGGATTCTGATTCTTGTTTTTTATCTTTAGATTGTGATGTTTCTCCTTGCTCTATGATTGTTTCTATTCCCTCTGAGGTTTGTTTTCGAGTCACTCTTCTTTCACTAGGCTCAACTTCATCTCTTTTTCGTTTTTCTTCTACATTGGATATGTGAGAAATAAGAGATTGATCTTCTATCGGTGACTCCCAAGCCGTTATTCTCCTAATCTCATCCCGTGCTCTTACTAAAGCCTCTATGGAAAAATCACCTTCCTTTGTGGGTTTACTTGATTCTACTTGTTGTTCATCAAGAGCTTCTAGTTTCACTCCTCTAGTTCCTACGTCCATTATGGTTATATTTTCATAATGTTTTTTCATTCCTCCCTTACCATAATTTCCTTGCAAAGGTAGCCTAGATCGATAGTCACAGATTTTCTTGTCTATGTCTATTACTAGTTGTTGCTCCTTAGCATCCTTCAATAGTTCGCAATCTCTCAAAAAGTGCTCTAACGAATCACACCAAGGACACCTACGAGGGCCATGCACAAAACCATTTTGATTTTGAGGATTTTGATTAACTTGTGGTGGGAAATTTTGAAATTGAGGATTTTGTTGATAAGGTATTGCTTGAACAGGATAATTAGGATTTTGAAAATGCAATTGATGTATTTGAGGAGCTTGGGGAGCAACATGTGGTACTTGAGGTGCAAGAGGAGCTTCCATATTATACGGTTGATGATTTTGAAAATTTTGATTTTGAGGATTTTGAAAAGCTATTTGAGAAGCTTGAGGATACATGTTTTGATACATTTGAGGATTTTGCACATGAGGATGAGGATTTTGCATTGGAGGAACTTGATATGCTTGAGTAGGAGCTACTTGTGGATTTTGCTTGGTAGCTATAACATGTGGATTAGGCTCTTGAAAAGTCATTGGGTTCATTTGATTTTGGAAAGTTTTGGTGTAATTAGATTGTAAAGCATCTATAGTCTTGGCCAAATTGGATTGTGTAGCAATAAGACTTTCCATTTGCTTAGTGAGAATATGCACTTGAGATTGTTCAACTACACTTTTATTTGGCTCTACTTTAAAACCTTGAGTAGGCTCCATCATTTGAGGAATAGGAGTAGAGTCAAAATTCATAGCATGGGATTGTTCTCTAAATTGCTCCTTAGTTTGTGGAAGGCTAGCTTGAGGAAGACTAGTTTGCTCATAAAGCATGGATTGTCTTTGATGTCTATGGGCTACAGCCTCTACTACTTTACGCACTTTTTGCCAATTGTCAGTAAGACCATAGCGCTTATCTGGTTCTTCTAATCGCCGTTCAACTTCCCTACGAGTTTCAGGATGAAGAAGCTTAAGAAAATTGATCACAAGATCAGGTTCCAAAGTTATCTTATCCTCATCAGGAAGTTGTTCATAGCGTCTAATATACTCATTTTGTAAGTGAGTAATAGAGCTACTAGGCTTTGGAGAATTGACCCATTGTAAGAATCCATCCCGATTATGTTGGCTATAATCTTCAAGATAGAATTCTTTGAGCATCTCCTTTCTAAAATCACTCCAAGGAAGACTATCATATTGAGTGACACGGTTTATGATAGAGCTATCAACAATTCGTTCAAAGAATGATATCAAAAGATCTTCGGGAAGACCAAAAATCATAGATTGCTCTTCAAACAAATCTAAGTAGCTTGTGATGTTGATGCCATTGAATTTTCCCTTCTCTCTCAACATAGAAGAGACTATTCTTTGGCCTTGTTTCTCAACAATAAGGGATTTGAATCCTTCCTCCATCTTATGTGAATAAGCAAGTGATGCACGATGCTCTAGATCTCTCACAAATGCGTTTACTTCACGACGAAGATGTGCACGATACTGTGAGAAATCCAGTGCAACACTCAAGACTGATGATGATGATATGATGAGGATGAAAAATATGAAACAAAGGATATGGATCACAACCTCCCAACAAGATCAGAAGCAAATGCCACGAAGCGTTTCACGTCGGGTTCAAATGTGGAGGTGATCGCAATCCGGGTGGATCGGGTCCGGTCGTGGCACACACAGGGTGTATGAAGCTAATGAATGTTGGAAGGTTTAAAGATGTGAAGGTGAAATTAATGTTGAGAATGGAGAAGAGAGAGATGTTGAAATAATTATGGGAATGGGAATGTAGGTGTGCAAGTTAGATTGATGACATGAATGATAAGAATGAGAGAGAACCATACACACGAATCAAATTTGGAAGGAAGAATGGTCCATTGGAGGAGCTTCTTAAACACTTCCTAATTCTAATCCATATGTATAGCCTTCTTTGGATGATATGTATGCATGATGAGAATAGATGGAATCCTTACACATAAATCAGTTTCGAAAGGAAGAATGGTCCAATATTGGAGCTTCTTATACACTTTCAGAAACTAATAAATATGTATGGATTTGTATGGATTATATGCATGCAAGTGAATTATGATGATGGATTTTACTCACAAGCTCAAAGAAACATCCTCACTGGTTCAACGCAATACTGCGGAGCCTTCTCACACATAGAAGAAATAGAAGACATGTAAAAATACTTAAGAGACTGAGAGAGGAGACAAGAGACAAGTGACAAGTGACATGAATTAAAAGGATTTGAATTAAGTTACATGTAAAATATCGTCGTGGTACGTCATGCTAAGCAGTCTACTGATCAAAGGTGGTTCCGACCCTCAAACCATGACAGTTCAACCGAATGTCACACGTAAGAAGGTGAGTTCCACTCCAGTGACCCTATGTCTGTCTAGGCTCGTAACGTCTAACTAAAGAAGTCTAAGACTCATTAAAATCAGCTCTAACTCACTCACACGCTCCACCGAGGGTGAGTCAAGATAGAGATGCTGGTTTCAAGAGCCTATCCTAGATTGGAGTTCTAACTTAAATTTGAAACTAGGTTCTATACTCATACTAGCTCACCTTGGATCCTCACTCGCTCAACCGAGGGTGATCGTCTCAAGGAAACCGTAAGCTAGCATGAGCCCTATGGATGCCTAACAATCATGCTCTAGGAGTTTGGAGGGGGGTTTATATAGTTTTTTGAATGAATTTGGGCCCTTGGATCTAGAGAAATCAACTCTCAACTCTAGGATCACTACTTTTGATTACAACCATTTGATTAATCAAATCAATGGCTTGGAATTGTTATTTCTATCAAATCTAGTGTAAAGGAGTGAAATTTAGGCGCCCTCATTCTCCACCATTGGATCTGGGGATGATCTGGACCGTCGGATCAGTGCTGACATCAATTCGGATAAGATAAGCCACTTTTTTTGGAGAAATGTTGCATTATTGATCTTTGATTGTAAAAAAGGTCTTCTTTTATGGAAAAAATTCGTGGATCCTCCTTCCTTTATGCTTTAGTGCATCTCCACCCTTGAATATGAGCTCATCTTGACCGTACAACATGGTTCAATCATATTTTGACATGTGGCAGACATTCAAGCCTTCAATTTTCTTATTCTAGAAAACTGCGGTGACCTTGAAAACTGGACTTTGTGTTCTTTGACCCTCCAAAAAGTCTTTGATGAAGATGAAACATTGTAGGACTATGTTTCCAAAGATCTCCTTCAGGAATATGCAGAAAAAACTCCCATCTGAATCTAACTTGTACAAGTTTGACTACATTTGGAAGCTTGCAAGGTGGCATTAAGGTGTCTAGGAAGCTCGGATAGCCTTGAAACTTTATACAAATATGTAGCCACATATGATCTTTATACATGCCAAACCATATGGCTAACATAATTTTCTATACAAGAATTTGTAGGGTCAAACTAGAAAAATTACATTTTTACAAAATGAACATAGCATATCAATGTGCTACAAAATCCATTTTCTGCTGAAATTTGGGCTATAGACTGCCTTTGACAATCTTTACAAGTATATGGATTTTCATCTAATTTGGTGACAATGAAATTTTTGCCCTAATTTCCCAACTTTGACCAGCTTTGACCGCTACCATGGACTTTCTTGATTTCTTTGAAACTTTGTATGTGAGCTTCCTTTGACATCCTTGATGCATCCTGGACTTCTCGGGGAATTCCGGCTACCTTCACCAAATATGTTTTTTGTAGGCCTTCACAAGTGAGAGAGGAGAGAAAATCTCGACGACATCGCTGCCCAGATGATGCTCAAGATCTTCGATATGATGCAGGTCGTACTCAAAACTTTTCGCAATGTATGCCGTATTCAACCTCCTATTCCCGGGTTTATTAATGGTAACTACGACCTGCTATATGATATGAGCACAACCCCGAGCATACGAGTGGCTTACGCATGGCATGCACGCATAAGATATCTCCCTGCCTGCTACAAGCAAACATTCGACGATATGTTCACCACGGGGTTTTGGGAAGCACATTCAGAGGTATTCGCGCCACGGCCTACGCATTTAATCCATCTCTTTGCATGCGAGCAAACAATGCATTCCGAGCTTTACACGATGCCACAACCTGACATGCCTGGTACAGTTGATTGGGAGGCTTTGCAACGAGACTTGATCAGAGGTTTAAGAATCAAAGAACAAGAATTGGCCACCGACCTCCTGCAGAAGTACATTGATCAAACTGTGGAACAGAGGTCTGTCAGAGGCGACAGACCCTAGGGGGGGAAGAGTGTTGACAGTATACGGGAGGAAGCAAGTACGGACACACATGCAGATCTAGCACTAAGGCAACCCTTCATTTTTTTTCAAAACCCTTACATCATTTTTAAGTGATTCTCATCACTAAAAACCCTTGTAAATATCATTTCACCTTTTTGTAGCTCCATTTTGTACAAGCCGAGGAGTCCTCGAGCTTGGGGAGCCTTAGAAGTAGTTGCCTGCCAATTTTCATAATTTTTAGATCTCGTTTGAGCCCTCAAATAAGCCCTGGAACCTAATTTTCAACTAGGCCGGACACTAGGTCTGGACAGGGCCAAAGCTAGTCAAAAACTATAAATAGAGCTAGAGAGCTCATTTTTGGGGCGAGCTTCTTGTAGTTTGAGCTTGTATGAGAACTGTCTTGCAATAGAAGTGATTCCATTGTATACTCTCTTTGTTCTTACTGTGTGTGCGCGTGTGTGTGTACGTGTGTGCATGCTTGTGTGCTTCTCACTCACGCACTTGTGCTTCCACTTGCTCGTGGTCTTCATACCATCCTCATGTCTTCCCTGATTGACATTAAAGGAGGTGCTACTCATCACTGAGCTACACCATGTGTCAAGCATTGGCGAGTAATTAAACACATCTTTCGCTACTTGAGTGGTACCCAATTACTTCGATTGTTTTTTCCCAAGGGGGATCACTATCGTCAGATTTGCATGCTTTTTGTGAAAGTGGTTGGGCTAGTTGTGATGACACTCGTGTGTCCACTAGTGGCTTTTGCTTCATGCTTTGTAGCTCATGTATATCTTGTTTGAGCAAGAAGTAGCCTATTGTGGCCACTTCCAGTTGTGAGGCTAAGTATAGGGCAGCTTTCACGATGACTCTTGAGTGTGTGTGGCTCAGATTCCTTATGGCTGATTTGGGTGTTGGTTAGTCTTCTACCACCACCATCTTCATTGATAGTCAGAGTGCATTGGGAGTTGCAAGGAACCCTGTGTTCCATGCTCGCACAAAGCACATTGAGGTGCATTATCATCAAGTCATGGAGAGGTTCTCTACTGGGGAGATCAGCTTGGCATATGTGCCCATGCAGGAGAACATTGGAGACCTTTTCACAAAGGCTCTGCCTAGGGAGAAGTTGGAAGCTTTCCGCAAAGCTTTGGGCTTACATCCTTTTGTGGATTGATTCCACATAGCTTGGCACTTCCTTATACATGAGTGCGAGCTCCTTATTCACCACATCACTCCCAGGGGGGGTTTGTTGATATATTTCGGTAGTGATGTGTGTGTACACTCTAGGATCACCTGGGCACTTTGTTCCTTCTTTAGGAGGTTTTTTCCCCCAGCTTGTATATATGCCTATTGCCCTAACGGGCTACTTATCTTTGTACATTCTAGTGGTAATACATTCAGTATTGTGTGTTGTGCTCCAAGCGTCTTCTTCTTCCTTGTGTTGTTTGCATGCTTTCACAGACGTCTAACTCCAACATCTTCAATCTTTTAAAATCTCTTGCAATCAAATCATTGATTTGAATATGTTTAGATTGATTCCATCCAAATTCTTTGTTGTCATATCTGCACATTGTTGATGAGTTTAGACATATGAGAATTGAATTTCCTTGTAATCTTTTGCTTGACATAATGGTAATGCAATTCTATGTGTTTATTCTTGGCATGATATATTGGGTTAGCAACAAGATTCAATGAACTAATTTTATCTCAAAAGATATGAGTAATTGATGACTTAAGATCTAAATCAAAGTGTAGGGTCTTAATCCACATTGCTTCAATATTCAACCTCTATTGATGAGAGTGCAATTGTAGGTTGCTTCTTTGAAGACCATGAAATCATTTTTGTACCTTCAAAGGTGAGATACCAAGATGTGCTTCTCCTATCATCCTTAGGGATTTCCCAATCTCCATAAAAAAAGAGCTTGATGTCTATATTAGATGTGTAAAGATAGTACATATCTTCATTGATAGTTCCCTTCAAATATTTGATTATTCTTTTAGCCATTTCCATGTGAGGTTTCCTTGGAGTATGCATAAATTGACTTAAGACACTTACTTTATAGAAAATGTCCAGTCTAGTTAGTGTAGCATAATTCCAACTACCAACTAGACTCTCATAACTAGTTACATCTTCAATTTGCTCACCTTCATGAGCATTTAACTTCAAGTTCATCATATGTGTACCTGCAACCTTTGAATTCTATATTTTGGATTTGACAAGCATGTCTTTGATGTACATCTTCTAAGTAAGTTACATACCTTTTTCTGTGTATACCACTTTGTGAAGTATTTTGATAGCGATGCACCACAGTGCGCTCTCCTTCTTGAGAGCTACATGATGATATCCTTAGAGTAAAAAACCAATCTCCTAGGGTCGCACACTGTAGTCCGCACAAATGCTATAGAATATGCAAAAAAACACAATACATAGGGAGCATGAACACAAACTTTTTAGGTATTACAAATGTGGTCGAACTTACAGTCTGTGACTAACCACGCCACTATATGTTTTATTAAAGAACATATACAAAGAACTATCTAGTAGTAGCCATTTGGCCTTTCACATGAACACTAATGGTAACAATCTCCCACTAAAGGCCAATATGGCCAAAATAACTATGGGAGAAAAATAAAGAATACTTGAGTGTAAGTATACAAACTATACCTCCCACCTGATGGGCATGTTACACAGTATACATTGACTATATAAGATCATGAATCAAGTAACCCCCATCAAGTGACAATAGTGTCGAAAGCTATCCTGTGGTAGAGCTCTAGTCAAAGCATCTACAACATTATCTCGAGTGTGAACCTTCTCAAGAATAATGCACTCAGTGGCTAAGCGATCTCTAATGAATTGATACCTCACCTCAATGTGCTTGGTCTTTGCATGATAGATTGGATTCTTAGCCAAAGCAATGTGTAGCTCAGTGATGAGTAGCACCTCCTTTAATGTCAATCCGGGAAGACATGAGGATGGTATGAAGACCTCGAACAAGTGATGGCACAAGTGTGTGAGTGAGAAGCACACCAACATGCACACACATACACACACACACGGCAAGAACAAAGATATTTACAATGGTTTTCAGTGATGAGAATCACTTTTAAAATAACGTAAGGACTGAAAAAAATTGATGGGTTGCCTCAGTGCTAGATCTGCATGTATGCCCGTACTTGCTTCTTCCCATATGATGCCTGTTGGTGGTCGTCGCGACAACGCTGGAACCTTGTCAGCCTGCAGAATTTGCCACGCCACCGAATAGAGAGCTAAGCGAGAGTGATATTAGAACACCTCTATAATTAACAGTAGCTTAGCAGAGTTACTCTCACTCCAACGTATAAGACTTCATTTTGAATTTACTGAGAAATTCACTGGGACTTCACCGGACTGTTACTGGACTGTCACCGTAATTATACCAAAATCTTACCGGAATCAACTCCTATTCTATTTGTAATTACATCAAGTGAGTATACAAGAAGTAAGGAAGTGATACGTGAACTTCCTTCACTAAGTGAACACTTTCTGAAGTTTAAGAAAAAACTTCTTCGGTTCAGTATGTCTTTTTTCGGTTAGACTTTGTACTGTGTGTACATATCCATTCCACCGAAATCTTTGATGAACTGATAGTAGAGATGTCTAGCTATAAGATAAGCTAACTCTCATACAAAACTTTAATTTACTCTGCGAGATATACTTCGTTGTTCTACCGGAAAACACGTTAACTGTAACTGACCGAAAATGCATTTACTGAGATAACTTTGATCGAGACATTCGTTTACTGACGGTACCGAGGGACACGTTTACTAACGAACTGTAACTGTTAACGATTAATGAACTTTCTACCATAACACGAAAATACTCAAAGTTTTCACATACGAACAGTGCGCACAAACTTCCACATGAACATGTGTTTTCTATTAGAGAAGATGTGTGCAAATTAGCTTGGCCTCTTCTTGCTCAAGCTATGGAAACTCTCCTACACTGAGTAGTTTCTTCTACCATCTCTCTCAGATGAATACCTGACATTTCAGGTTTCTGTTATTCATCTGTACATACGCGATCTATGGCGTCCTCTGAAAACTTTTCACTCTCTCTTCACTCATACGCGGTCTCTGGCGTCTTCTCACTTTCTCATATTCTCTTCTCCTCCTTCTGACCTCTTTATGTGCTTTATTTATACTGTGCACTCTTCTCACGCACGTTCTAGCTCGCACTTCCCTCTTTCTTATTCTTATGCACGTTCTCTTGTATATACAATTTGATTCGGTGTAACGAACTCTGATTCTGCAAGATTCTGTACTGTACATAACGGTCATGAATTTGTCCCTTCATTAAGGCTTTTGATTTTCTAAATATTTGATTTCGCTTCTCTTTATCTTTCTTTGTCTGTACGTCAAATTCGTGAGTGATTCTTCAACAACTCCCCCTCAAATCCTAATTTGACTCTTCCTGTCTTCATATATTTTCCTTTCTTTTATACCTGCCATTTCTTTGAATCTACTTGTCTTTGTTCCATCCAAGCTCTTTGTCAAAATATCTGCAATCTGATCTTTTGTCGGAGTGTATATTATTTCTATCTCCTTCTCCATTACCTTTTCCCTCAGGAAATGATACTGAATTTCTATGTGCTTTGTTCTTGCATGAAATAATGGATTTGCTACAAGATACAGCGAGATCATATTATCTCCATGTATGATGGGTATACCTTGATCAATACCCATGCTTTTGAACAAGGTCTGCATCCATATCACTTCTTTAGCTGCTTCTACAAGTCCTTTATATTCTGCTTCTGTTGACGATAAATCCACTATGTGTTGTTTCTTCGAACACAAGCTTACTAGCTTATCTCCTAGGTATATCATATACCCATGTGTTGATCTTCTGTCATCTTGACAAGTTGCCGAGTCTGAGTCACTGTATGCTCTCAGCTTTATATCTGACGTAAAAGGATAATATAATCCTTCTCTTATAGTTCTTTTTATATATCTAAGAACTCTCTATCCTGCAACCCAATGTTGATTTTTCGGACAATGCATGAACTGTGAGAGAACTCCCACTGCATAGCTAAGATCCGGTCGTGTTAGTGTAGCGTAAATTAGACTTCCCACTAACGACTGATACTTTCTCATATCTTTAAACTCTGCACCACTGTATTTGCTGAGTTTATGATTTGCTTCAAGCGGTGTTGAAGCTTCTCTACAATTCTCCATATTAAACTTCTTCAGTAGGTTTAGGAGATACCTTTCTTGCGTAACATATACACCATGATCTGTGTATTTGATTTCCATTCTCAGAAAGTATGACAACTTTCCTAGATCACTGATCTGAAACTCCTTTTCGAGTAATCTCTTTACTTCTTTAATTCCTTCATCTGAAGTCCCTGTGATTATAATGTCATCTACATAAATGCAAATGTAGATCATACCTTCTTCTTTTCTTTTGATGAGTAGACTTGCATCTGCTTTCGAACTTTGGTATCCAAGTTCATTGAGATATTTCACAAGCCTGTAATTCCAAGCTCTTGGAGCTTGCTTCAGTCCGTAAAGTGCTTTTCTTAATCTGCGAACAAAGTTTGGGTATCTTGAACTTACAAAACCTTCTGTTTGTTCCATGTAGACTTCATCTGATATGTATCCATTCAGAAATGCGTTCTTTATATCTAGCTGACTTAGCTTCCATCCTTTTGATGCTGCTATAGCAATCACTGTCCTTATGGTTGACATCTTTGCCACCGGACTGAACGTCTCATCATAATCTATGCCATGCATCTGAGCATAGCCCTTGATAACCAGTCTGGCTTTGTATCTGGCTATCCTTCCATCTGCAAGTTTCTTAACTTTGAAAACCCATTTATTTCCAATCACTTTCTTACCACTTGGTTTCGGAACAAGTTCCCATGTCTGGTTCTCCTCCAGTGCGCTGAACTCTTCTTCCATTGCTTCTTCCCATTGCTTCTTGCCTTTAGCTTCATCATAGTTCTGAGGTTCTTCATCATCTTTGACCATATATGCGTAATTTTTTTGAGTTATGTACGAAGTATCATACAAATACCTTTCTGGTTGTCTTCTGTTCTTGTTTGACCTTCTTGGTTCAAACTCTTCATGTGTATCTGAATACACATCTTCATCAAATCTCTGTTCATCTCCATTTCTCATACCTGATCCGATCCTGGATGTACTTGCCTGCATATGATCTTCATCTCTATTCACCTGCACAATTGATTTTCCTTTCTCTTTTCTTCTTACTTCTTCTTCAAATTCTTCCATTGTATGACTTTGATCTGTATACCAGCTCTTCTGTTCATCAAATGAAACATCTCTGGAAACAGTAAACTGTTTTGTTAGAGGACTCCATAACCTGTAGCCCATCTTCTTTTCATCGTATTCGACGAACACATATTTCTCTGCCTTTGGTTCAAGCTTATGTCTGAGTTATGATGGTACATAAGCATAAGCTATTGATCCAAACACTTTGCAATGATCAAGTGTTGGTTTCTTTCCCCACTAGGCTTCATACGGGGTCATTCCATCTAATGTCGTACATGGTAATCTGTTTACCAAGTATGTAGCTGTATTTACAGCTTCAGCCCAAAGATAATTTGGACAATCCTTTTCCTTTAGCATAGCTCGTGCAAACTCGACTAGAGTTCGGTTCCTTCTTTCTGCTACACCATTTTGTTGTGGTGTATACCTGCAGGTTATTTCTCTCCTAATACCTGCATTCCAAAGATAGTAATTGAACTCTCGGGAGAAGTATTCTCCCCCTCCATCAGACCTCAGTCTCTTCAGCTTTCGTCCTGTGAGTCTTTCAGCATATGCATGAAAATATTTGAAGCTTTCAAATACCTCTGATCTTTCCTTCAAAACATATAACGTTATCCATCTTGTAGCATCATCAATGAAAAGAACATAATACCTCGATTCGCTGATTGATCCTTCTTTTGTGGGACCCCATACATCTGTATGAATGAGTTCGAGTACTCCATCATGTTTGAATCCTTTCTTTTGGAAAGGTAACCTGTGGGCTTTTCCCATCTGACATGCTTCGCACTTATGAATCATATGTTGGTTCTATACATTCGGTAATCCTAATACTGATTGATTTGAAATCATAGCTTTTATTCGTTTTTCATTGAAATGACCTAATCTCTTATGCCAGAGATCAAGTTCTGTAATCACCTTTTCACCATGTGTGAGCAACGCTTGGCCAATGTTCCCTTGTACTCTTAAAGTAAAGAGTCTGCCTTCTTTCTTACCAAAGACAATCTAATTATATCCGTTCTCAAGATCTTCTACAAATACTCCTTCATTTGTAAATCTGACTTGAAAACCTTTCTCTACTATCTGTCCTACGCTAATCAAATTTTTTGGTATTATCGGAACATACAAAACATTGGTTAGCAAATCTGCTCCACTCTTACATTTCACTTTTCCAATTGAATGTACATTATGCCTCGTATTGTCACCTGTTTGAACAGTATGATTGGAACTACGTTTTTCCAATTCTGACATCAGTTCTATATTTCCTGACAAGTGATTAGAACATCCAGAATCAATGTAAAATACCTTTAGGTCTTCGTTATCTGATGTGCTGATTGAGTTCATCATCAATGATGTATGACTTTCATTCTGTGTGTCATTTGCGTAGTTGTTGTAGGTGGTGTTGTAGGATTGATTCTGTCCCCAACTTCTTGCTCCACCTCTACCATAGCCTCCTCTTTGATTTTGTCTTCCTCTTTGAAAGTTATTATGATATCTTCCGCTTCTGCCTCTGCTATTACTGATCTGATTTTGATTTGATCCTTGTTGGTTGTGCCAGCAATCATCAGCCAAATGATTACTTAGTCCACAGATCCGGCAAGCCTTCTTGTCGTTATTCTGGCTACTTCTTCCTCTTCCAAAACCTCTTGCTCTTCCTCTACCGGTGCCTTTACCTCTTGCATAATAAGCCTGAGAACTCGACTCTTCTTCGTCTTTTGACTTACCTTTGTGTTTCTTCTTGTTCTTCATGTACATTGCAGAACTTTGTCCTTTATCTGCATCTCCTTTCAGGTCTTGCTCATATGTGAGCATCAAACCAAGCAGCTGATTTAAATCTGGTACAAAATGATTTAAAGGAAGTTCAGTTGAGAGTACGAAAGGTTTCCACCTTTCATCTCCTCTCAAACCTGTTAGCAGTTGCGCTATCAATTTGTGATCTTCGACATCTTCATTTATGGATCCAAGACTATCTGCTAGATCCTTCATCTTAGTAACATAGTCGCTAATGCTTTGACTCGACTTCTTTTTGAACGTTGTGAATTCGGACCATAAGCTAGCCTTCCTAGCTTTCGTAGTATTTTGGAAATGATCTTCCAACGCGCTCCATATGTCCTCCGCTTTCTCCAGACCTCTAATGTGCAGTAGTAGATGGTCTGAAATGGTATTATAAATGTAAGCTCTTGTCATTGCATCTTTCTTCTGCCACAGCTTCAAGGCTTCTAATTCTTCTTTTTCAGGTTGACTATCATCTTCGAAAGTCGGCTTCTTTTCTTCTCCGGTCACATACATCATTAAGTCCTTACTCATAAGTAAGGCTTCCATGCGCATTAGCCATGCGGGATAATTATCTCTGTCCAATTTATCAATTTGGACATGATCTGCCATGATCTTCTTGTTTCTATTACTTCCGGTGAACTTTTGAGAATCTTTCTGCTCTTCAGAATCGTTCTCGTTCTGGTTCCACTGTTGTGGTTAACCTGCTCTGCGATACCAATTTCGGTATGCTGGCTCTAAACCCACTTCTTGGATCTCACGGATCTGACGCCAAGTGAGGGTGGATATTCTGGCTCTGATACCACTTGTTGGCGATCAACTTTTGCTCTGATACCATTGTTGGTGGTCGTCGTGGCAAGGCTGGAACCTTGTCAGCCTGCGGAATTTGCCACGCCACCGAATAGAGAGCTAAGCTAGAGTGATATTAGAACACCTCTATAATCAACAGTAGCTTAGCAGAGTTACTGTCACTCCAACGTATAAGACTTTGTTTTGAATTTACTGAGAAATTCACTAGGACTTCACCGGACTGCTATTGGACTGTCACCGTAATTATACCGGAATCTTACCGGAATCAACTCCTATTCTGTTTGTAATTACATTAAGTGAGTATACAAGAAGTAAGGAAGTGATACGTGAACTTCCTTCACTAAGTGAACACTTTCTGAAGTTTAAGAAAAAACTTCTTCGGTTTAGTATGTCTTTTTCCGGTTAGACTTTGTACTCTGTGTACATATCCATTCCACCAAAATCTTTGATGAACTGATAGTAGAGATGTCTAGCTATAAGATAAGCTAACTCTCATACAAAACTTTAATTTACTCTACGACGTTGTTCTACCGGAAAACACGTTAACTATAACTGACCGAAAATGCATTTACTGAGATAACTTTGACCGAGACATTCGTTTACTGAGAGAGTACCGAGGGACACGTTTACTAACGAACTGTAACTGTTAACGGTTAACGAACTTTCTACTGTAACACGAAAATACTCAGAGTTTTCACATACGAACAGTGCGCACAAACTTCCACATGAACATGTGTTTTCTATTAGAGAAGATGTGTACAAATTAGCTTGGCCTCTTCTTGCTCAAGCTAGGAAACACTCCTACACTGAGTAGTTTCTTCTACCATCTCTCTCAGATGAATACCTGACATTTCAGGTTCCTGTTATTCATCTGTACATACGCGATCTATGGCGTCTTCTGAAAACTTCTCACTCTCTCTTCACTCATATGCGGTCTCTGGCGTCTTCTCACTTTCTCATATTCTCTTCTCCTCCTTCTGACCTCTTTATGTGCTCTATTTATACTGCACGCTCTTCTCACGCACGTTCTAGCTTGCACTTCCCTCTTTCTTATTCTTATGCACGTTCTCTTGTATATACAATTTGATTCGGTGTAACAAACTCTGATTCTGCAAGATTTTGTACTGTACATAATGGTCGTGAATTTGTCCCTTCATTAATGCTTTTGATTTTCTGAATATTTGATTTCTCTTCTCTTTATCTTTCTTTGTCTGTACGTCAAATTTGTGAGTGATTCTTCAACAATGCCAACACTCTCCCCCCCTAGCGTTTGTCATCTCTGACAGAACTTTGTTCCACAGGATGATCAATGTAGTGTTGGACTATTTCACTGGCTAACTCTTGTTCTCTAATCTTGAGTCCCTTGACAAGATCGCATTGAAGAGCATCCCAATTAACCGCACCCAGAATTTCCGGTTGTGGTGTGGTGTAGAGGTCTGAGTGTATTGTCTGTTCGCATGCAAATAGGTGTAGTAGATGGGTTGGGTGTGGTGCAAACACCTCCGAGTGAGATTCCCAAAACCCAGGGGTAAACATATCATCAAATGTTTGCTTGTAGAAATCTAGGAGATATCTAATCCTCGCATACCAAGCGTAAGCAACCCTAATACTAGGGGTTGTACTCATATCCTAGTGTAAGACATAATTTCCATTTATGAAGCCCGGGAATGGAAGCTGGATGTTACGTACATTGCGAAAAGTCTTGAGTACAATTTGCATCATGTCCAAGATCTTTAGCATCATCTGGGCAGCGACATCTGTCATGGGTTGTAGTTGTGGCATCCAGTGTCTGATAGTAGTCATCATGTAGGCCATGATTGGTGTGCTTGTTGGTGGTGCAATGGAGGGGTAATTGAGCCATTGTTTGCAATTAGCATTGTTCTGAACTTTTATGGCAAATGATTTCCATGATCTTCTTTGTTGCACTGGCTCATAGCATGGATTATACTTTAAGTGCATGGGGGCGTGGTCCCACATTCGTAGCATTTCTGGATAGGTCTCCAATAACTTTTGCCTCCAGATGGGTTGGAATATGGCACCTTTTTGGACTTCCTCTGGAATGTCCGCTGGTTGGAACTATGTTGGGAGAGTAGGGTACTTATTGGTTTTGCATTTAATCTCAGCATTGTAGTATGCCAACAACACAAAGTATGGCTTATATTGCAACTTTGGTTATTAAGTGTCTAGTAGCCAAGTGCTTGACATATTTGGATTGAAGTATTGTCTCCTCAATAGTTTTCATGGTCAGCATCTGAGTAGATATGCACTCTTCGTGAGTGTGGCCCATCTCTTCTACTTCTTTCATCCATGTGGGAGGGGGTTCCTCATACATGTCTTGTCCTTCATCTGTGACTCTACCTCCTGGAAGAGGTTGAGGTTCATAATTATCCTCGAAGGTCTCTTCCATTGGAATAGTGACTGCCTCTTCTTCGGAAGGTTGATCGGGGGGAGATGATGGTCATTCGTATTGTAGTAATTTCATCCTTAATTCGGTGACATGTTGCCTTAAATCAAGTAACTCACTGTCAGTTGATGTTTCTCGCTGTGGTGATGTAACAACGCTAACCGTATCTCTAGGCTCTGACGTTGGGGGTGAAGGCACTGGTGCTTTTTGAAGTTCCTTCACTTGGTCTGCAAGGGAGTCATGGGCTTCTAGGAGGTTAGCATAATTTTCCAATACCTGCTGGATGTTTTCTGATGGAATGGCCTCGAATTTAGCAGGATCTATAAGAGCTCCTGGAGTGTTTTCGATGGCTGCCTCGAGATTTTCTTGATTTTGATGTTGTAATCTTTTGTTCTCCTCTTGGGCAGCCGCTAAGTGTCTCCAAAGTAATTCCATGTTCCTTTGTAATCGAGCATTGTGGGTTAATTGATAGTTGAGTTGCTCCTTGGTCACTTTACCTGACTCTGTATATTTGGCTTTGAGCTCTGCATGAGATTGTTGGAGGGCTGTAACCTCATGTTGTAATGCAGTATTACTCAACTCTAAGACATTGATACGTGCCTGGAGGTGGGATGACAGATTACAAAGCTCTTTATTGTTTTCTTCCAATAATCTATATTCCTGTTTAAGCCGGGCGGCAGCTTTGAACATGGTGTCTAGTGCATGACTAAATGAGGTGGATGCAAAGGTAGAGGTGGAAGATGCAAGAGGTCGAGAAATGGGGAAGGGAAAAGTGGATGTTGTGCTGACAGTGGGTGTATGTGGTGATGTGAGTGAAGTAACAAGTGGTGATGTTGAGACAAAAGGGGTGGTGAGTGGTCCTGTGGAGGGTGAAATGTCCATGGGGCCAGACATGATTGTGTGTGAAGTGTGAATCATGAATACTGGAATGGTGGGTGGGGTGTTAGTTGCGACCGTGAATGTGGGGGAGGTGGGGTGGGAAAGGGAATTTCTATTATAATTCTCAAGTTGTTGCATCATATTTACAAGGTTTGCCAAAAATGGAGGCAGGGTGGTTTGTGTTGTTTCTGAGGAGGTTAAGAGGGGCACAGTGGGTTGGGGTTGGGAAAGAGGGAATGTAGTAGTGAGTGAAAATGGGTGTGTTAATGTTTCGTTAGAGGCATGTGGCTATCCTAGAGCTGGGAGATAAGAAGGGTGACCTATTATGGTTTGATGTGTAGCGGGATGACCTATATGAGGTTCAAAAAATGGGCAAGCAATGATAGAGGTAGGGATAGGTATGGATGGCAAAAGGGTGGTGTGCGGCATAGGTTCAATAAAGGTGATTGTTGGTTGTTCGGGGATGCTAGTGGTGAGGGGTTCGGTGGGCTGGATAGGAGGTGATGGTGGAGATGGTATCTGTGTGCTCTCGTCGTGTGCATCAGTGTTAGTGGGGTTGGTCATGTGCAAGCCTTCCTGAGCTATGGTAGGGAGTGAGGTAGAAACTTCGATCTGAATCATCTTACCCCTACGCGGTCACGTATCCAGCCTTCATTGATCATATTGAGGGGGAGTGCGATGTAACATGGTCCGCATAGCTTCTATAATCCCACATGTGTCTGCCAAAAGCTTCAATGATTCAACAAAGTGGGGGTCCGCATTCTTTGCTTGAAGCATTTGGTTCACCATTGCTCTGTTTGCCTCTTCAGACAACTTATGCCTTTTTTGGACTTGTTTTATAGTTTTGTACAGCCGTCTAAGTTGAGCAGTGTATGCAAGGGCTTCTTCTTCACTCTCCTCTGATTCATGCCCTGTTGCCTCCTCTTGTTCATGTGTGTCTTCAATGTGAGTGTGTTGTGCTTCGTCCTCGCAATGTACTCTTAGTTCTTCGTGATGTGGGCGTCCTCTATGGGATAATGATCCGGGACCTTCAGTATCTGAAAAGAACTCACCATCAAACATTTGCATTGTTTGCAAGAAAGTCTCAAAGGCAAATGAGGTGTCTTCGGCCAATTTATTCATGGAATCGAACTCAGCATCTGTGGGTAATGGGGGGGGGGGGGCTGACGGAGTGGATTGTGTAATGGTCTTTGACTGTGACCGTTGGAGATGGATAGTGAATGGGGCCACCTGTTCTTCTTCTCTAAGGGAGGTTTTCGTGGTGGACTAGCAAGGAATGGTGGACTAGTTTTCGCCCTTGGAAGAACTACAATTGTGAGTATTTAAGTGCCCGTGCAATCGGCACATCATAAGCGAGGCATCTGTATATGATTCTTCTAATGGCACAACAACCATTCAAAGTCGGCTTCCTTACTCCTCGTTTGCGTGCTTCATATAATTGGTCAAGGATCCACATTGGCATTTTAAAAGGTAGACTCCCTGTCTCCGCTAGGTATAGCCGGTACCAAATCTTTTAATTAGGCTGTGTGAATTGGGCCTGCCAGAATGCAAAGTGCCGAAGGCACATTTGCAACGGTATGACAATGATTGGGGTGAGGACACACATCTCTTTCAACCTCTTGAGTTTACTGTTCTTCATAGACTCCGGTATCAAAGGGTCTCGATCAGAGGGTACATGGGTGGCGTACATCTGAAGGGCCTCCCTGATTAAAGTTATGTTCAACTCAAACTTTTTCATTTCCTCCTATTTTGATAGAGAGGGCACCAAGAATGTGCTTGACTGATCTCGATCTCCTGTCTCTTTAAGACTTGCAATCAAGTAGTAACATCTAAGGAAATTTGGTTTAGGGAGGGATGCGCTAAAGTAGTCCTTCAATCCCACTTTCTGCCAAATATCTTGAAGAGGTGCTACGTTTTGTAGTGCTTCAAACTCTCTTGAGAAGAACTGAAATGTCCACCAGACTCCTCCAAATTCCAACTTGGACTCCCAGATGTGGTATGCATCCCCCAAATCTCTTGGCATCTCATTGAACCAATGGGAATGTCCTTTTACTCTTTTTTTTAGGCCACTTGGTGGATTCGAGATGGGAATTCGTCTCACATTTAGAAACTCTTTAGGCCTAGCTGTCAGTGGAGTCTCCACGGGCATGGTATCCCGATTGATTTGAGAACTAGTGCGTGCTTCGGAGCCCGTGCCTACTGATGTTGCCATGAGACTTCTTGTAGCAGTTGATGCTTATCTGCTAGAAGAAGAGAGACACATTAGTGTTGCATAGGAAACAGGATGTAATGGTGTTCCCTCCACAATACTAACATGACATTCCAGGTGGTTAGTGGTTAGAAGTGAAGTGTTTGTGATAGGTGTGAATGTTGGTTAGTGGTTAGTGTCATCCTAGATGCATACTTTGGATATGCAATGTACTCCAAATGCACCTACATCAAAGTGGATGTATTTACAAAATTAGCTCAAGGGGTTTGATACAGGGTTTAAGTCTCCAAACTTTGATTGTGGATTCGTAGCTCTTAGAGTTGATGACAGGTAAAGGTTTTTGAACTAGATTGTGTAGGATTTGGGACCTTTTGGGTACCCATTTCTAGACATTCCTAGGTTTGACCAAAGGTGTAGTAGTGTGGGGTGTAGGTATCTTCCCTGAGTTGTTTGCCAAGAGTGCTTGTGAGTGTTGTTTTATTCTAATGATTGGAGGTGAAGCTATTTGGGCTCGTAAGAAGGCCTTGGGCATCCATATCTGTATAGCATTGGGGATAGCCTTCATTGACCGCTTCGGGACCCAAATAGAAATGGTATGTCTAGAGTGTTGCCTAGGGGACTCCTTCATTTTAGTCCTTGATGGTGTGGCTCACTTGATGCATTTTTGAGAACCTGTCTGGAGTTGTGGTTTTTTCCCCTTTGCGTATCCATATCTGCTTCATGCCACGAGGTACTTCATATTGCACAGGTTGGTGCTCATGTTCTTGATCATCAGTCTCCTCAATGTCATGTGTCGCTCAGCCTGCCTCTCTAGAATCTTCTTTGGAATAGATGGGAACTCCTGATTGACTTCTAGACCTTCGTTGAGAGTGACAATCCTCTGCACCATAGAACTTGGGACAACAATATCATTGTTATCTTCATGTGGGTTCCTCAAGGGACCAAGAGTTGGTGCCTTTCTAATGGCTTGAGTGCTTGATTTTCTAATTCAATCGTGAGGCGGCTTTGACCTGTCCAAGCTTGAAGAAGTCCACTTCTCAAGTTGAGGTTGACTACGTGATCATAGATCCAGTCTTGGCCCAAGTAAAGAGGTTCGGTAAGATCCTCATCTTCACATACTAGCACTTTTGCTGGCATTAGGACCTCTTGAATGTAGAGGGGAAGTTCCACCTCTCCCATGCAAGCGGTTTCAACACCTCCCAACCCTATGAGATATGCCTCAATAGGATTGACCTTCAATTGCATTTTTTGGTAGTAAGAAAGCCGAACTTCACTAGTGGCTGCTCCTGAATCAATTAAAGCTCTCACCGTCCTTGCACTCTCTCCTTGTCCTACTTCTAGGGTCACAAAATGTCGTCGATCAACTATCTTATGGGACCGTTCACTTGAACCTTCACACATGGTCATGTGATAACCGAGAGCTTCATGAGTGTCAGGCATGGGCTGATCTCTACCTTGTCTTCTCAATTTCATTCACCCAATGCATTATAAAGCTTCAACCTGTGATTCTTCTCGAATTCGCTTTTCCTCTTCCTTATGTTTCTTTGCAGTATTGAGTCGATTTAGCATCTCTTCCATTAGGGTTTCTTGATATAACTTGAATCTACATCCGCTTATGTAACTTGGTAGGATGTCACCTTCTAGAGTGGCTAGTTGTACTGCTCCACTTGTGGAGATTCTATTGATTATCATTGGTCCATAGCCTCTCTTCTCTAATTTCCATGCATGTAGCTTCAAGGTGTAGACTAGGACTAGGTCTCCTGCTTTGAAACCCTTATCCTTCACATGTGCGTCGAAATATGCTTTTTACCTCTTCTTGGCCTCATAAATTCCTATTGTAGCTCTCAATTGTGTTTCACCTAAATGTTCAAGATCCAAGATCCTAGAGGAGAGTTCATGGCCTGTCTAGTCATGCTCGTGTGCTACCTTCAATGTAGGTATCAAAAAGTCCAATGGTAGCACTGCATTTTGGCCAAACACCATCTGAAAGAGTGTGGCTTGGAGTACCATTTTATAGGCAACTCTATATGCCCAAACATCATGGTGTAGCTATTTGTCCTAATCAGAGCGTTTATTATTGCATAGAATCTTATTTGTGCTCTCAGCCTGTCCATTAGCTTGTGGATGATAGGGGGAAGACTTCTTATGTATCACCAAAAATTCTTGGAGAAGGTTTTCTATGACTTCATTCAAGAAGTGCGTGCCTCTGTCACTTACTAGCTCTATGGGTAGCCCATATCTGGTGAACACATTCTCGAATAAGAACTTAGCAGTGGTTTGCGCATTGTTCTTCATTGTAGCTTTTACTTCTACCCATTTGGTTAGATAGTCAGTGGCCATAATAATGTATTCAGCATGGGAACCCTTAGCTGGGGGATTAATAGGACCGACAAAGTCTATTCCCCACTTAGAGAAAGCACGTCCACCTATCATAGGTTTCAATGGCATCTCATATTTACGCGTAGGGTACTGAGTTCGCTGACAAACATCACATCTCTTCACATAAGCATGTGCATCCATATGAAGTGTGGGCCACCAAAGTCCTGCAAATAGTGTTGCCTTGATCACCTTATCTGGTCCAAAGTATCCTCCTGCTACACCTTGGTGAGCGGTTTCTAAGATCTTGAGATATTCACTCTTGTGGACAAATAATCTAAGATACCCATCTTTCCCCCGTCTGTATAGATTATCTCCAATGAGAGTATAATCTAAAGCTTCTTGTTCTAATCTTCTTTGTCTAGCCAATGTCATATCTTGGGGGAAGGTTCTCATCCTCAAAAAGGCTACTAAGGGTTCACTCCAATCTGGCACTAAAGACACTCGATAAAGAGTGGCATGTTCCACTGGTGGTTTCGTGCGGCAGATTAGGCATTCTTTGCACATCCTATGGACATCAGCTTCCATAGTTGGCTAGTGCTCTCCAAGTCTCCACAATGTCTGTAAGGTTCTTTGTCTCGAGTAGTGTTGCGCTAATGCACCCACATGTGCTAATTGCAACCACTTCGCGTACTCATCCTCTTCCACACAACAGGCTAATACTCCTTGGTCTGTATGTTTGTACATACTTCCTACCATGATATGATACTTCTGGGCTTTTACGACCTCCCTATCTTGAGTGTTTACTACTGGATGTTTAGGCCCATATGTGAGCACTGGCACTAATGTCTTAGCCCATTGAGGTACCACTTCTAAATTAAACAAGTACGCATCAGGAAGGTCATCTGATACTCCTTGGGGGGCCTCTCCAGATGTGAGCCTAGAGAGATGGTCTACTCTCAAGTGTGTTTTGCCTTTCCTCACCACAACCTCAAAGTCATATTCCATCAGTAGGAGGAACCATCTTACCAATCTACCTGTATTGCATGGCTTTTTTACCAAGTATAACAATGTCTGATGATCAATGAAAAATTTAAACTTATTTGCAAGCAAATAGTGTCTAAACTTTTTAACCGCATATACCATGCCTAATCCTTCTCTTTCAGTAGTGGTATAATTTCATTCCACTGTATTTAACTACCTACTAGCATAGGCAATTGGAAGATCCATATTACCTTTGCCCATAGGTTGTGCTAGCACACATCAAATAGCATAATTGGATGCATCCACATGGACATGAAATGGCTTGTTCCAATCTAGTGTAGTCAAGATTGGTGCTGAACACAATCGCCGTTTAAGCTCATTGAAGGAATTCTTACATTCATCAGTCCACTCAAAATAGTTCAGAAGTCCATACAGAGGCTTTGCAATGATGGCATACATGTGTATAAAATGTTGATAATAACCACAATGCCCCATGAAACCTTGCACTTCCTTGACATTCTTTGGCCTAGGTAGTTCTTCGATCGCTCTCACTTTCTCTTCGTTAGTGGATATGCCATTCTTTGACACTATGTGTCCTAGAATCTTGCCTTGCCTGACCATGAAAACACACTTTTCTAGGTTAAGGAAACTTGATATTCCCTACATTTGTCAAAGATTTGTTTGAGTTCAGGTATATGTGTTTGTCTAATGTTGGAATGAGCACATAGATCATCAACATAGACTTCCAAGTTCTTCCTCAAGAACTCTTTAAGCACATGGCACATCAATCTTTGGAAGGTCGCGGGTGCATTCGTTAGACCAAATGGCATTACCTGAAAAGCAAGTATGCCCCACTCTATGGCAAAAGCCTTCTTATGTTGATCTTCTAGTGCAATGGCCACTTGATTGTAACCAGAGAACCCATCTAAGAAGCTGTACACTTCCTTGCATGCTACCCTTTCTAATAGATGCTCAGTGATTGGAAGTGGATAATTATCTCTGATAGTGGTTGTGTTAACCTTCTTCAAGTTAATGCATACATGTAGTTTTCCATTCTTCTTGGGCACCACTACAATGGGGGAAACCCATTAAGTGTGCTCAATTTCATAGATAAATCCAGCTTCAACCAAGTGATCTACCTCTTCTTTGATCTTGGCAGCATAGTTGTCATTGTATGTGCATGGCTTTTGTTTAGAGGGTCTGGCCTCTGAGGTCATGGGGATCGTGTGGGAGCATATGTCGGGGTCTACACCCAAAATCATCTCGTAGGCTTGATTTTTGCTAAAGTCACATATAGCAAAAGTATGCTCGAACTCAACACCACATGTAGTGAGAGTTATTCCTTCTAGCAAGCCTAATAGTCTCTCAATGTGACCGTCGGCCATCTCCAATTTCATTCTCGTTGGCCAAAGTGTTGGCTTGCCCCAATGCTTCCATAGGGAAGTGGTAGCAATGGCAACTCCTGCGCCTAAGTCCAAAATTGCCTTGGTTGTGTATCCCTGATTGGTAACGGGAAGATAGGTGTTTCCTTCTTCTCCTTTGCTCATGTCTCCTATTTTATCCAGTGATATTTCTGGCACTGTTTTATGAGGTCCTACTTGGGAATGAGATTTAGCTATGTCTTGCACTTGTTTGGCTATATGTGTCCACAATTCAGGCTTAACCTTGAGTAGCTCTTCTAAAGTGAGGTTGCACTGCACTTTAGTGTTCTTTACTACATCCGTATTCCTAGGTATGATCGAATCTTCCTTTCTTATCATGATTGTGGGCGCTCTCATGCAAGTAGACTTAGTTTCCCAAGGGCTTGTGAAATGGGGTAATTCCTACAAGGAATTAGATTCGAAGTCTAACCTCTCATGAAATTGGGCACTCTCCTGCTCTCCATAAATGGATGGAATATCTTGTGGGAATTGATCGTGCACGTCATCCACAAGTTCAATTGGAGGAGGGTCTTCACTTTCTTTAGCTCATTGCTCTTCTTGAATCTCTCACAAGAATTTTGGTGAATACCGATTCATAGAAGAACAGGTGTGGGGTTCAGTGGAGTTAGGCACATAAGCTTCCTGGGGAGGAATGCTTACTCTATCACTTGCCCTCTCCTTAGCCCGAGAGGTGGCTCCTTTTCCAAACTTTGCAAGTAACCTCTCCAATCTATCTAATAGACCATCAAAGTGCAATGGTATTCTAATGGAGTTAGAGCCATTGAACAAGAGACTGGCTTCAAACATGGTTTGCGCCAATTCTACCATTTTAGCACAAAGTATTGTTCTCTCTATCTCTAGATCGGCTCTAACATTTGTCATGATCTGTCACATTTGGCCCTGCTTGGATTCTGGCCTAATATGCTTTAAGCATCATGTCTAGATCCTCAAGAGTGGGATCGGCTAGGACTAATCCTACTCTGGGTGGTGGGTGGGTTATGTGTGGTGGATTAGAAGGCTGGGGAATGGAAAGTGATGGATTGGAGGGAGATGGAAATGGTGGTGAGATAGTGTGATAGTGAGTTTGAGATGTGAGTTCACTTATCTTTGCTTTTGTTTCTCTCAAGCTTTCCTCAAGTTCACTCATTTTCTGTGACCATTGTCGTTTCATTCTCTCTCGACTATCTCTCCAAGCTTTTCTCAAGTTCACTCATTTTCTGTGACCATTGTCGTTTCATTCTCTCTCGGCTAGGACTAATCCTACTCTCGATGGTGGGTGGGTTATGTGTGGTGGATTAGAAGGCTGGGGAATGGAAAGTGATGGATTGGAGGGAGATCGAAATGGTGGTGGTGAGATAGTGTGATAGTGAGTTTGAGATGTGAGTTCACTTATCTTTGCTTTTGTTTCTCTCAAGCTTTCCTCAAGTTCACTCATTTTCTGTGACCATTGTCGTTTCATTCTCTCTCGACTATCTCTCCAAGCTCTTGTCCTTTTCTCGGCTATACTCTCTGTCTCACTAACCTCAGAACTCTTTTCCTGCGCTACACCTTGATTTTGCTGCAAAGCCTGAGCTCTATTGACCACATGCACTAGGGGTGTGGAAGTTACACTTCCTGTAGAATCTACTACTAACCCAATAACATTGATAGGAGTGATTTTTGGCATGTTGATGGGGTTCTTGGGACATTCTCGTAACAAATGCTCCTTTCCACAATCTCGGCAAAAGCCTTGAATTGTCACAGATTGGTTTTGTGTAGGTGCTGATAGAGGACAATCACGGATGAGGTGATCTCCCTGACATCGAAAGCATGAACCTTTAGGGAATGGAGGTCTTATCTACATAAGTTGAGGTCTAGAGTTGGGGTTTGCGTACATGACATTCGTATAATCGGGCTTCCAACTAGATTCATTGGGTTCTTCATAATATTATGGCTCATTATGCTCGGGTGACTGCATGTAGTAAGGTTGTGGGCTATCAATATGTGTGGAGTCAAAACTAAGATCACTTGGATCACTTTCTGATAGCAATGGTGTTACTGGGACTATGGCTCTGTTCAGATTTTCTTCTACAGATGCATATTTCACTGGAATTACATTGGTAGGAGTAGGGGGTTGCTACGGTAAAACTGGTTGAGGTCTCTACTGCCCTTGATAGAGTGGTTGGTAGGGTTGTTGGGGCCTACCATACTATTGTGATGGGTATTGGTTCTGGAACCTACCTTGTTGTGGATATAGTTGAGGGTGATTTTGCCTAATAGTTTGTTTGTTATAAGGAAAATCTTGTGCGGTGTGATTGGTGTACCTTCGCTCTATGGTGCAACACTGTTTACTAGGATTCACTTGAGGTTGAGCAATAATGGGACATACATTCGCCATATGGTCACCTCCACAAGTATAGCATCTTTTCACTGGGGCAAACCTTGGTATTTGTTTACTACAGACTCCTAGCTTCTGAGCTACTTTCTCAGCGAGTTCCTCAATAGATGTGGATTGCGAGGAAGAGAGGCTAGTAGAATTATCTGAATCTTTGTAGATTTTTGAAAGTTTTAATTCCTCCCTGTTGGCAGCAGTCAGGGAACCGAAGGAGCCACAAGACGAAGAGAATCAGAGCGAAGGGACAGCATAGGTAGACATGGCAGTCAAAGAAGATCTGGCAAATAGGCCAATAATTTTCCTCATGAAGAAGCAAGTATGAGCATTCACGCAAATCTAGCACTTAGGCAACCCTTTAACTTTTCAAAAACCCTTACACCAATTAAAAGTGATTCTCATCACTAAACACCATTGTAAATACCATTTCATATTTTTGTAGCTCCATTTTGTGCAAGCCAAGGAGTCCTTGAGCTTGAGGAGCTTTAGAAGTATCTACCTGCCAATTTTCGTAATTTTTAGATCTCGTTTGAGCCCTCAAATAAGCCCTGGAACCTAATTTTTAACTAGGCCAGACACTAGGTCTGAACAGGGCCAAAGCTAGTCAAAAACTATAAAAGGAGCTAGAGAGCTCATTTTTGGGGTTAGATTGTAATTGAAACAAACCTGCAAGAGCTTTTTGAAAGTAAATTAAGAATTCCATTGCTTCTCCCTCTTTGTCTTGCCGTGTGTGCGCGTGTGTGTGTATGTGTGTGCATGTTTGTGTGCTTCTAACTCACGGACTTGTGCCTCCACTTGCTCGAGGTCTTCATACCATCCTCACGTCTTCCCGGATTGACATTAAAGGGGGTGCTACTCATCACTGAGCTACACCAAATTTCGGCGCCGTTGCCGGGGATCGAGCTTTGAGGACGGGCGTGTGATGGTAAGACGTAGATTGGAGACGTTGGCGTTGTAGGTAATTTCTTTACTTTTCCTATTTTTCTCTTTCTTACCTCGCCATCATCATCACCATCTTCCACCTCCATCTCCATCATCGCGAAAATTTCAGTTTTTTTACTATATCCCCATCTCCACCTCATTTCCCTCATTTCACTTGTGAGAGAGAGCGAGAGAGCGAAATTGCGTGTGCTGTTTTTGCATGTTTCTTGAGCCGTCTTGCAGGTACAGGTCACATCATCGTCCCCAGCACTCTGCGCAGGTACGGATTTCGAAGTAACTGTCTGTGTGTCGCCGACTTCTGTCAATCGCGACCGACAGAAAAAATGCTCAAACTACCAAACAAAGTGCAAAACCATGATCTACAGGCCTAGAGCTTCCCAAAAATGTGCTTAGAATTGTGAAACTCCTCAGATTTCTGTCAATCGCGATCGCTCTGTCAATCGCGACTGACAAACCACGACGGACAGACCTGTCAATCGCGATCGACACGTCAATCGCGATCGACACGTCAATCGCGATCGACAGCCCACGACGGCTCTGTCAGTCGCGACCGACAGAGTCAACGACCGATTGACCGCGACCGACGGACCATACGCGTGACTCGTGTCAATCGCGATCGAGTCATCAATCGCGATCGACTCATCAATCGCGATCGACACAGTCAACGACTGTTTGACCACGACCGACAGACCCTCGCGACCGAGCTGTCAATCGCGATCGACCCATCAATCGTGACCGACAGAGTCAACGACCCTTTGACCACGACCGATTGACTTTTCGTAACCCCTGTCAATCGTGACTGACCAGTCAATCGCGACTGACAGCCACGACGGACCTGTCAATCGCGATCGACACGTCGATCGCGACTGACCTGTCAATCGCGATCGACAGACTTTGCGAACACGTTAGAAGGGCAAATTAGGTCAAATTTTTAAGGTAAAAATGGTGGGTTAAATTTTGGCCAAGTGTGGAACAAACACAAGGGTGTAGTAGTGCAATACGAGGGCATGACCCAAGTAACTCGCGAATTCCTGTTTGCCTGTTAACCTAGTTTAATCCTGTTTTAGCCCCAAAACCCTGAACTGGCATAACTTTTTCATACGAAATCCGTTTGCCGTGGTTTTTGTTTTGTCGGAAAGCTCGCGGGGAGTACAACAAAAATATCGACTGGTTACGGTTAAATTAAGATCAGGAATATTAGATAGGGTGTATTGAAGTTGACCATACCCAGGGGGAACAAGAGTTCAGGGATCTCTAGAGTTGTGTCCAAAAAGTCATAGTGCAAATTGGTGAAGTGTTACATGAATGAAAGTGATTAGTTCTGTCTTTTGAATTTAAGTCTTGAGCTAACAGTGGGCCTTTTACAGGTCCTTTGAGAGCAGCGAAGGGTACGCAGGGCAAGAGTAAGTGCAAGCTTGGGAACGCGCGTCCTGGGCACAGCAGGGCAACAATACAAGGAAAGGAACTCAAGGTTGGAAAACCCGCAACACCCTCTGTCGATTCTTAGTTTAAGCTAAGTGCGGGTAGTGTTAGAAGTAATTCCAGGCAACGATAGGCACGAGATAAATCAAAGACTGTCTAAGAAGTCAAGTTCAAGTCAAGAGATAACCTGTGTGTGTGAACGACAACAGAAAGGAAAAAACCTAACGTGGAACGATCAACTCCAAGAACGAAAACTACTCAAGTATTCCTGACGACGCAATACCAGACAAGATCATAAACACGATAACACACTAAAAAAGAATCAAGTGACTGATACCAATTGATCGGCAACGAGGTTGTACTCTGGGCAAAAAAATTGGGCTACTTAAATAGGCATATGAACCTTAGATCAGGACGACACCTAGTAAGAGAGAGACAAAGCCTTAGGTCTTCAGAGGCTAGTGTCAATCACACTGCAAGGTCTTGGGCCCAGCAGTTGAGTCATCACTCTCATTACCCTAGCTCTGATACCAGTGAATCAGGGATGTCTCAAGGCATGGAAAGACCTACGGGAAGTTCAGGTGTGCCATACTTGTACAGAGTAGAAGGCCCTTACAAAACGCAGTTGGAATACCTTAGGACCAACCGATTAGGTGCCAGCATCTATGAGGATAGCCTAGGAAGATCCGTGGTACAGATTAAGAACCCTGACCAGTCCATAGGACTAGAGCACCCAGCGGTCAAGTTTGAAAATGGAGCATACTTGGATAAAGAAGGAACCATATACGTAGTCACCAGTCACCCAGATAGGACAGATGAATTTGGGAATGTAATCTCAGAGGCGGACTTAGGTGACTTGGAAACAAGGAAACATGGGTGTAGAACCTAGAACCCCCCGAGGTAAATCTGTTCTCACTAGGATTATCACACCTAAGTGGGTGCCCCAAGACAACAAGAGCATAGATCTGCTTCTCAATCGAGAGACTGACGAAGCCTTTTGGAGGTACAAATCTGATCAGCCAACTGATATAGGAACTATCATGATCTATGAGTTTAAGGATCCTAATAGCCCAGGCAGAGTGACCTACTTAGATCACGCTTCGGAAAGGATCTTTGTGGTGACAGAACATGATAGGCATGCTTACACTTGGAAGGGTGAATTCGTTTTCCCCCAACCAAGATCGAATGCATCCTATGGTCACCCTGGAGCTGGAACATCCCAAGCTCATGGATTGCAAAGAGACAGAAGTAGAGATAGACCAGAAGTAAGCTTTGCCAACCCAGTGGGCAGAGAAAGAACGAGGACGGAAACGAATAGAGTAGAACCTGAGATACTTAGAGCTCATAGGAATCAAAGAAATGCGGAGGAGTTCCCTCTACCATGACCTAGAGAGCACACAAGGACTTTGAGACCGACTCAGCTAGTTAAGTCCATGAAGAACTACTTCGATGGCACTGGAGATCCATACGATCACGTGGCTGAGTTTAGGCAAGTCTTGAGAGCTGAACAAGTGGAGGATCTATTCACACAATACAATGCCTTTGGTCTGACCCTTAGGAACACTGCCTTGACATGGTTTCAGCCACTAAATGAGAGGCAGTTCAGGAGTATAGACCAACTCCTAGAGGCTTTCATTATTGAATTCTCTAAGAGTGGCATAAGGCATAATACCTCCTCGCTGATTCACAGCTTCAAGCAAACCCCGCAAGAGACCGTGAGACTTGCAGGAAGGAGATTTAGGCAATATCTTGAAAGATGCCCTGTTTCGGAGTTACCCACACCAGCCAAGCAAGTGGCTTTATTCTTGGATGGATTGCTAAGTACCAAATTAAGATCATATGTGTACTTGAAGGACCCTAGGACCATAGAAGAGTGTGTACGCATGTGTATTGACATTGAGGATAATCTAGGGGAGGAGTTAGAGCTTTCCAAGATATACAAAGATTCAGATAGTGCCTCTAGCCTCTCTTCCACGCAATCCACATCAATTGAGGAACTTGCAGAGAAAGTAGCTCAGAAATTAGGTGTAACTAGCAAACAAATCCCAAGGTTTGTCCCTGTGAAAAGGTGCTATACTGTGGCGGCGACCACATGGCGAATGTCTGTCCCATTATGGCCCAACCCCAAGTTAATCCTAGTAGTCAGTATTGCACTATAGAACGAAGATACACCAATCACACCGCACAAGATTGCCCCTACAACAAGCAAACAGTTAGGCAAACCTATCCTCAACCCTATCCACCACAGGGAAGATACCAGAACCAGTACCCTCCACAGCCATATGTCAGGCCACAACAAAATTATCAACCACAATATCAAAACCAACAAAGGCCTCAGCCTGTGCTAGCACAACAACCCCCTGCCCCAGCCAATGTGATTCCGGTAAAGTATACTGCTGCAGAAGAGAACCTGAATAGAGCTATAGTCCCTGTAACATCCTTGCTTTCTGAAAGTGACCCCGGTGACCATAGCTTTGATTCTACACATGTCGATAGTCCCCAGACTTACTACATGCAGTCTCCAGAACATGGTGAGTCCTATTACAGCGAAGAGCCAAATGAACCTAGTTGGGAGTCAGATTACACAAACATCATGTATGCAAACCCCAACCCTAGGCCTCAACCTAGGCAAGTAAGACCTCCATTTCCAAGAGGACCGTGCTACAGATGCCAAGGAGATCACCTCATTCGTGATTGCCCCTTACCTCCACCTACACAAAACCAGTCAGTGACGATCCAAGGCTTTTGCCAAGATTGTGGAAAAGAGCATCTCTTCCGAGATTGCCCAAAGAACCCCAATAATATGCCAAAAATCACGCCTATCAATGTTATTGGGTTAGTGGTAGATTCCACAGGAAGTGTCACTTCCAATGCTCCCGTACAGGTAGTCACTAGAGCTCAAGCATTGCAACAGAATCAAGGAGTAAACCAGGATGAGAACCCAGAGGCTAGTGAAACCGAGAGCATAACAAAGAAAAGGACTAGAGCATGGAAAGATAGTCAAGAAAGAATGAAAAGACAATGGGCTAAAAAGATGAGTGAACTCGAGGAAAGCATAAGAGAAACCAAAGCCAGGATAACTGAACTCACCTCTCAAACTCCCTCTCACACTATTCCATCACCACCATTCCCATCGCCATCCGACCCGCCACCTTCCAACCCACCTCATATGATTCCACCACCCCCTAGGGTAGGATCAGTGTTAGCTGATCCCATGCCAGAAGACATAGACATGATGCTTAAAGCATATCAGGCCAGAATTCAAGAAGGGCCAAATGTCACAGATCACGACAAGTGTTACCCTAGAGCTGACCTAGAGATAGAAAGAACCAAGCTATGCGCGAAAATGGTAGCATTGGCTCAAACTATGTTTGAAGCCAGTCGCCTTTTCAATTACTCGGGCTCAGCCAAGACGCAATTACACTTGGATGGACTTCTAGAGAAGTTAGAGGGCATAATTGCCAGATCGGCCAAGGAAGAAAAAAATCAAGAAAGGGAGAAAGCAAGCAAAAACATGACCCATCCCCCATCAAAAGTTTATGTGGCCAATTCCACTGAACCAGACAACTTTCCCTCCTTAGAAAGAATAGAGAATCTAATGGCACAATCACCAAAGGAACCAGCCTCTCAACACAAGGGCAAGGTAAGTGAAAGAGTAAGCATTCATGCTCAAGAAGCCTATGTGCCTAACTCTACGGAGCTGGACACATCATCTTCTATGAATCGGTTCACACCAGAATTCCTACGTGAGATTCAAGAAGACAAATGGGCTAAGGAAAGTGAAGTCCCTCCTCCTATTGAACTTGTGGATGAGGCACATGACCAATTCCCACAAGACATCCCATCCATTTATGGAGAGCAGGAGAGTACCCAATCTCAAGAAAGATTAGACTTCGAGTCTAATTCTTTACAAGAACTACCCCATTTCACAGGCCCATGGGAAGCGAAGTCCACCTGCATGAGAGCACCTACAGTCATGGTAAGAAACGAAGATTCAGTCATACCTAGGAACACAGAGGTAGTGAAGAACACTAACGTGCAGTGCAATCTCAAGTTAGAAGAGCTACTCAAGGTTAGACCGGAATTATGGAAACATGTCGCCAAACAAGTACCAGAAATAGCCAAACCTCGTTCCCAGGTAGGATCCCATAGGACAGTGCCAGAAATTCCCTTGGATAAGATAGGAGATATGTGTGAAGGTGAAGAAGGGAACACCTATCTTCCCATCACCTACCACGAGTACACCACCAAGGCAATTTTGGACTCAGGTGCAGGAGTTGCAATTGCCACTACTTCCCTATGGAAGCGTTGGGGCAAGCCAGCAGTCAGACCAACGAGAATGAAATTGCAGATGGCAGATGGTCATATTGAGAGACCCTTAGGATTGCTAGAAGGAATAACTCTCACCACTTGTGGTGTCGAGTTTGAGCATACATTTGCTATATGTGACTTTAGCAAAAATCATGCCTATGAGATGATTTTGGGAAGACCATTTATGCGACAGTTGCAAGAGGTACAGGACTGGGGAACCAATTCTTTGTACCTGCAGCACTTAGGTGTTACGACCAAAGTGAATCTTAAAGATTACTCTCATAGAGATGTACCTCCCATCCAATGGAATCCCATCCATAGAGCCAAAGATGATACGGAATCGGTGCATTCCATAGGATCAGGATCCTCATGGATGCATGAAGACACCCACTTATGGATGTGCAAGGTAGCAGTAGAAGAAGAGAAGAGAGAGAAAGCCAGAGAGGTAGGTGCCAAAGAAACCCATAGATCAATCCAAGACCCAGCCTACACACCTGTAGTCTTTCCTGACGAGGAATTCGAACCCCATGGCTGGGCAGAAATTTTAGCAACCATGGACGTAGCCATCAACGAAGAACAATGGACACCCCACTGTGATGAGGATGGCTATGACATTTCAGTCTTCTCCATAGAGCCAATCATGGGAGAGGCAGTTCTAGAAGAATGCGAACCTAGCCCTGATGCATTTGAGGATGCAAGTGACTCCGATCTAGAGTCAATCATTATGGACCCACCATTTGCATCAGATGAAGAATACTTCCATGAAGTAGAATTTCAACCCCAGAGGCATGGAGAGCTCACAAACGATGTAAGATTAGCCACACATGTGACCCCGAAGGAAGAAGGGAAGAAACGAAAGAAGAGCGAAGTCTCACCAGAAGAGGAAGAATCTTTGTTTGAGGTCCCAGAAAATTTTAAGAAGTATGAGATAGATGACAGGAGAGTCATGATCAGAATGCCGAAAAGAGAGGCACAATCAGGAGAGGCCTATGATAACAAAGAAACCACCAAGAAAATAGTAGTGGCCCTAGAAGAAGGAGAGGAGAGATGCACAACATAGGCCATGACCTAACAGAGGAAGAAGAGCATGCGTTAATTGCCTTGCTAAGAGAATACAGAGATGTATTCGCTTGGAGTTACAAGGATTTGAAAGGTGTTGACCCGGACATATGCTCACTGATATGGCTCTAAAGCCCACGGAAAAAATGATTGTGAAAGCCTTTATTTTGCTCAAACTCCTCGGAATCGGTCTACTTGGATTACCTAGAGCCCACAATTATCTCGAAATGGATTCTTCTTATGGCTATGCACTAGCTCATAAGTTCCCGTTCCTACCCGGGTACGCCTATTCTCCTAATCCTCTCCTTGTTCCTTTTTCCCACACGCACCCGTATACTCACTCCTAAAGATGCAGCCCCGCATACGTACACTTATACACACAATTTCTCCCTAATTCCCCTTCACTCACACACGCACTTCCTTTTTCTCTCCCTCCTCCTCCCGCTTAGACCCTTTTTGCAATTTTCCTTACACATACACGCACTCGTTTATGCACTGTTACTTCCTCCTCTCACACATCATGGAGAAATCCAAGCCTTCGCCCAATCATATTACATGTCTTGAGAGCTGAAGCTTCTTTTTAGTTCACCATGCACTATTTCGGCAACAATAAAAGGATGTGCACATCATGTAGCGTTATGTATAGAGCTCTCATCACACAATACAAAAATTAGACAAAGTGCTCAAAGGAATCCCAGTTTCAAAATGCACAGATGCATATTCATCTTGAAATCAAGACATTGATTTTATCTACCATACCTTTGTGAACCAGAGGCTTATGAACTCCTGATCATTCTTCTCGATTATCTACTGGAGCTCCAGTCACGGTACAGGCTCCAAGTTGTTGTCTCTACCCGATGCTTTTCTTGAAGAGACTTCAACAACTTAGATAGAGGGCAGCCAAGGAAGATATTATTTCATTCGGTTGTAGTGGTCATGGTGAAACATGAATTTCCTCATCACCCAAAACACCGAGCATGCCTAAGTCAAACCCCAAGACTCTGTACAAAATGAAGCTAGTGATAAACAATCGTCGTTGAGGCAATGAGTGCTTCGGGTCACTTCCCTCACTGCCAGCATTTGACTGGGTATTCTTCTATGTGAAGCACTTTCCTTCTACACGCTTTAGTTCAAGTCAAGGTAATATCTTTAGAATAATAATTGAAACTTCCCTTTCTTCTCAGGTCACAAGCACAACAGCTCAAAAAATCCTTGTGAGAGCAATGTTTTAGCAGCAACTTCTTTAGACCACCAATCGAGATGCAGTTGGGGCAGCCTATAGATACACCCCATACACAACTAAAATGTACTTTCTCTCCTCTTTGATCCTGTCAGCCCACATCTAACTGATCTCCTTACTTGCAACACTTTCACAGTAATTGGCTTCACACTTTTGAGACCAAAGGTTTATACTCATAGGTGATTCATTTCTAACGTTGTGAATGAAACTCTGTTGATCGCCAGAAGCTTGGTTGCCATTCCCATGTACAAAAAGCTGCCTCAAATTCGTAAAGCCACATTGGTCTAAAACTATGAAATAGAATTATTGCATCATATTCTCCATATTTTGTAAACAGGGTGAAATCCAGATCTTAGGAATTCTGAACCTTCCCAGATGAAAACTGTCTGCTTGCTCCCTCAATTTTCCATTTGCATTGGAATCGTAGGTGGGATGTAGCTAAGTAGGCTAGTACAATTTCTCACATGCATTTTGTTTCAGCCACTATTCTACCTTCGATAATGACCCTCTTTAAATGGTACTATTGCCACAACGACCACATAATCTCAATTGGGGGTACCAATCAAGCATACCCTTGCACAACCCATTTGCAATACTGGGAGCTTTGGATATGGAAAGGACTACAAAGCACAAAATGCGGTACCATTTGTTCCCCTAGATATGCCAGTCATTTTCGAGATAAAATTCCATGGAAAAGAAAGTGATAGGAACATGGGTTCCTCCATCCATCAGTGGCACAGCGATATGCCTAGAGAGTGAGTGCTCTGTCTTTCCTCTACCAATTTCTTACTAGCCTCAGAGTTACACAATTCCAATTCATAGCTTCAGCTGATTACCTTCCACAACACTTTTCCCTTTATTATAAACTACATAATCCATCAATGCTGCCCTGCTCATGCCCTTGAAATATGAGAAACAGTACATATCAAATCATCAACATCCAGACAAGATACACGCAGTTCTCATCTAAGAACGTTAAATTAATAGAACAGACTGCACCATTTCTTCACCAAAATCATGATGGTACTACACGTTTACAGATGCTCAAAAACATCCGGTACACACATTATCAGTAATAAATATAACATGTATTTCTTTGAGCAAATCAAATATCAACCATGAAGCTTCTACTCCTTGACACTGATTCTTTATATTCAGGTCATAAAACCCCTACTATATGAACGAGTCAAATTCAGTGAGGTTGACTGTTGCTCCAAAGAAACTCTTAGCTATTACCATCATTTGTTGCCAATTCATTCCTGCCTAAATCTTTGGCATGAAAGCTTTCCTTCTCCTTTGGTGCCTTCCATATGTGCCACTTCTACCTTCATTCGTGTTAGAGTTGTCTTGCCGAACCGTTACACATGATCCTCTCTATCTATACACGTGCCTTGCCTCCAGCTCATCTTTCATCATGTAATGATCTCCCAAAATAGAAAACTCAACCATCCCATCATCCATATCATTCTTCAATCAAATTTGCCAAGATCGCTGGAGAATAATGAATGTTAGGATCATGAGGTCACTGTAGTCTTCCACTTAATCATCAATGTCCATCCTTCAAGAATAATGTCTGATCACGAGCTTTTGCCAGGACTGAAGTCTCTAAAGTTTTCTAAAAAGTTAACACCTATGAGGATGTCAATCGCATAGAATCATCCAACCTCTATTTCATCGTGAAAGCTGCCAGCGTCTAAATCATTTGTCGACAGAGAGCCATGCTCCAGACTTTGGCTTATTCCTGCACTAACTCCACCTTTGAAACTTCATGCAAACGCTCCTTGTGAGTTCTTATCAACTACAACAGCACTTCATCGTCTCTTTCTCTTCATCAAAAGAAACCTGTAACCTGATATTTTATGTTCATGAAAGGCACAATGAACTGGCACGTTGCCTTAGTATGAAAAGCCCATGCATAGAACAAAAACTTCCTTCTCACTATGTGAACAGCTGTAGACTTCCATCGAGCAGCAGCTTCCTCCTTGATGACTCTAAGTCCATTGAGATCTTCTAGTTATTATGGAGCATAGCATCCTTCTATAGATCTGTACACACAAACCTGACGCAAGAGAGGGTCTCCAAAGACAAACCATGCACCATGATTTTTGCCTTCTTTCTTCAACTATAGTTGAAGCCAGATAGCATCATCAAATATGTCTATTCAGGAGTTTGAAAGTTCTTCCACACATCTGCAACTTGAACTTTCCTTATCGTCTCTGTAGTAGAATAGCTTTCGAATGAACTGGATCCTTAGACATCATTCCTCAGAAGCAAGAATTCGGCTAGCTCTGCAAGTAATTCTTCTTCCCTCGCAAAAACTCAGACCAACATTCTTTTGATGCTGCAGCCCTTTATTTAAGATCAATCAAGAAGAAAACCATGTGCGATTAGAGAAGAGCGGCCATGTGAAGAGACGGTTGCCGCTCACTCCCGAGTCCCATGCCACAATAGAGTGCAAGCTCTGCCAAGGAATTGCCCTCTCTCGCTCTTGCTATAGGTGGAATATTGACCAGTTGAACCCGTTCACCCTCCAGAACCCCCCTTTTTCATGTCTTTTTCTTGCACACCCCAGCAAAAGCCCCGATTGTATCCTCTGTTTCCACACAGAAGGGCCGCACATAAGATGGAGAACAACCCGCCTGGCGATGGCTTCTTTTTTCCACGGTCTGCCACCGTCCTCTCTCCTCTTCATGCCCCTCCCATCAAGCATAGAACAGCCACTTCATCCATGTGTTGCGCCCCAATCCTCAGCCCGCTGGAACGAAGAAGAACTCCGAGGAAAAAAATTTTGCACCCTATATCTCAGTGGATAAGATAAGAAGAGATGCCCCCCCCCCTTCCCAAAACATCCAGCGGCTCTCTCCGTCTTTTTTCACCTTGAACAATACGAATAAGAGATAAACTAGTTCCACCAATAAAAAAATACTTGCAAATGTCACAATCAGTATGATGTTGCTTCTTCAAACCAAAAGCATGACAAGAATCATCAAGACTGTAGTGACAAGCATGACAGCCATTACAGCCAGGCCATAAGTGTTTCCAATTTGAGTTGTTGTTCTAGAAGCTCTTGGAAAACAGCCTAGAGCCTGTGCTTGCTTGATGATGGAAAAAGTCGCAGATCTACATGCTCTGGAAATTTTGTGAGGTAGGCTGCCTGCCCCATATATCTTGCTAATAAACATGGAAAGACGAGAAATGTGAAAGCAACCTTTCATCCAATTGATTAACTCTTCAGGTACCTGCAATCAAACATATTTTCCTGGCCAAATAGAAACATATTAGTGCATAAAAACCAACCATTTTCTGAGCTAACATACTCCCCTCTTCCTAATTGCGAAGTCGTCCTCGACGAGCCAAGTCTATTCTTTTCTTCCTCAATGAAGCACCTGAAATCATACTCATACAATCATTTGTCAGTACCAAAATTCAATCATTTCACTTACCATCTTTGTCCATCTTGATGTATCTTCATCGCCATGTCCACCTGTCTGCAAACCTCATTAAAACATTAGAACCTTTTTCATCAAATGACAATATCTACAACCAAAATGAAAAGACAATCATATCAATCATCCACATCACACATATATACTCAGCACACACATCATGATCCGTGTCACACATGCATTCTCGTCACACACAACATACATACATGCAAACAGAAGACATGTCCACAATCGCTCTCGTCACTCTTCTCGACTACTCCTTCAACACGTCACAAATCTTTGTTCCACATATCAACACACTTTCTACGCACAGCTTATATATGTAAGCAAGTACCATCCTTGAATTTCATTTTTCGTGCCTTCGAGGCTATACCGCCACCTCCCCCCAATTCTTCTTCCATTTCCAATCGAGTCCTCCTGTTTATTTTTCATGCCTCTTCAACTTAGGGTTTCCTATTCCCACTTGCCTTCCTGTCTATCTCTCTGTTTTTCTTGCTCGTCGACTAGATCATATGTTAGGTCACCACCACCTCTCCTAAATTGATGGACACACGACAAAGACCACTCAAGCCTAACACGAGCTCACCTTGACAGGACCACTCATCATCAACGCGATTCAAGACTTCTCAAGTTGCCATACCACCTAAGAGCCAAACTGAACACTTCTGGAAGGTTTGCAGACAAACAATGCAACTAGCACGATTGGATCCCTCAAGTCCAAGCTTTCCATAGACACATCGCAACCAAAACCCTAGCCGAGCTTAAGCTTCAATTTGACATGTTTCATCGGGAGCCCACACATAACCCAAATCCCCACAACACAAACACATATATTCCCATCCGAGCATCATGCTCTCTCACCTATCTTATGTCCCCCCTCGAGCGAGGAATTCTTCTCATTCATTTTTTCCACATTTTTTTTTTCTTTTTTCATCATTTTTTTTTCATATTTACTCACACTTGCCGGCCTACGCCGAAGCTGGATGCGACTCGTGGACTCGACCACCCGATCGAGTTTATTCCACCCATCTACCAACCCAACGCAGCGCGCGACACACAGACGGCTAGCCCTGTGCGAAACCGACGTCGGTTCGTGGCTTTGACCACCCGGTCAAAGTGGGTCCACCCACCTATCGGCCCACATAGGCGCGTAGCCACACGCACACATACGTAAACATATATATTTTTTCATTTTCTTTTCATTCCCGCATCTCAAGAATTAGGAGACAAAAGAAAGGGTCTTTTCCCAACCATCCCAATCACGACACACACACATATATCCCCCCGTGGACATCCCAATGAGACATATCTCCTCTCTGCTGCTACTCAAGCCAAAATCAGGCCACTAATGCCATGGTCAACTCGTCCTCGCAAAACCCGCACATACTAACCACTTTGTCGACCTGAAACCTCAAAAAGTGTCACTTCAGTCCTAAATGTACAACAGACTTGGTCCATCCGTCCTCACATCTCAGACTCGTAATCCGCAAAGCAAACCCTAGTCAGACTACAGCCGTCCTCACCCACATCCATCGCCTCGTCTATTTTTTCATCTCCAACCTCTGCCTCGCAGAGATTCCACATGATTCGACAGCTTGCTGATATTGTCCTCTAGCCAAGCGATACGGTCTGGAAGGCCACCATTCATTACTACACCTCTTAATGCCTCGAGCTTCAAAGCTAAATCCCTTATCGCTTCTTCTTTTCGCTCATCACTGCCTTGGAGTCGAAAAATCTCATCATCCACTTGACGGAACCGAACCCACATTTTCTTCTTCTCCTCTTCTAAATGGCTCATCTTTCTTTCTATTTCCAAAGGAACCTCCTTGCTCCTCTCGACTTGGCCAGACAACTTTTCAACCTCTTCTCGAATCGACCTCTCCTCCCAGATTCTACTCATATTTTCTACTTCCAGATCATCCACTTTTTTCGACAACTCCTTTGCCTTTTCTAACTCCACGCCTATCGCCTCTAACTAGTCCAACATCCCTTTTAGCTCTTCCTCTATTCTACCTACTTTCGGATTCTTCTACTCGTTCTCGGGTCTCATCGTCTTTCTGATTCATCCACCTACCGAGCTTGCTACTCAGCCTTGCATTCTCTTTCTCTACACGTCTCATTTTCTCATTACTCTCCGCTTGGGCACTTTTCATCCTTTCTAACTCCAGGTGGAACTCGTCACATGCCTTACCCGCTTGGTCACTGTATCGACGGATTATGCTTTGTACCTTCTCAATTTCATGCTCCATTCCTTCGACTCTCCTCATCAGGTCATCCTCGTCTCTTGAGAGCTCTTCTTCGATCGCAACTCCAAAGCAGTCGGCTACCATCAAGCCGGATCTCAAGTCCCAGACCACCTCTCGGGCTTCACAAGATCTTGCCTCCAGCTTTTGTTTACTCTTTTCCGCTCCTTGTTTTCATTTTTCAACATTCGTACTTGCTTTTCCCAAGTTCGTAGGACCTCGGCCATTTTCACTTGATTTTCCTCTAATTTCTCTATTTTGATCCTCTCGTTATCTCGCTCCACGCGAAGCAAATCGACTTGACATTCCAAGCTCTTTACGAGGTCCATCAAGGCTTGATTCTCGGATTCCCTATCTATGTCCCCATTCACTCTTGCGGTCTCCATCGACGTGGCAGCTCCACTCATGTCAACTTCCACATACAAAGAGGATAAACACCTATCCGATTGATTCGTTGCGACCTTTACGCCAGTCACCTCTTTTGAGCCACACACGTGCTCGCATAGTCTCTTTTTCCCACAGTCCTCACATGTGGGGACAAAATCCAACGGGGTGCGTACACGAGGGCAATATTTGGCTATATGCCCAATCTGCTCGCAACACCAACATCTCACATAATTTGATATCGGGCCAAATCGCCACCCTCGGTTCACATGATGTCTCATGGTTGGACGAGAACATATCCATCTATTTTGTCCAAAATTCCCTTGTCTTATATTCGCTTTCTCAAAACTAGAGGCTTGTCTTTGTTGGGCCATTTCTTTAATGAAGGTCAAAGAAGATTTGGGATCGACTTGGCTGTGCCACACGATTGGGGCACCAAGCGAACTCGTAGCACTCTCGATGAGATGTGCTAAGCCAATTCCCGGCAGACGCACCAAATGATATGGCTCTAAAGCCCACGGAAAAAATGATTGTGAAAGCCTTTATTTTGCTCAAACTCCTCGGAATCGGTCTTCTTGGATTACCTAGAGCCCACAATTATCTCGAAATGGATTCTTCTTATGGCTATGCACTAGCTCATAAGTTCCCGTTCCTACCCGGGTACGCCTATTCTCCTAATCCTCTCCTTGTTCCTTTTTCCCACACGCACCCGTATACTCACTCCTAAAGATGCAGCCCCGCATACGTATACTTATACACACAATTTCTCCCTAATTCCCCTTCACTCACACACGCACTTCCTTTTTCTCTCCCTCCTCCTCCCGCTTAGACCCTTTTTGCAATTTCACTACCTCTCTTCCTTACACATACACGCACTCGTTTATGCACTGTTACTTCTTCCTCTCACACATCATGGAGAAATCCAAGCCTTCGCCCAATCATATTACATGTCTTGAGAGCTGAAGCTTCTTTTTAGTTCACCATGCACTATTTCGGCAACAATAAAAGGATGTGCACATCATGTAGCGTTATGTATAGAGCTCTCATCACACAATACAAAAATTAGACAAAGTGCTCAAAGGAATCCCAGTTTCAAAATGCACAGATGCATATTCATCTTGAAATCAAGACATTGATTTTATCTACCATACCTTTGTGAACCAGACGCTTATGAACTCCTGATCATTCTTCTCGATTATCTACTGGAGCTCCAGTCATGGTACAGGCTCCAAGTTGTTGTCTCTATCCGATGCTTTTCTTGAAGAGACTTCAACAACTTAGATAGAGGGCAGCCAAGGAAGATATTATTTCATTCGGTTGCAGTGGTCATGGTGAAACATGAATTTCCTCATCACCCAAAACACCGAGCATGCCTAAGTCAAACCCCAAGACTCTGTACAAAATGAAGCTAGTGATAAACAATCGTCGTTGAGGCAATGAGTGCTTCGGGTCACTTCCCTCACTACCAGCATTTGACTGGGTATTCTTCTATGTGAAGCACTTTCCTTCTACACGCTTTAGTTCAAGTCAAGGTAATATCTTTAGAATAATAATTGAAACTTCCCTTTCTTCTCAGGTCACAAGCACAACAGCTCAACAAATCCTTGTGAGAGCAATGTTTTAGCAGCAACTTCTTTAGACCACCAATCGAGATGCAGTTGGGGCAGCCTATAGATACACCCCATACACAACTAAAATGTACTTTCTCTCCTCTTTGATCCTGTCAGCCCACAGCTAACTGACCTCCTTACTTGCAACACTTTCACAGTAATTGGCTTCACACTTTTGAGACCAAAGGTTTATACTCATAGGTGATTCATTTCTAACGTTGTGAATGAAACTCTGCTGATCGCCAGAAGCTTGGTTGCCATTCCCATGTACAAAAAGCTGCCTCAAATTCGTAAAGCCACATTGGTCTAAAACTATGAAATAGAATTATTGCATCATATTCTCCATATTTTGTAAACAGGGTGAAATCCAGATCTTAGGAATTCTGAACCTTCCCAGATCAAAACTGTCTGCTTGATCCCTCAATTTTCCATTTGCATTGGAATCGTAGGTGGGATGTAGCTAAGTAGGCTAGTACAATTTCTCACATGCATTTTGTTTCAGCCACTATTCTATCTTCGATAATGACCCTCTTTAAATGGTACTATTGCCACAACGACCACATAATCTCAATTGGGGTACCAATCAAGCATACCCTTGCACAACCCATTTGCAATACTGGGAGCTTTGGATATGGAAAGGACTCCAAAGCACAAAATGCAGTACCATTTGTTCCCCTAGATATGCCAGTCATTTTTGAGATAAAATTCCATGGAAAAGAAAGTGATAGGAACATGGGTTCCTCCATCCATCAGTGGCACAGCGATATGCCTAGAGAGTGAGTGCTCTGTCTTTCCTCTACCGATTTCTTACTAGCCTCAGAGTTACACAATTCCAAGTCATAGCTTCAGCTGATTACCTTCCACAACACTTTTCCCTTTATTATAAACTACATAATCCATCAATGCTGCCCTGCTCATGCCCTTGAAATATGAGAAACAGTACATATCAAATCATCAACATCCAGACAAGATACACGCACTTCTCATCTAAGAACGTTAAATTAATAGAACAGACTGCACCATTTCTTCACCAAAATCATGATGGTACTACACGTTTACAGATGCTCAAAAACATCCGGTACACACATTATCAGTAATAAATATAACATGTATTTCTTTGAGCAAATCAAATATCAACCATGAAGCTTCTACTCCTTGACACTGATTCTTTATATTCAGGTCATAAAACCCCTACTATATGAACGAGTCAAATTCAGTGAGGTTGACTGTTGCTCCAAAGAAACTCTTAGCTATTACCATCATTTGCTGCCAATTCATTCCTGCCTAAATCTTTGGCATGAAAGCTTTCCTTCTCCTTTGGTGCCTTCCATATGTGCCACTTCTACCTTCATTCGTGTTAGAGTTGTCTTGCCGAACCGTTACACATGATCCTCTCTATCTATACGCGTGCCTTGCCTCCAGCTCATCTTTCATCATGTAATGATCTCCCAAAATAGAAAACTCAACCATCCCATCATCCATATCATTCTTCAATCAAATTTGCCAAGATCGCTGGAGAATAATGAATGTTAGGATCATGAGGTCACTGTAGTCTTCCACTTAATCATCAATGTCCATCCTTCAAGAATAATGTCTGATCACGAGCTTTTGCTAGGACTGAAGTCTCTAAAGTTTTCTAAAAAGTTAACACCTATGAGGATGTCAATCGCATAGAATCATCCAACCTCTATTTCATCGTGAAAGCTGCCAGCGTCTAAATCATTTGTCGACAGAGAGCCATGCTCCAGACTTTGGCTTATTCCTGCACTAACTCCACCTTTGAAACTTCATGCAAACGCTCCTTGTGAGTTCTTATCAACTACAACAGCACTTCATCGTCTCTTTCTCTTCATCAAAAGAAACCTGTAACCTGATATTTTATGTTCATGAAAGGCACAATGAACTGGCACGTTGCCTTAGTCTGAAAAGCCCATGCATAGAACAAAAACTTCCTTCTCACTATGTGAACAGCTGTAGACTTCCATCGAGCAGCAGCTTCCTCCTTGATGACTCTAAGTCCATTGAGATCTTCTAGTTATTATGGAGCATAGCATCCTTCTATAGATCTGTACACACAAACCTGACGCAAGAGAGGGTCTCCAAAGACAAATCATGCACCATGATTTTTGCCTTCTTTCTTCAACTATAGTTGAAGCCAGATAGCATCATCAAATATGTCTATTCAGGAGTTTGAAAGTTCTTCCACACATCTGCAACTTGAGCTTTCCTTATCGTCTCTGTAGTAGAATAGCTTTCGAATGAACTGGATCCTTAGACATCATTCCTCAGAAGCACGAATTCGGCTAGCTCTGCAAGTAATTCTTCTTCCCTCGCAAAAACTCATACCAACATTCTTTTGATGCTGCAGCCCTTTATTTAAGATCAATCAAGAAGAAAACCATGTGCGATTAGAGAAGAGCGGCCATGTGAAGAGACGGTTGCAGCTCACTCCCGAGTCCCATGCCACAATAGAGTGCAAGCTCTGCCAAGGAATTGCCCTCTCTCGCTCTTGCTATAGGTGGAATATTGACCAGCTGAACCCGTTCACCCTCCAGAACCCCCCTTTTTCATGTCTTTTTCTTGCACACCCCAGCAAAAGCCCCGATTGTATCCTCTGTTTCCACACAGAAGGGCCGCACATAAGATGGAGAACAACCCGCCTGGCGATGGCTTCTTTTTTCCACGGTCTGCCACCGTCCTCTCTCCTCTTCATGCCCCTCCCATCAAGCATAGAACAGCCACTTCATCCATGTGTTGCACCCCAATCCTCAGCCCGCTGGAACGAAGAAGAACTCCGAGGAAAAAAATTTTGCACCCTATATCTCAGTGGATAAGATAAGAAGAGATGCCCCCCCCCCGCTTCCCAAAACATCCAGCGGCTCTCTGCGTCTTTTTTCACCTTGAACAATACGAATAAGAGATAAACTAGTTCCACCAATAAAAAAATACTTGCAAATGTCACAATCAGTATGATGTTGCTTCTTCAAACCAAAAGCATGACAAGAATCATCAAGACTGTAGTGACAAGCATGACAGCCATTACAGCCAGGCCATAATTGTTTCCAATTTGAGTTGTTGTTCTAGAAGCTCTTGGAAAACAGCCTAGAGCCTGTGCTTGCTTGATGATGGAAAAAGTCGCAGATCTACATGCTCTGGAAATTTTGTGAGGTAGGCTGCCTGCCCCATATATCTTGCTAATAAACATGGAAAGACGAGAAATGTGAAAGCAACCTTTCATCCAATTGATTAACTCTTCAGGTACCTGCAATCAAACATATTTTCCTGGCCAAATAGAAACATATTAGTGCATAAAAACCAACTATTTTCTGAGCTAGCACTCACACACCATCCCCATGACTTCAGATGCCAAACCCTCTAAGCAAAAGCCCTATACATATAACGATAATTACGCTGCTAAGATCAAAGAAGAGATAGATAGACTGGTTGAAGCTGGATTTATCTACGAGATTGAGCACACGGAGTGGGTATCCCCCATCGTTGTGGTGCCCAAGAAAAATGGAAAGCTGCGCGTATGCATTAACTTGAAGAAGGTTAATGCAGCCACTATTCGGGATAACTATCCGCTTCCCATCACAGAACATCTCTTAGAAAGAGTGGCAGGCAAGGAAGTCTACAGCTTCCTTGATGGATTTTCGGGTTACAATCAAGTAGCCATAGCTCCAGAGGATCAGCATAAGACGGCCTTTGCCACAGAATGGGGCATTTTCGCCTTTAGAGTAATGCCATTTGGGCTTACCAATGCACCAGCTACCTTCCAAAGGTTGATGTGCCATGTGTTTAAAGAGTTCCTGAGGAAGAATTTAGAAGTCTACGTTGATGATCTTTGTGCTCATTCCAACATTAGACAAACCCATATCCCTGAACTCAGACAAATCTTTGACAAATGTAGAGAATATCAAGTCTGCCTGAACCCAGAAAAGTGCGTTTTTATGGTCAGGCAAGGCAAGATTCTAGGACACATAGTGTCAAAGAACGGCATATCTACTGACGAAGAGAAAGTGAGAGCTATAGCAGAATTACCTAGGCCAAAGAATGTCAAGGAAGTACAAGCTTTCATGGGGCATTGTGGTTATTACCGACGATTTATACACATGTATGCTGTCATTGCAAAGCCCATGTACGGACTTCTGACTAACTTTGAGTGGACGGATGAATGTGAGAATTCCTTCCAGGAGCTTAAACGAAGATTATGTTCAGCACCAATCTTGACCACACCAGATTGGAATAAGCCATTCCATGTTCACGTGGATGCATCCAATTATGCTATTGGATGTGTGCTTGCTCAACCTACTGGTGAAGGTAATATGGATCTTCCAATTGCCTATGCCAGTAGACAGTTGAATGCAGCTGAACGAAATTACACCACTACGGAGAGAGAAGGCTTAGGCATGGTTTATGCAGTTAAGAAATTTAGACACTATTTGCTTGCAAATAAGTTTAAATTTTTTACTGATCATCAAGCATTGCTATACCTCGTAAACAAGCCATGCAATACAGGAAGATTAGTGAGATGGTTTCTCTTGCTAATGGAATATGATTTTGAGGTTGTGGTAAGGAAAGGGAGGACTCATTTGAGAGCAGATCACCTCTCTAGGCTCACATCGGGAGAAGCCCCACAAGGAGTGTCAGATGACCTTCCTGATGCTTACTTGTTTAATTTGGAAGTGGTGCCGCAGTGGGCTAAGCCATTGGCACCAGTATTGCTAATCATCCAGTGGTAAACACAAATCATCCAGTGGTAAACACATGGAATAAAGAGGTTGTAAAAGCCCAAAAGTACCACATCATGGCTGGAAGTATGTACAAGCACACAGATCAAGGGATCTTGGCTTGTTGCGTAGAAGAGGATGAGTACGCTAAATGGTTGCAATTAGCACATGTAGGTGCATTAGAGCAACACTACTCAAAGCAACGAACTTTACAGACTCTAAAGAGACTCGGAGTGCATTGGCCAACTATGGAAGCTGATGTCCAAAAGTTGTGCAAGGAATGCCCAATCTGTTGCACTAAACCACCTGTGGAACACGCCACTCTTTATCAAGTATCCATAGTGCCAGATTGGAGTGAACCACTAGTATCCTTCCTGAGGACGAAAGCATTCCCTCCAGACATGACTCTGGCTAGGAAAAGGAGTTTAGAACAAGAAGCTCTGGATTACTCACTCATTGGTGATAATCTATATAAGCGTGGTAAAGATGGTTACCTGAGACTGTGTGTCCATGAGAGTGAATATCTTAAGATCTTGGAAACTGCTCACCAAGGTGTAGCAGGAGGGCACTCTGGACCAGATAGGGTGATCAAGGCGATACTATTTGCAGGTTTTAGGTGGCCTACCCTTCACATGGACGCACATACCTATGTAAAGCGATGTGATGTCTGTCAGAGAACTTAGTATCCTATACGAAAAGATGAGATGCCGCTGAAACCTATGATGGGTGGACGTGCATTCTCTAAGTGGGGAATAGACTTCGTAGGTCCTATTAATCCCCCAGCTAAGGGTTCCCATGCTGAATACATTATTGTTGCAACAGACTATCTAACTAAGTGGGTAGAGGTAAAAGCCACGACGAAGAACGATGCTCAAACAACTGCCAAATTCTTGTTTGAGAATGTATTCACAAGATACGGGCTACCTATAGAGCTTGTAAGTGATAGAGGCACTCACTTCTTGAACGAAGTAATTGAGAATCTACTCCAAGAATTCTTAGTCATACATAAGAAATCTGCCCCCTACCACCCTCAAGCTAATGGACAAGCCGAGAGCACCAATAAGATCTTATGCAATGTACTGACAAAATTAGTAAACACTAAACGCTCTGATTGGGACAAACAACTACACCATGCTGTTTGGGCATACCGAGTCGCCTATAAAACGGTACTCCAAGCCACACCCTTTCAGATGGTATTTGGCCAAAACGTTGTGCTACCCTTGGACTTCTTGATTCCTACATTGAGAGTAGCACAAGAGCACGAATGGAAGGGTCATGAACTCTCCTCTAGACTTTTTGACCTTGAACGATTAGGAGAAACAAGACTGAGAGCAGCTGCAGGAATATATGCAGCTAAGAAGAGACAGAAGGCATACTTTGATGCCCATGTGAAGGATAAGGGCTTGAAAGAAGGAGATCTAGTTTTAGTCTATACACTGAAACAACATGCAAGGAAGCTAGAAAAGAGAGGCTACGGACCTATGATCATTAATAGGATCTCCACGAGTGGAGCAGTACAACTGGCCACATTAGAGGGTGATATTCTCCCAAACTATATTAGCAGATACAGAGTCAAGTTGTATCAAGAACCCCTCACGGAGGAAATGCTCAGTCGACTCAACACTGCTAAGAGACGCAAGGAGGAAGAAAAGCGAATTCGAGAAGAAGCTCAAGCAGAAGCTTTAGAACGCATCAGAAGGATGAAATTAAGAAGACAAGGCAGAGAGCACCCTAGGCAAGATGCATACGCAGATCAATGATATGACATGGCTATGTGTGAAGTTTCAGGTGTTAGCTCACATAAGATAAGTGATCGACGTCCTTTCATAACCTTAGATATAGGACAAGGAAAGAGTGCAAGGACTGTAAGAGCCTTGATTGACTCAGGTGCAGCCACTAGTGCTGTTAAATTGTCTTACTATCAAGAGTTGCAATTAACTGTCAATCCTGTGGAAGCATATCTCATAGGATTGGGAGGCGTGGAAACCCCTTGCATGGGCGAGGTGGAACTTCCCCTCTACATTCATGATGAGGCAATGACAGTTAAAGTACTAGTGTGTCAAGATGAGGACCTCACGGAACCCCTTGTCTTGGGTCAAGACTGGATCTATGACCAAGCAGTCAACTTAAACCTAAGAAGTGGACTTCTTCAGGTGTGGGTCAATCATAGTCGAATCACAGTAGAGTTAGATAATGAAGCACTCAAGGAATTAGGAAAGGCACAGACTCCTGGTCCCTCCAGGGGTGCACATGAAGTTGACCATGCTGTTCTTGTCCAAATCTATGTGTTGCAGAGGAATGCTATGCGCAAAAAAGGAGTCAGGGATGCAACGGAACTCCCTTCTTTTCCAAAAGCCAGAAGGAGGCAACAACCAAAGGTGGGTCAAAGGTAGAAGAAGCAGAGTACTACCTATGCCGGAAATCAAAAGAACCTGCGCAGCAGAATGTCTCAGCAAGTGAACCGAGTGTGGGTGCGAAAAGGCGAACACCCGGTTGCACTCACGCCAACCACACGGGCAAAGCCTCTTATTAGTAACCAACAACACGTCACTAATAAGAAGTCTTTCAGAAATTCTTCTGCTAACGTGAAATCTATTTGGGTGCCCAAGAAGTCGATGAAGGCTAGCCCACAATCAAGACAAATTTGGGTGCCTAAGGCTTGCTTGCGGGCGCAAATAGCTACGCCGAAGCCACAACCTATACAGCGTAACCCATTCACTCGCACAGCCAGCATTCACTCGTTTTCAACACTCAAGAACACACCAAGGCCCATGAGCACGAATATAATCGCTGGTAAATGGGTCCCTAAAAGGCCTCATTTTCAAGCCGGTACACCTATAAAGCTCTCTAGAGCCTCTACGACACCAAGAACAACACACATCCACTGCATTTGGCAGCCTAAGACCTGTAATGAACCCCCCGACCCCAATTTGTAAATTCATCCACACTTACTAACTGCATTAGTCTCCTAGGACTACCCAAGCATTAACTACACACACTGTCTTCGTGCACTTACTAACCACTAACTCACCATCTACCTCATGTTAATGTTGTAACGGGGACAACAACGGATTTATTCTGTCCATTACGATGTTAACACGTGGTTCTATATTCTCACAGAACCAACCAGCAAACAGGGCCATGGCAGAAGCAGGAGGTGCCAGTTCTCAAGCCGGATCCGGTGCACAGATCGTGGACATAGAAACACTCCTCCTCGAGCCACATCTCACCACAAGGCCGCAAGAACTTCAAGCCGTGCATGTGCTCCCCATTCAGGATCCTCCTCAAGGACACACTTCTCAAGTAGGTAAACACGCTCACTGGTTCAGTGATGTCGCGGGACCATTGGGCGATGGAACCTATTTCTGGGAAGCAGAATTGGAATTTAATGGTAAATGGGGACGATACCACTTTTTCACGCGCGAGTTTGAAAGCTATCAAAACGCCAAAGTCATGCGATCCGTATGGACCAAAGCCGGCTTGGACAGTTACTTCAGGGCCCACTTACCAAAGCCAGATTTCTTACGCTGTTCATATCTTATCAGTACCATCACGCCAAGCAAGGCCAAGGGAGGCGACAGCACCTTTGTGTTGCCCTCACTGCTGCCGGGTAATGAGCTTAAAAGATTCAAACTGACCCTTAATCTGGTACGAGAAGTGTTGGGCATGTATGGCATGCACATCCCCACGGAAAAGGAAACAATGGTTCCAGGTCGAATGAAACACAAAGATCTTAATAAGTTGAAGGATATGGTAGCGATGACACCAACCATCGCTCTACACCTGCGGACCATCATGCAACATTTTGCTTTCCCCGCCCAGGAAAGATTCACAATGCCCCCAAAGAAAATATGGTTCAGCTTGTATCTGGCAGAGACAGAAAGCCTTCCAATCAATGTGCCACACTGGATCATAGATCAGATCCACCTAGCCCATCAAAGGTGGAACAAGAAGCAGAAAAATGTGCTTCATGGATGTTGCGCTCTAACCAAGATAATCTACCGATGTCTGGCCTACGATGTGCCTATTCAGAGGGCACTCATATGGCCCCGCGCCCAGGAATTCCAAAGAAGACTATCAGCAGCAGGTCCCCCATCAAAGAAGATGAGGGGGGGAGTACAACTACCCTGTGCTCAACCAAGGGGAGCCACCACTACACCAGAAATTACCCCTCCCCAGACACGACGCATTAGGCCATTCACAATCCGGCTACCAAGACCAAGCACAGAGGGGCCTAATCTGGTATTTCCACCTGTCCCATCAGATCTGGAATTCCCACAAGGTTTTACTCTCAACGATCTCACGGATGAAGAAGTGGCTAGACTGATTTATGACTCTAATCTCGCGACAGAAGCGCCGAGGAACAAGAGACAGAACAAGAAGAAGAAACCTACGAGGAACAAGAATATGATGAGCTTTCCGAGCTGGCAAGTGCCCCTGCGTATTCGGCACAAATCAAAAGACTATATCGAACCATGCAACTAGTTCAAGAACAACATAAAATGTCACTGGAAGCGAGCAAGAAACTCATGAACTAGTTGCTAGCTGAGGAAGGTGTGGACGATATGTTCATTGAGTCCATAAACCTTCATGCCGACGTAGTAGGAGTGGATGAGGCCATCCATGAGGCAATGACCTACATTCACAGATTTGAGAAAAGGGTTCCCGCTCGTCCCATGCGGTCCGGGAAACAAATTCATATCAATGTATCCGCACCAGGAGAGACAACGCAAGCAGACGAACATCAGGAAGCACCATTGTCACCACCATCCCCACCTCGCACTACACAATTCACTCCACCACATGACACTAGCACCACCACGTCCACTACCACCACCATTGTCATGGGTATCCCACTCTCTCCGCGAATCCAATTCGGGGGAGTCACCATGCCCACCTTCACCACTCTTTTCACTGACGTCACATCCACTCCACCCACGATCCCCATCTACACTGTCACTCTAACAATTGACACTATGGAAACATCACCTGCCACAGCACCGCTCCCTCCCCCCATGCCACCTTCATCTCCCATACCCCCTCCACCCACATCTCCACTTGCATCCACATCATCCACAACTCCCTTTCCCGGCCCCATTCCCCCTGCATCTTCACCCCTCCCAGCATCGTTTAATGTAAATAGCATATTTTTAGCATTAAATCAATGCGTATATCAGCTTCAGAATGAGTACAGAGCGCTGGACGGCCGGTATCAACAACTGACAACACACCATCAGAACTTACAAAGGCAATTTCACGTTCTACAAGAGGAAAATGCAGAAGTGAATCAACGCTATTCAATGCTTGAGCAGGCTCACCAAACACTATTGGAGGCACCCCAACCATCGACAGAATCAGGTGTAAAACAACTAGAAGCTTTGCTCGAAGTATACCAGGCCGATAACCTGCGAGTCAGACGCAACTTGGCGCTACTACGGAAACATATGGCCACAGCACTGGAGGAGAACAAAAGACTGCAAAAACAAAATGAAGAGAATCTGGAAGCGGCAATGGAAGGCTCCCCTCACGAGATAGATCCAGAGCAGTTCAAAGCAGTTCCCACGGAGACGATGAAAACCATTTTGGAAAGCTATGCAGATCTCCTGGAAGCCCATGATGACTTGGAAAGAGAGCGTGACACACTTCAGAGCAGGCTTAAGGAACAGGAAGAACAACCGAAGAGTGTCCCATCAACCTCCACCTCAGACGAAGTAAAGGCCTTAACTGAGCAGGTAGCAGAATTACAAAAGAGGTTACTGACATACGAGAGGCAGCCATCTCCAGTGGTCGAACCAGAGCAAGAAGAGTTGATCCCTATTGAGGTGGATGATTTGTACGAGGAACCGTATGTTCCTATGCCAATGCCAGGCGGGCGACGAACCTCAGAGGGACTAGACACATTGGAAGTGGAAGCACCCGAATGGCTTCAGACACTAGAAAGGACAGCGAACACTCACGAAGAACGGGTGGCTATTCAGATCCAATCACTAGCAAACTTAGAAGAAACTGTCATAAAGTCTGAATACTTTAGAAGTATGTCTCATCATAGATGGATTGGCACCAATGATGACCAATATGTGCCATTCTATATACTTTTGGCCGATTACAACGCGGAGATTCAACGATAATGTGGCAAGCCTCCCACATTTGCTACACAATTTGGTCTAGATGATATACCGTGGTGCTCAGCGTGGGTCCATCCATCAACCCACCTGGAGAATCAGGCTTTTGGAAATGTATCCTGAAATGGTCCGAACCTGGAACAACATGCCGTTGTTTATCAAATACAATCCTTGTTACATTCCAGTTCTTCGAAGATGCACTTGGCCTGAATTCACTATTGCCGTCAGAGACATCAAAGCCTACGCAAAATGATTGAATTATGTTTATCTGGCACCTACACGAGGACCCCCCACGGTCAACTATATGATTTCTACAATCCGTCACTGGAGTATTCGGCTACGCAATAATCCTGATGTGATGGCCCAGATGTGTATGAAAATATTTGAATTAATGCTGATCACTTTCAGGACGTTTAAGAACATTAAGGACCCTCACTTCTCAGGTGCAGGCTTTGTGACAGGAAACCAGGATCTAGTGTACGATATGAGTACCACCCCGTCAATTGAAGTAATATATGCTTGGCACGCCAGAATCAAATACCTCCCAGCCTGCTTTAAACAGACATTTGAGGAGATGTTCATCACCGGATTCAGGGAATATCACTCCGAAATCTTTATACCCAGACCATCACATCTCCTCCAATTATTTGCTGTGGAGAGAACTATTTACTCAGAACAATTGAGGGTGCCTCATCCAGATGTTCCCGGACCTGTGAATTGGGATGAATTGCTCACAGATCTAGCACGCGGCTTGCGACTCGAAGAACACCACCTAGCCTCCGATGTCGTCCAATACTATGTTCAAAAATCCTCTAGACAAGGGTCTGTCAGGGGCGACAGACGCGAGAGTGGGGGGGGGGGGTGTTGGCAGCAGTCAGGGAACCGAAGGAGCCACAAGATGAAGAGAGTCAGAGCGAAGGGACAGCATAGGCAGACATGGCAGTCAAAGAAGATCTGGCAAATAGGCCAATAATTTTCCTCATGAAGAAGCAAGTATGAGCATTCATGCAAATCTAGCACTTAGGCAACCCTTTAACTTTTCAAAAACCCTTACACCAATTAAAAGTGATTCTCATCACTAAACACCATTGTAAATACCATTTCATATTTTTGTAGCTCCATTTTGTGCAAGCCAAGGAGTCCTTGAGCTTGAGGAGCTTTAGAAGTATCTACCTGCCAATTTTCGTAATTTTTAGATCTCGTTTGAGCCCTCAAATAAGCCCTGGAACCTAATTTTTAACTAGGCCGGACACTAGGTCTGAACAGGGCCAAAGCTAGTCAAAAACTATAAAAGGAGCTAGAGAGCTCATTTTTGGGGTTAGATTGTAATTGAAACAAACCTGCAAGAGCTTTTTGAAAGTAAATTAAGAATTCCATTGCTTCTCCCTCTTTGTCTTGCCGTGTGTGCGCGTGTGTGTGTATGTGTGTGCATGTTTGTGTGCTTCTCACTCACGCACTTGTGCCTCCACTTGCTCGAGGTCTTCATACCATCCTCACATCTTCCCGGATTGACATTAAAGGGGGTGCTACTCATCACTGAGCTACACTCCCCTAGGTTATCCTTGATGTCGATGCATATGTGTAAACACTCATCTATGGTCCAAGGGTCCTTTAGGTACACATAGGATCTTAACTTGGTACTCAGAAATCCATCTAAGAACAAAGCCACTTGTTTGGCTAGTGTGGGTAACTCAGGAACATGACATCTCTCTAGATATTGCCTGAATCTTCTTCCTGCAAGTCTCATGATCTCTTGAGGTGTCTGCTTGAAACTATGAATCAATGAGGAAGTATATGTCATATACCACTCTTAGAGAATTCAATAATGAATGCCTCCAGAAGTTGGTCTATGTTCCTGAAGTGTCTCTCATTTAGTGGTTGAAACCATGTAAGGGTTGTGTTCCTAAGGGTTAGACCAAAGGCATTGTATTGCATGAACAGGTCCTCAACTTGTTCAGCTCTTAAGACTTGTCTAAACTCGGCTACATGATCGTATGGGTCTCCAGTGCCATCGAAGTAATTCTTCATGGACTTAACCAGTTGAGTTGGCCTCAGGGTCCTAGTGTGTTCTCTAGGCCTTGGCAAAGGAAAATCATCAGCATTTCTTTGGTTTCTTTGGGCTCTAGATCTCTTAGTCTCTTCTCTATCCGTTTCTGTTCTCATCTGCTCTCTCCCTAATGGGTTAACAAAGCTCGCCTCGGGTCTATCTCTACTCCTTTCTCTTTGAGTCCCATGAGCTTGAGATGTTCCAGCTCCTTGGTGGCTGTAGGAGACATTAGATCTTGGATGGGGAAAAATGAATTCACCCTTCCAAGTATAGGCACGCCTGCCATACTCGGTGACCACGAAGATCCTCCCTGACATATTGTCTAGGTAGGTTACTTTGCCTGGGGTATCAGGGTCTTTAAACTCATAGATTGTGAGAGCTCCTACTTCATGAGAATGGTCATGCTCATACCTCCAAAAATCCTCATTGGTTTCTCTGTTTAAAAGCAAATCTATGCTTTTATTGTCCTGGGGAACCCACTCTGGAGTCATGATTCTAGTCAGGACTGATTTGCCATGGGGAGTCATTGGCTCTCTCCCTAACTTCCCTTGCTCTATGTCACCCATGTTAGTCTCTGCGATCACATTTCCGAACTCGTCTGTCCAATCTGGAAGGGTGGTGACTACATAAATATTCCCTTCTTTATCTAGGTATGCTCCATCCTCGAACTTGACTACCGGATGTTCTAGTCCATGGGGTTGATCGGGGTTCTTAATCTGGACCATAGATCTTCTCAGACCGTCTTCATAGATGTGAGCAACTAGACGATTAGTCCTGATATATTCCAATTGAGTCTTGTAAGGTCCTTTTGGCTTTTCTAGGTACGCCACCCCTTAACTACATACTGGTATCTCCATGTGATAGGACATCTCAAAATCGCTTGTTTCTGATCTTGGAGTGTATGGGTAATCACTCAACTGCTGGGCCCAAGACCTAGCAGTGTGATTGACACTAACTTCAGAAGATCTGAGGCTTTGTCTGTCTCAGCCTAAGTGTCTTCCTGACCTAAGGTTCATATGCCTGGTTTCTCTACTCCTTTGGTCCCAGGTACACTCTTGTTGTAGGTTAATTTGTACCAATCACTTTGTTCTTTTTAGTTGAATATTGTGTTAAACCCTTGTTTGGAATCACGTCGTCAGGGTTACTTAAGTGAATTTCACACTTGATATTTGATCGATTCAAGTTTACTTTTGTTCCTTAGAATTTTTTGCACTTAAGATCTACTTAATGCTTGTACTTAGTTGATTAGTTTTCTTGGACTTGATACGTGCCTAGCGTTGCTCTAATTAATCACCACACCTAAGTCACACTTAGCCTAACCTAGGAATTGACAAAGGAGGGTTGAGAGAACTTCCAACCTTAAGTCACTTGTTGATCAGATTGCTACACAAGCCCAGGTAGCCTTCTCCCAAGCTCAGTGCTCACCCTTGCTAGCTTGATTTGGAATGCCTTGATTGGGCACAATGTTCTTGCAAGGGTTCACCTGTTAATATTGCCTTGGATTACAATGAATTGATGGACACACCTCAAAAAACATAGGGCCCCCTGAGAATAGCTCTCTACACCCCCAAAATCCTATGGATACCTAAGTCCACCTAATGGACAACTTAAAACTACTTGTTCCAATGAGGTTTTCAATGAGACAGAAATCTCCTCAATCGGAGTTCCTATGGTGAAGCTATGACCATTCAGGCACTTAGGGGTCAAGACAGGCTCTCAGGGTTCAGGGAATTCATCTACGGTTTTCTATGTACTTGCCCACTTCTAAGGCTCTAAGGTAGTCCCAATGTGTCAAAAATCAAGCCCAAAATTTCCTCAATTCAATTAATTATTTCACCCCAAAGAATTATTTGTAAAGCCAGTGTATCACGATAGCTAGGGTCGATGTCTCGCGATAAGTGGATGTGTTGCGATACACCGAAGTGTCGCGATAGATCAAGGTGTCACGATAGACGGAGGTGTCATGATAGACTGAGGTGTCGCGATAGACCGAGGTGTCACGATAGACCGAGGTGTCGCGATAGGTGGGGTGTGTCGCGATACACGTGTGTGTCGTGATAGACCAAGGTGTTGCAATAGGTGGGGTGTTTTGCGATACACGGGTGTATCATGATACATGGGTGTGTCGCGATAGACCAAGGTGTCGCGATAGGTGGGGTGTGTCGCGATAGACCGAGGTGTCACAATAGACCAAAGTGTCGCGATAGGTGGGGTGTGTCGCGATAGACTGGGATATGGTGAATTTTACTGATCAATCTAGTGATTCTAGGTGCTCTCAGGCTGCACTGTGTCGTGGTGCACTCAGGATCCTGATAGGGCCAACTTTCCAGTGTGTTGCGATAGCTCAATCTCGATGCCTCGGGGCTTTCGCAGAGAATTTCAGTACCTACTGAGCTTGTTGGAGATGGTGAGGATGCTGCAATCTGCAAGAATCATGCAAAAAACATACAAACACAACAATGCACACTCGCTCTCTCTCAAACTCTCATCAAGCAAATGAGGAGAATGAAATGGAAGTGGGAATATGAAAGGAAGATGGAGATGGAGATGGAGATGGAGAAAATGGTGAAAAACAAGAAAAATACCTACTACTTACCATTCCAACGTGTCCTCTATACGTCTTACCATCACACGCTCGTCCTCAAAGCTCAGTCCTTGGCAACGGCGCCAAAATTTGGTGTAGCTCAATGATGAGTAGCACCTCCTTTGATGTCAATCCGGGAAGACATGAGGATGGTATGAAGACCTCGAACAAGTGATGGCACAAGTGTGTGAGTGAGAAGCACACCAACATGCACACACATACACACATGGCAAGAACAAAGAGAGAAAGACAATGGAATCACTTCTATTGCAAAAGAGTTCTCATACAAGTTCAAATCTACCACAAGCTACCCCAAAAATGAGCTCTCTAGCTCTATTTACAGTTTTTGACTAGCTTTGGTCCTGTTCAGACCTAGTGTCTAGCCTAGTTAAAAATTAGGTCCCTAAGCTATTTTGGAGGCTCAAACAAGCTCTGAAAATTATGAAACTTGGTAGGCAAATATTACTAAAGCTCCTCAAGCTCCAAGAATCCTCGGCTTGCACAAAATGGAGCTACAAAAAGGTGAAATGGTATTTACAATGGTTTTAAGTGATGAGAATCACTTTTAAAATAATGTAAGGATTGAAAAAAATTGATGGGTTGCCTCAGTGCTAGATCTGCATGTATGCCCATACTTGCTTCTTCCCGTATGATGCCAACACAATGGCACTCTAACTATCACAGAGCAAACGAGGTACATGCTAAGGTAAACCCATATCATAAGCAAAACAAGAAAGCTACAATGCTTCCTTATATGCCTCACTTGCTGCAAAATACTCTACTTCTATGGTGGAAACAACTATACATTCTTGAAGACAATATCCCCAAGAGATAAAACCTCCAACAAATGAAAAATGCACCTTGGTGGAGACTTATGATTGTCTACACAACAAGCATAGTCAGAATTTGTGTAACTAATAATGGATGCTTTCTCTCTACCTAAGCATAGACACTTGTCCTTAGTGCCACTCAGATATCTTAAAATCATCTTGGCTTCTTCCCAATGTTTCATGCCACGATTAGACAGATATCTCCTCACAACTCCCACTACAAATGCAATGTCTAGTCTCGTAGCTACCATAGCATACATGAGACTACCAACAACAGACCGATAGGGAATTTTGGACTTGAATTCCTTTTCCTCATCCAATTTGGGGAAACCATCCTTTCTCAATTTCACATATGTGGGTAAAGCTGTACTCAATGCCTTTCCACCTTGCATATTGAACCTGTGAAGAATCTTGACATTCTGACCCTTTTGTTTTCCCCGATCCTGTTCTTCCCGAAAGGCTCAAATCTTGTGTGCTCCCTATGGAAGATTTGGAATTTAAAGTCAAAAGCTTCACAAGAATAAGTGAAGATTGGAAGTGGGTAGTCGGTATCAGACAAAACGACTTTATCTGGTTTCGGATCCATGGCATCTAGATTGTGGAATCTTGGAACATTAGAAATGCCAAGAGGCTATGGAACAAAGGCTTCAAAAAATGGAAACATCTCTAGAAGCAATACACCAACCAATGGATTAACTTTGAGGATGTTGACCCTAGCATCAACATTTCCTATGAAGAATGGAACACTTTACAAATCAGACATCTCGCCTGGGACCGCTCTAAAGTTCACCTTCTCATGGGGTAGGACACACTGAGCTTGCTTGGTCTCAAATGGCACAATCCTAATTTCCTATCAAAAATCTCAAACATCAGAGAAACCATTGATTATCAAGTAAACTTCAACTTGTCGTGGACGCGGCTTCGATGGGACATGAAGTTCATAGCTATCTGGCACTCCCTCATAGACATCAAAAAGTTTGTCCTCTTATGGCAAATTCTTCATTGTGGAATCTAGACCAACTTTAAGGCTAGCAAAATTTGTGGGATACCTCCCTGGTGAAAATGTTGCCACCGGTCCATCGAAGATGTTTCTCACATCTTCTTTATTTTTCCCAACTCCAATAGGCTCTAGTAGATTGTCAAAAAGAAAATTAGACTTCAGAAACATATCAGCTAGAAGTAAGCTCTGCTTAGAGAAGCGATCGGCTTCTCCATGGCTCTCTAGAATACCATTAGAGGGGAGGTCCTATGGATGATCAAGCAGGAAAGATGTGCTTTTAACTTTGGCGAGTCCCCCAAAGAGTGGTTGATTGAGAAATCATTGTTCCTCCTTGGCAAAAGGATCGCTAACTGTAAAAAATCCCCCCCCTTAGGCATCATCATGTGATCCTTTTGATCAACAATAAGCTTAAACCCAAGTGGGCCCCACATGAGGGTGATTAACCTTCTTTGTAATGCCATCTAAACTCTGTAAAAGCTTCACTTGCTCTCTGGGACTCAGGGAATCCCGTAGGCACTTGTCCCCTCCTCTTGTACTTTTCTTCTAATTAATTCAAGTCCAAGAGAGTAGGCTAAGACCGAACTTATAAAGACTTTGAATCACTTGTACATTACATGGAAGCAATATACATACACTTGTGACCATCATTGTCTTGCTTCTTCAATTCTCTGCATCATCATCTTCGCCAAGAGTAATCTTGCAGAGGTTGCTGCTCTCTCTCCAGAGCTCCAAATTGAGTGGAAGATGGCTCATTGGAAAGATATAAGTATCTAGTTTACGCCTATAAATTTTCAAAGCATTTGGTTTAGTAGATTGGGAGAGATCTGGCTTTGTCTGTCTCAGGGTCAATCTCTGCATATTCCTGAAAAATAGGAAGTACCACCGGTGAACGTCGCATTCATTCCTATAGCATATTTTGCTTATTCTTTATACTTTTGTGCATTCTATACACTCAACCCTATGTGTATCACTCCCATATAAAGGAGTTTTTCTAATTGTAATCACGCTGGTCGCTATGGGCATTTGAAGTTCATTGTGTCTTCCATAGATAGTAAATTTTTTGAGTTAGTCGACCCACGAACCTATCTGTTTTGTATCGACTCATTCTCCTTGATGCTCCAAAGTACATAGTGTGTTTCCTTGCACTTATAGCATTTCTATAAGGTCTATTTGAGTCTCCATAAGCTCAAGGGCTGGTCTTGTGCTAGTTGGCTTGACCAAACTTCATCGCTTCGAAACGCACTTTTCTACCTTCTACAAGCTTCTCCAAGTTCTTTCAGTGGTATCAGAGCTAGATCAAGATAGGTGACGGCTTTCCCTCAATGATCGAGAAGCTTGATCGACACAACTACACGGCTTGGAAAATCAGAATGGAGGCCTATTTGCAAGGTAGAAATCTTTATGGAATTGTAGCAGGTGATGAAGCTATGCCTATTCCAAGATCCAAAGGAGGACCTACACAAGAGGAGACAGATAAGCTCACACTTTGGTGCACAAGGGATGCTCAAGAAAGGTCGTACATACTGAACTCTATCTCTAACTTTCTCTTACCACATATTAGAGGATGCAAGACATCTCAAGAGACTTGGGATGCCCTCGAGACTTTCTTTTCTACTAGTACCAAAGCAAGAAAGAATCATCTTTGGAACGAGTTCAACCAAATGAAGAAGACACCTAAACAAACCATCACAGAGTTTGTTACCAAGGTCAAGGAGGTTGCAGATCAGTTAGAATCCATTGGAGAGCTGATTGAAGAAGAGGTCATCATGAGGCAAATTCTCAACAGCATTCGAAGTGATAAGTAATGGCAATCCTTCACAACGGCTTATGATCTCATCATGGATTTGCAAACCCCAGACTTCAACATCTTTCTTGGACAACTCTTCATTCAAGAAGCCAACAATAGCATAAAGGAAGGTAACTCCTATCATGGTAATTCAACCAGTGCTCTATATGCAGATAAGAAGGATAAGAAGCAGAAAGGCAAGAAGAAGGAAGAAGATGAAGAAGAGACTTCCCAAGCCAACTTCGCAAGCAAGAGCAAGTGGAAAGGGAAGAAGAAAGGACCAAAGCAAGACAAAGCCAAAGTTTAGAATGTTCAACCTTGTGCCATATGCGATAAGACCAACCACACCACTCAGAATTGCTGGTTCCATGGGAAGACCCAGAAAGGAAGTGGAAGAGGTGGATATGGCAGCAATAGAGGCAGAGGAGGACACAAGTTCAACAATAACAATAGAAGCTATAATATAAGGGACTACAACAATTATTCAGAAGATCAACCACATGAAGACTCATTGCTTCTCATGAATCTAAGCCACAAAGAAGGTAAAGAAGATGATCATTTGTTCTACATAGATTCAGGATGTTTGAATCATGTTGCAGGCAACATTGCTCTTCTGTCTGATTTGGAAAGTCCAAAGCATAGACATGAAGTGCAAACAAGAGATGACACAAATCACAATGTGCAGAAGATTGGTAATGTCAAAGCTTCCAATGGCAAGACAAACATTCTAAGTAAGGTTCTCTATGTACCCACTATCACTAAAAACCTAATAAGTGTAGGCCAAATAGTTGAAAAAGGCTTGCAAGTTAGGTTCACCCAACATGAAGCTTTTGTGGAAGATCCATGTCAAGGCTTCAAAAATATAGCCCGAGGTGAGAAGCATGGTAGGCTCTTTACTTTTGAAGTAGGAGAAACCAGGAACATAGCTCTATTCAACTTTGGTCTCAAACCCTAAGTGAGCTTGAAGTGTGGCATAAGAGACTTGCTCATGTGAATGAAAGAACCTTGAAGGATATATGTAGGGATCAAAGTGTTCTAGGACTGCCGAACATATCAAAGCAACACATGATCAACAGGTGTGATGCATGTCAGATTGGGAAGGCACAAAGAAAACCATTCAACCACAAAGGCTACATCCACAACAACTTATTGGACTTAGTACATACAGATGTATGGGGACCAAGTCAAGAACTCTCATTGGCAGGATCAAAGTATTATGTCTCATTTATTGACGACCATAGTAAATGGACTGTTCTATACTTTATCAAGATTAAGAATAAAGTGTTTGATTGCTTCAAGAAGTATCTTGCACATGTGGAGAATCATACAGGTAGATCACCAAAGAAGCTCAGATCTGATGGAGGGGGAGAATACTTCTCCAAAGAGTTTGATGAGTTCTTGCAAGACAAAGGTATCAAAAGGGAAGTGACTACTAGGTACTCTCCTCAACTAAATGGAATTCCAGAGAGGAGAAACAAGACATTGGTTGGATCAGCCCGAACAATGCTTGAAGAGAGGAAGTTGCCACATTATCTATGGGCAGAAGCTATTTCAACTATCGTGTACCTTGTCAATAGACTACCATCCAAATCACTTCAAGGTATGACTCCTTATGAAGCATGGCATGGAAGAAAACCTAGTTTTGGACATTGCAAGGTTTTTGGTTGTTTAGCATATGTTCATGTACCATCACAAATAAGAGGTAAGCTAGATGAAAGGGCAACAAAGGCAATGTTTATTGGATATGATTCAACTCAGATGGGTTACATGTTCTTCAATCCTTCAACAAAGAAATTCACTACAAGTAGAGATGTTGTGTTTGAAGAACACAGGTCTTGGTATGATGAAGACAAACAAAAGGTAACACTACCATATGATCTTGATTCTGACTCTCATCAATTAGGAAGCAAGCATGATACACAGGTCCAGGATCCAAGAAGTGATACAAACGATGACCAAGATGAAAGAGAAAATGATTACAATCTATGGAAGTCAAGAAGCAAAGCAAAGATGCAATAGGTTGGAGAATGCTCCAAACAAGCACCTAGAAGATTAGCAAGAGAGAAGAAACAACCAAAAAGGTATGGATATGATTCCACATTTGTTACGAAGCATTCAATCTACTTGGCAAAAGACTCTATTTGAGAGGAACCCTCAACCTATGAAGAGGCAAAGGGAAATCCTAATTGGGAAAAGGCCATGAACGAAGAGATAGATGCATTGAAGGAGATAGACACTTGGGATTTGGTTCCAATGTTACCGAATCAAAAGGTAATTGGTTGCAGATGGGTATATAAAGTTAAAAGAAATCAGATGGATCAGTTTGCAGGTACAAGGCAAGATTAGTTTCCAAAGGATGCTCACAAACTCATGGTATAGACTGAGGAAACATTCTCACCAGTTGCAAAGATGACTACAATCAGGACATTGATAAGTGTAGCTGCTGCAAGGAATTGGAGACTCCTCCAACTTGATGTGAAAAATGCATTCTTAAATGGTTGGATAAGTGAAGAGGTATACATGTCACAACCACCAGGTTTTGAAAACCCTAATCATCCATCTTATGTTTGCAAACTTAAGAAAGTATTGTATGGATTGAAACAAGCTCCTAGAGCTTGGAATTACAGGTTGGTTACATATCTTCAAGATCAAGGGTTCAAAGCTAGCAGCTCAGATCCTTCTCTATTCATGAAAAGGGATCACAATGAGGTTATCTATCTATGTGTATATGTAGATGATATTATTGTGACAGGTGATGATCTAAATGGCATTCAAAGGATCAAGAGACACATGCAAGAGGAGTTCAAAATCAGTGACCTAGGTGAGCTCACATATTTCCTAGGTATGCAGGTGATATACACAGATGAAGGAATGTATTTGACTCAAAGAAGATACATTCAAGATCTTCTTCTCAAGTTCAAAATGGAGAACACTAAACTTGCAGGTACACCTTTGGAGATGAATCATAAACTAAGTGTTTATTAAGGTGAGAAAATTGAAAACATTAAAGAGTATCAAAGCTTGGTAGGTAGCTTGATATATGCTCCTCATACAAGGGCAGACATCTCATATAGTGTGGGAGTGCTTAGTTAGTTCATGCACTCACTGAGAAGACCACACATGGATGCGGCTAAGAGAGTACTTAAGTATCTCAAAGGTACAATCAACGAAGGTATATTCTATCCTTACTCTTCACATTTGGATATCAAAATCTACCCAGATGCAGATTGGGCAGGAGCTAAGGATGATAGAAAAAGTACATCTGGTTACTTAGCATTTGCAGGTTTGAAGCTAGTGTCATGGAGTTCCAAGAAGCAACCAACAGTTGCTTTATCCTCAACTAAAGCAGAGTACAGAAGCTTGACCATAGCAACTAAAGAGGCAATATGGTTAAAAGCATTGTATACAGATTTGGGACTTGTGAGTTCCAAACCCCACATATTTGGAGATAATGTAAGTTCCATGCATCTAGTGGCAAATCCTATTTTCCATGCGAGAACAAGCACATAGAAGTCCATTACCACTTCATCGGGGAGAAGCTCATGGAAAAGGAGATTGACATTTCTTTTGTTCCTACTGAAAAGCAAGTTGCAGATATGATGACGAAGGCACTTGATGGAATAAAGCTTTGTATATTCAAAGCTATGGCAGGTATTCAACCTATCAGAGAATGAAGACTCAAGCATACTTTAGCTTGAGGGGGAGTTGTTGGAACATCAAGCTTACACTATGCTTGAGGTGGATTTGATCTACATCAAAGGCTATCACGTCGAAAGCATAGCCGTTGGAGAGTTCTTTTTCATATGCTCATTTATTGTATTTTTTGAGAGATTTTTTTATGGTTCATTTACCATTGTAAAAACCTTGAGCTTTACACATGTAAAGGTAGAAATATAGAGCCTAAATCCCACGAATTTGTGGTGGTTGAAGTTGCATTCAAGCAAGCAATCAATCACCTAAAAGTAGATCAAACTAGATCTTCACTTTTCCTAGATTGTAGGAAAGTGAATTGATTCCCTCCAACAACCATTCCCACCTTCATTTGAATTCAAATTCAACTTGTAAAATTTTTGGAACACTCCTAGAGTCTATATAAAGACTTGGAATCACTTGTACATTCCATGGAAGCAATATACATACACTTGTGACCATCATTGTCTTGCTCCTTCAATTCTCTGCATCATCATTTTCGCCAATAGTAATCTTGCAGAGGCTGCTGCTCTCTCCCCAGAGCTCCAAATTGAGTGAAAGATAGCTAATTGGAAAGGTATAAGTGTCCAATTTATGCTTATAAAGTTGCAAAGCATTTGGTTCAGTAGATTGGGAGAAATCTGATTTTCTCTGTTTCGGGGTCAATCTCTGTGTATTCCTGAAAAATAGGAAGTACCACTGGTGAATGTCGCATTCATTCCTATAGCATATTTTGCTTATTCCTTATACTTTTGTGCATTCTATACACTGAACCCTATGTGTATCACTCCCATAAAAGGATTGTTTCTAATTCTAATCACCCTGGTCGCTATGGGCCCTTGAAGTTCATTGTGTCTTCCATACATAGTAAGTTTTTTTAGCGATTCAACCCACGAACCTATCTATTTTGTATCGACTCATTCTCCTTGATGCTCCAAAGTATAGCATGTCTATAAGGTTTATTTTGTTGGTATATGCAATACCAATAGCACATGCGGAAAGTGATGGGCTGATTACCCACGAGATTGAAGCGAGAACCGTAATCGATTTTATTCTCTGTAGTCCCCTTTTGTATCTTAGCACTGAGCCACAACTTTAATGCATCTCTTAGCATAGCTTTATTCCACAAGCTTCATACATAAGGCAATTCTCAACAGAACATCATGCATATAATAATGCACTTGATCACATAAGTCTTTTGGTAATATTTTCTTTATGCAATTGCTTACATTCAACATGTCGAGTATCCCATTCGACTCATTTCTTACATTATAGACTTCAGCTAAATAACAAGGACATGCAGGATTTTATAACTCCCTTTATTTACCCTACATAGAAAATAATGCCTATTGTATGCTCCCTTTATATATAAAAGGAATTATGAAACTTGACTATTTTGCATCACAACACATTTCATTCAATCCCTGCATATATACGAGTCAATGGCATTGTTTATCAAAGAGTAACGCTGCTGATTATTCAGAACACTTCTCAGTTAGATCCGTGTGTTTATATATAAATATATTTCTAAGAATCATATCATGAATAATCTCACCTGTTCATATCTCCATTAACCAGGCATATGTTCTCCAACAAATATCTGCTCAAAAACATGTAAGCTTACAAATATGCTCGTTTATATCATCTCTAACATATGAACCTGCATCTGCACATATCGAAATCATCTTATAACGGTTGTTCATAACAGTTGTTTTCTCTGCTCATGCATATGAATCTACATCTGCACATATCAAAATCATCTTATAAAAATTATTCATAATAGTTATTCTCTTGGCTTTATATCCCTGCATATAAATCCTCCGCATCAATAAAATGATATGTTAACTTATCAATATATTCTGCATACGAAATCATGTCTACGCATATGTAAGTTCGTTCTTTAGCAAGTTGCCTTTCGCCTTTTATATCCTGCATATGAGTCTGTCACATCAATCATATATAAACATATGTCCTTTATCAACATTAACCATCCAGTCGAGACCTATACATTTAACTTCATTAGCTGTCAAGTGAACCATCATGTCTGTGTGTTATGCTCGACATGTTTCATATATAATCCCATCCTTTTTACCATTGGGATCTACACCAGCAAATCACTTCAAGCAGATGTATGATTCATGCGCATAAAGTATCCCATTATATCTCTCAGTGTAGCATGTCTGCAATACATTTATATGCAATAACTAAGAGTCACATCAAAACATACTTCAATGCATGTCCTCAAAGCGTGGGATCTCGTATAAATAAAACCATACTTCAACATCTCAGAAAACCATGCTTCAGCATACATACATATATATATATATATATATATATATATATATATATATATATATATATATATATATATATATATATATATACATATCTGCATATGTGTCAAAACTCACGCATTGTAATCACGCATTGCATATGCGTCAAAACTCATGCATTGTAATCGCGCATTGTCATAGAAATTCATGCGAATACTTTCAACATACATAATGCAAAATTTTCAAAACTATATATTACCAAAACGTTTGTCTACTTACACAATATTGCGATGAGCACAATATGGCTTACATCAATATTCGTTGATCTCCTTTGCGAACAGCTCATCACCATCTGAGCAAGCTTTCATAGTTATCATCTCCATGACGTACAGTACACAGAAGACAGAATAGCTCATCATCATGTGAGCAAGCCTTCATGGTTATCATCTCCATCATGTACAGTACACAGAACTCTGAAGCCACGGTGTTATGCGAGCCACACAGAGAGAGACGGTAGACAAGCATGGGGTCGACAAACATTAGATAATTCATAGCTACATAATGTCGCCCAGTGTTTCATTAGATCTTGTATGCTTATATACAACTAAGCTCCAGCGGCAAAGTCACCGCATTAGTACAAACTTCTAAAAAGAAAAGATGCGCTAGATTTCCTTGATTTAAGGAATATTATTCGTGAGAGTTTTACGAATTCTCTTTTGTGAAGAGTTTACTGTGTGCATTTCTTTTTGTTTTGTTTCCTTGTGTTTTATAAGATTTGGTTCACATGAATTGAAAAGAAAACTAAGTGCAAAATATTTAGGAGCTTTTTTCGATGCATTTTTTATAAGAAAAAAGAAAGTGTTACGAGCGGTGGATTTGGAGATTGCATGCTCCAACATATTTGGTTTCCATAAGCTCAAGGGCTGGTCTTGTGCCGTTTGGCTTGACCAAACTTCATCGCTTCGAAACTCACTTTTCTACCTTCTACAAGCTTCTCCAAATTCTTTCATGAGTCAGCATAGGACCACAGACATCATTATGTACAAGCTTCAATTTTTTAGTAGCCCAAACTGAACCATATTTTGGAAATGAGGAACGCTACATTTTGTCCAAAATAGAGCCTTCACAAACATGTTTTCCAGGTGCCTCAAGTTTGGGAAAAGAGGACACCATTTCAAATTTTTGCAGGTGTAGAAAACTAGCGAAACTCAGATGACCAAAGCGTGCATGCCAAATCTTTGCATCTGACATAGCATGTGAATCGTGTACTACACATGCCGAATCATTCACAAATCATTCATAGTCTATGAGCTTATACAAACCATGACATAAAATGCCAGAAGCAATAATCACGTCACCATTTGACAGATCATGAACTGTACACATGTCATCAACAAACTTCACAACCAAGCCAATCTTGGCTAATGCAAAAACTGATAATAGATTTTTCTTGATCCCCCACATAAACAAAGCATTTGACAAAGTGAAAGAACTACCATCAGCAGTAGTCAAAATGATCTTACCAACTCCCATAACAGGATAAGAGGAGTTGTTGGTGCATGTAACAGTATTCCCTATAGGGGAAGGCTCGAGTGAAGAGAAGAAATTGTGTTGCGAGGTAATGTGTTTGGTCGCAACACTATCAAAGTACCAAACATATGAGTCTACTATAGACATGCATTGCTCATGAGAAGATGGGTCAAAACCGCAAACAGTAACAAACACCCATTCTTCTTCCTCCATAAGATTAGCAGACTCTGTTTTTGGTGTAGAGGCCTCTACAACAACCATTCTAGCCTCCTTTTTCTTTGCCTCTTTTGCAGCCAGTTTTGGACAGTTCTTTATGATATGATCATTCCCTTTACAGAACTTGCAAAACAAATTCTTCTTTTCTGATTTCTTCTCATCTTTATCTTCCTTCTTCAAATGTGCAGCATTTTGAGATGTCTGTGTACTAGTTGAAGAGCTCAATTTTCCTTTGCCCTTTTGACTAGCCAGGAAAGCTTGATCTGCAACACCCATAATGGACCTGTTCTGCCTTGGCTGATCTTCCTACAATAGAGCAAAGACTAACTCATCAAATGACAAGGCATTTTGGATTGCCTTTCATCATCAACCCAAGAGTAGAAGCAAAACTCTGATATGAACCAGGAAGACCATTCAGAACAGTCTGCACAAGTGAGCTATCTAGTATAACCTCATCAATAGAAATCAACTGTTCCTTCAAGCCTTTCATCTTTGTTAGAAAAATATCCATAGAATCACTTTCATTCATGTGCTCACTCTCCAACTATTTTTGGAAGTAAGCAACACGAGCCTCATTTCTAGTTGGTACAATGTGGTAAGTGTATCCCAAGCATCCTTAGCTATTCTGCAAGAGCAAATGTGAGGAATAATGGCACATTTGACAGACAAAGCCATCAATGCATGTGTCTAGGTATCTCTGCCATCCCAACAAATCTGCTCTGTAGTAGGTGCATCCCAACAAATCATCATGTTCAACACCTTCTACATCAGCTTTAGTACTTGCAGTTGTAAGAGTTGAAGGTGTGATAGGATGTTTTTCAACACCTTGCACAATGTTCCATAGTCCTTTTGCAACCAATACATGTTGCATCGTATCAGCCCATAATGCATAGTTGTTACCATCCAACTTATCCTCAATAGCCAACATATGGAATACATCATTGCTTTTAGCCATGGCCGATGACAAAAATACCTTGATGCAAAAAATTGACTATATCTCAAAAAGTTGAATAGAAGTGCCCAGACGAATTCTACTAGACTTGTAGAAAAATTTGATATACTTATATTGGCGAACCAAAAGTGGTATATAGCTTTGGCACAAAAGGACAAAATAGCCTACACAAGCGCTATGATAGTGCGTTCGGAGGCCAAAACGAGCTCAGATCGTGATTTCGGCACCAGAAGGCAAAGCTATTTTGATCTCTGAAACACCCTGAGTATACGTACCAAATTTTGTGTGATTCTGAGACTGTGATTGGAGGGGTGTCAACAACACCCTAGATGAAGCAACGACCAACTCTGATACCAATTGTTGGAGTTAGACATATGCGGAAGCACGCAAACAGCACAAGGAAGAAGAAGAAGCTTGGAGCACAACACACAATATTGAATGTATTACCACTAGAACGTACAAAGATAAGTAGCTCATTAAGGAAATATGCATATACACAAGCGGAGGGGAAAAACCTCCTAAAGAGGGAAAAAAGTGCCCCGACGATCTTGGAGTGTTCACACACATCACTACCTAAATATATCAACAACCTCCTCAAGTGTTGTGATAGTGCATTCAAAGGCCGAAGCAAGCCTAGATTGCAATTTTGGCACCAAAAGGAGAATGTATTTTGATCTTCTAATCACCCTACATATGCACACCAAATTTCATGTGATTCTGAGACTACAACCAAAGGAGTGTCGATGATGCTCTACATGAAGCAGCAATGTGCTCTGATACCGATTGTTGGAGTTACACATCTATGGAAGCATGCAAATAGCATGAGGAAGAAGAAGAAGCTTGGAGCACAACACACAATACTGAACGTATTACCAATAGAATGTACAAAGATAAGTAGCCCGTTAGGGCAATAGGCATATGTACAAGCCGGGGGGAAAAACCCTCCCAAAGAGGGAAAAAATCCTAGAGTGTTCACACATATCACTACCTAAATATATCAACAGAAGACTCAAGCTTCTTAGGCTTAAGGGGGAGCAAGCCGAAGAGCTTTGCCTTAATTCATTGATTAGTCTCAACATTTAGCTCGCACATATATGGTCATGTGAACACATCTTTGTAAAACTTCCAAGATTAAAACTCATATAATTATCTTGGTCATTTGTAAAAGCTAATAGTAGAAGAGGAATCTTGTAGATTAAGGAAGTCAAATTCCATGACTTTGTTAGTTATGAGTACTCACCATATTCAAATTCAAATTCATGTATGAATACATCTACTTCTTGGTCACGAGATATGAAGCCTATTCCAGACAGAATGAGTTCAATCCTTGAGCATACATTCTGCTCACTTCATGGAAGGTTATTTGTCCACATTTCCCTTGTATCATATGTGCAATATCAATACACATTATGATTCATATATCTTGATTTCTTATTCTTTGTGTGTTGTGTGTAGGTATACATTTTCAAATTTTACTTGGAGTGGTTATATATGAGTGTTTTGTATCTACATACTCACTATGTCTCACGTTATGAATGTTTGAAGATTACTATGTCTGCACTTCACCTTGTTCCTGAAAGTTAATGTGACCCTTGAGACTTGCTAAACTCATTTCTCTCTCTGTAGTTTAGCTGAATTCATCGAATAACTTGCTTTAGTTACCTATATATTTCAATTATATGTGTGCAAAATCTCTCTAGTCAATTCATACTAGGTTGTAAGCTCTGAGCATTATTTTGTAGCCTTCACTTCCCAAAATAGAAGGTTCCTTTGAATCTTGTGAAGTGCAAGTCATCTCTTTTCATGCAATCATTTTTAAATGATGCTCCACAGCACTTCGTGACTCTTTATGCATATTTGGAAAGCTAAGGAAGTACATTAGTCATTCCTGAAGTTATGTTGGCTAGTGTAGACTAGGTTTTTGCAAACACCCTCTCATCTCTACATATATTCCATCACCCCTTCACAGTGGTATCAAAGCAACTAAGCATCATGGGTGATGGATTCTCCTCATCTATTGACAAATTAGATTGAGCTAAGTACTTAGCATGGTCACTCAGAATGGAAGCATATCTACAAGGAATATATATGGTTACATAAGTGGAGATGAGATGATGCCAACACTCAGAAGCAAGAACCAACCAACACAAGAGGAGCAAGAAAGGTTAAATGCATGGTGATCAAAGGATGTTTTGGCAATGTCATACATTCTCAAATCTATCTCTGATTTTTTACTTGCTCACATTAGGAATTGAAAGACATTGTTGAAGTTTGAGGTCTACAAAAGCATGCAAAAAGCATAAGGAAAACAAGCTTGGAGACAACACAAAATACTGAATGTATTACCAAAAGAATGTACAAAGATAAGTAACATGTTAGGGTAATAGGTGTATATATAAGCCAAAGGAAAAAAACCTCCTAAACAAGGAAAAAAGTTTCGCAGCAGTCCTAGTGTGTTCACACACATCACTACAAAAATATATCAACAAATCCCCTTGGGAGTGATGCCTTGAACAAGGAGCTAGCACTCATTCATAAGGAAGTGTCAAACTATGTGGAATCAATCCACGAAAAGAACTAAGCCCAAAGCCTTATAGAAAGGTTCAAACTTCTCCCTAGGAAGAGTCTTTGTAAAAAGGTCTACAACGTCCTCTTGTGTGGGCAAATATGCCAAACTCATTGTAGCTCAATGATGAGTAGCACCTCCTTTAATGTCAATCCGGGAAGACGTGAGGATGGTATGAAGACCTCGAGCAAGTGGCGGCACAAGTGCGTGAGTGAGAAGCACACAAGCATGCACACACATACACACACACGCGCACACAAGGCAAGACAAAGAGTGAGAATCAATGGAGCTTTTTAGATTACTTTCAAAATGCTCTTACAAGTTCGTTTCAATTACAATCTAACCTGAAAAATGAGCTCTCTAGCTCCTTTTATAGTTTTTGACTAGCTTTTGGCCCTGTCCAGACCTAGTGTCCGGCCTAGTTAAAAATTAGGTTCCAGGGCTTATTTGGGGGTTCAAACGAGATCTAAAAATTATGAAAATTGGTACGCAACTACTTCTAAGGCTCCTCAAGCTCAAGGACTCCTTGGCTTGCACAAAATGGAGCTACAAAAATGTGAAATGAGATTTACAATGATTATTAGTGATAAAAATCACTGTTGTTGTAGGGATTTCTTCTAGTGATCTGCCATACATATCTTCAAGCTCCCTACTTGCTCTTCTTCCCTGCATGTCCATCTCTCTGATTTGCATTAATGTCTTGAAAAAATATTGGCCTACTTGCCAGATCTTCTTTGACTACCCTGTTTGCTTGTGCTGTCCCTTCGCTCGCTTGTGCTGTCCCTTCTTTGACTTTCACGTCTTGTAGATCCTGATGTGCCAAGGCTACTGCCAACACCCCCCCCCACTCTCGCGTCTGTCGCCCCTGACAGACCCTTGTCTAGCTGCTTTTTGTACGTAGTATTGTACAACATCGGCGGCGAGGTGGTGTTCTTCTAACCTGAGTCCCCTTGCTAGATCTGTCAGCAATGCATCCCAATTGACTGGCCCTGGGACATCTGGATGTGGCACCCGTAGCTGCTCTGAGTGAATGGTTCGCTCCACAGCAAATAAATGGAGGAGATGTGAGGGTCTGGGTACAAATATTTCTGAGTGGTATTCCCAGAACCCTGTTATGAACATCTCTTCGAATGTTTGTTTAAAGCAGGCCGGGAGGTATTTTATTCTGGCGTGCCAAGCGTATATCACCTCTATGGAAGGAGTGGTGCTCATGTCATACACTAAATCTTGGTTTCCTGTGAGGAATCCGACGCCTGAGAAGTGTGGGTCCTTGATATTCTTGAATGTCCTGAATGTAATAAGCATTAACTCAAAAATTTTCATGCACATCTGGGCCATTACATCAGGGGTATTCTTTAATCGGAGGCTCCAGTGCCTTATAGTGGAGATCATGTAATTGACGGTGGGGGGCCCTTGAGGGGGTGCTAGATAGACGTAGTTTAACCATTTGGCGCATCCCTTGATATTCTTGACTGCAATGGTAAACTCTGGCCATGTACGTCTGCGGAGTACAGGAACATAACAAGGGTTATATTTAATAAAAAGAGGCATATTCGTCCAGGTGCGAACCATCTCCGGATAGGTTTCGAGGAGTCGGATCCTCCAAGTGGGTTGATGAATGGAGCCTTTTTTAGCACTCTCTGGGATGTCATCTGGCCCAAATTGTGTGGCAAACGTTGGAGGTTTGCCACATTTATGTTGGATTTCTGCATTGTAGTCCGCCAGGAGTATACAATAGGGCACATATTGATCATCATTGGTTCCGATCCATCTATGGTGGGACATGCTGCGGAAGTATTCTGATTTAATAATAGTGTCCTCTATCTTTGCCATGGATTGGATCTGAACTGCTACTCGATCTTCATGAGTTGATGCCGTTTTCTCTAGTGTTTGGAGCCACTCAGGTACTTCGATTTCTAGCGTATCCATTCCTTCTGCCGTTTGTTCACCACCTGGCATTGGCATAGGAACGTAAGGTTCCTCATACGTCTCATCTACCTCGATGGGTACCAAATCCTCGGGTTCTGGTTCGACAACTGGAGAGGGTTGCCTTTCATGTGTGAGTAATCTTGCTTGTAATTCGGCCACCTGCTCTTTCAATGCCTTGACTTCCTCTGAAGTCGTGGTCGTTGCCGTGACTTTGGGTGCTGTCTGTTGCTCTTGGAGTTGATTGCGCAGCGCATCACGTTCCCTTTCCAAGTCATCATGAGCTTCTAATAGATCTGCATAGCTGTCCAAGATGGTCTTCATTGTCTCTGAGGGCACCGCTTTAAACTGCTCTGGATCAATTTCGTGTGGAGCGCCTTCCATTGCTGCTTCTAGATTAGCTTCATTTTGCTGCTGCAGCCTCTTGTTTTCTTCTAGGGCGGCCGCCATGTGTTTTCTAAGAAGTGCCAGGTTACGCCGGACTTTGAGATTATCGGCTTGATATACCTCGAGCAGAGCTTCTAGTTGTTTGGCACCTGATTCTGTCGATGGTTGGGGTGCTGCCAGTAATGTCTGGTGAGCCTGCTCAAGCGTCGCGTAGCGTTGATTCAGTTCTGCATTTTCTGTTTGTAGAATGTGAAATTGTGTTTGTAAGTTCTGGTGGTGCGTTTCCAGTTGCTGATACCGGTTGTCCAGAGCTTTGTACTCATGTTGGAGCTGGTATACACATTGGTTTAATGCAAAAAATATGTTATTTACATTAAATAATGTTGGGAAAGGTGAAGATGCAGGGGGAATGGGGGCGGGAATGGGAGAGGTGAATGCTGTGGATGTAAGTGGAGATGTGGGTGGAGGGGGTATGGGTGATGAAGGTGGCATGGGGGGAGGGAGCGGTGCTGTGGCGGGTGATGTTTCCATCGTGTCAACTGTTTGAGTGACTGTGTAGATGGGAATCGTTGGTGGGGTGGATGTGACATCGGTGAACAGGGTGGTGAAGGTGGGCATGGTGACTCCCCCGAATTGGATTCCCGGGGAGAGTGGGATGCCCATGACAACAGTAGTGGTAGTGGATGTGGTAGTGTTAGTGTCCTGCGGTGGAGTGAATTGTGTAGTGTGAGGTGGGGATGGTGGTGATAACGGTGCTTCGTGATATTCTTCTGCTTGCGTTGACTCGCCAGGTGCTGATGTATTGATGTGAATTTGCTTTCCGGACCTCCTGGGACGAGTAGGAACTCTTTTTTCAAACCTGTGGATGTAGGCCATTGCCTCATGAATGGCCTCGTCCAGTCCTACGGCGTCAGCATGAAGGTTCATGGACTCAATGAACAACTCGTCCACACCTTCCTCCGCTAGCAAGTCGTTCATGAGTCTTTTGCCCTGTTCTAGAGACATCTTATGTTGTTCCTGAACCAGTCGCATGGTTCGATATAGTCTCTTGATTTGTGCCGAATATGCTGGGGCACTTGCTAACTCGGAGAGTTCGTCATATTCTTGGTGTTGTTCTTCGTCGGCCTCTTCTTCATCTCCTCCTGCCTCTTGTTCATCTACATCGACTTCTACAGTTTGTGGTTGGGTGGGGGCCGATGTTGTTTGGGGTCGCGGTTCCTGAGCTCGCGCTGCTTCGGCTTCGAGGTTAGAGTCATAGATTAATCTGGCAATTTCTTCATCCGTGAGGTCCTCAAGAGTAAATCCCTGCGGAAACTCCAAATCGGATGGAATGGGTGGAAACACCAGATTAGGCCCCTCTGTGCTTGGTCTTGGTAACCGGATTGTGAATGGCCTAACTCGTCGTGTCTGGGGAGGGGTGATTTCTGGTGTAGCGGTAGCTCCCCTTGGTTGGGCACAGGGTAGTTGGACTCCCCCCCTCATCTTCTTTGATGGGGGACCTGCTGCTGATAGTCTTCTTTGGAAGTCTTGGACTCGGGACCATACGAGTGCCCGCTGAACAGGCACGTCATAAGCCAAGCATCTATAGATTATTCTGGTCAAAGCACAACACCCGTGAAGCACATTCTTCTGTTTTTTGTTCCACCTTTGATGCGCTAGGTGAATCTGGTCTATGATCCAGTGTGGCACATTGATGGGCAGGCTTTCGGTTTCTGCTAGATATAAACTGAACCATATTTTTTTCGGGGGCATTGTGAATCGTTCTTGGGCGGGAAACGCAAAGTGTTGCATGATGGTGCGCAGGTGAAGCGCAATGGTAGGTGTCATTGCTACCATATCCTTCAACTTATTCAGATCCTTGTGCTTCATTCGACCTGGGACCATGGTTTCCTTTTCTGTTGGGATGTGCATGCCATACATACCCAACGCTTCTCTTACCAGATTGAGGGTCAACTTGAATCTTTTGAGCTCATTACCCGGCAGCAGTGATGGCAACACAAAGGTGCTGTCGCCGCCCTTGGCTCTGCTTGGCGTGATGGTACTGATTAGATAAGAGCATCGTAAAAAATCCGGCTTTGGTAAGTGAGTCCTGAAATAACTTTCCACCCCTGCTTTGACCCAAACTGATCTCATAACTTCAGCATTTTGGTAGCTTTCAAATTCGCGTGTAAAAAAGTGGTATCGACCCCATTTGCCATTGAACTCCAATTCTGCTTCCCAGAAGTAGGTTCCATCGCCTAGTGGTCCAGCAACATCACTGAACCAATGCGCATGCTTACCTACTTGAGAAGTGTGTCCTTGAGGAGGATCCTGGATGGGGAGCACATGCACTTCTTGAAGCTCTTGCGGTCTTGCGGTGAGACGTGGCTCAAGGAGAAGTGTTTCTATGTCCACGATCTGGGGACCAGATCCGGCTTGAGAGCTGGTACCTGCTTCTGCCATGGCCCTGTTGGCTGATTGGTTCTGTGAGAATATAGAACCAAGTGTTAACATTGTAATGGACAAAATAAATCCGTTGTTGTCCTCGTTACAACATTAACATAAGGTAGATGGTGAGTTAGTGGTTAGTAAGTGCATTAAGACAGTGTGTGTAGTTAGTAATTGTGTTGTCCTAGGAAACTATTGCAGTTAGTAAGTGGGTTATGAATTTACAAATTGGGGTCGGGGGGTTTATTACAGGCCCTAGGCTGCCAAATGCAGTGAGTGGGCTTTGCCTTCGGTTTCGGAGAGTCTTTACAGAGCCTTCTCGGTGTCGTGGTTTGCAGATGAGGCCTTTTTGGGACCCATTTACAATTGATTACATGTACGCTCTTGGGTTTTGGTGTGTACATGAGTGTCGAGAACAAGTGAAATCCGGCAGCATGCATAACTGCGTTATGCTGTTTAGGTTGTGGCCTCAGCGTAGCTACTTGTGCCATCAAGCAAGCCTTAGGCACCCAAATTTGTCTTGATTGTGGGCTTGCCTTCATCGACTTCTTGGGCACCCAAATAGATTTTACTTTAGCAGAAGAATTTCTGGAAGACTTCTTATTAGCGTTGCGTTGTTGGTCACTAATAAGAGGCTTTGCCCGTGTAGTTGACGGTGGTGCAACGGGTCGTTCGCCTTTCCGCACCCATACCTGATCTATTTGCTGGGCTGTTCTGCTGCGCAGGTACTTTTGATCTCTGACATAGGTAGTACCCTGCTTCTTCTGCCTTTGATCCACCTTGGGTTGCTGCCTCTTTCTAGCCTTTGGAAAAGAAGGGAGTTCCTTTGCATTCCTGACTCCTTTTTTGCGAATATCATTCCTCTGCAACACATAGTTTTGGACAAGAACAGCATGGTCATCTGCATGTGTACCCCTGGAAGGACCAGGAGTCTGTGCCTTTCCTAGTTCCTTGAGTGCTTGATTGTCTAATTCTACTGTAACTCGACTATGATTGACCCAAACCTGGAGAAGCCCACTTCTTAGGTTTAGGTTGACTGCTTGGTCATAGATCCAATCCTGACCCAAGACGAGAGGTTCAGTGAGATCCTCATCTTGACACACTAGTACTTTAACAGTCATTGCCTCCTCGTGAATGTAGAGGGGAAGTTCCACCTCACCCATGCAAGGGGTTTCCACTCCACCCAATCCTATGAGGTATGCTTCCACAGGATGGACAGTTAACTGTAACTCTTGACAGTAAGACAACTTAACAGCGCTAGTGGCCGCACCCGAGTCAATCAAGGCTCTTACAGTCCTTGTACTCTTTCCTTGTCCTAAGTCTATGGTTATGAAAGGACGTCTATCAATTATTCTATTCGAGCTTGTTCCTGCAACTTCACACATGGCTATGGGAAATCCTTGGTCTGCATAGTCATTCGCTCCAGGCTGATCTCTACCTTGCCTTCGTAGTTTCATCCTTCTGATGCGTTCTAAAGCCTCTGCTTGAGCTTCTTCTCTAATTCTCTTTTCTTCCTCTTTGCGCTTCTTAGCAGTGTTGAGTCGGCTAAGCATTTCCTCCGTGAGGGGTTCCTGATACAACTTGACTCTGCAACCGCTAATATAATTTGGGAGAACATCACCCTCTAATGTGGCCAATTGCACTGCTCCGCTTGTGGAGATCCTATTGATGATCATAGGTCCGTAGCCTCTCTTTTCTAGCTTCCTCGCGTGTTGTTTGAGTGTATAGACCAAGACTAGATCTCCTGCTTTCAAGCCTTTATCTTTCACATGGGCATCGAAATATGCCTTCTGTCTCTTCTTGGCGGCATATATTCCTGCAGCGGCTCTTAGTCTTGTTTCCCCTAATCGTTCAAGGTCAAAGATCCTAGAGGAGAGTTCGTGACCTGTCCATTCGTGTTCTTGTGCTACTCTCAATGTAGGGATTAGGAAGTCCAAGGGTAGCACAGCGTTTTGGCCGAATACCATCTGAAAGGGGGTGGCTTGGAGTACCGTTTTGTAGGCAACTCGGTATGCCCAAACAGCATGGTGTAGCTGTTTGTCCCAATCAGAGCGTTTAGTGTTCACTAATTTCGTCAGTACATTGCATAGAATCTTATTAGTGCTCTCAGCTTGTCCATTAGCTTGAGGGTGATAAGGGGCAGACTTCTTGTGTATTACCAAGAATTCTTGGAGTAGATTTTCAATCACTTCGTTCAAGAAATGAGTGCCTCTATCACTGACAAGCTCTATGGGTAGTCCATATCTCGTGAATACATTCTCAAACAAGAATTTGGCAGTTGTTTGAGCATCGTTCTTGGTTGTAGCTTTTACCTCCACCCACTTGGTGAGATAATCTGTTGCCACAATGATGTATTCCGCATGAGAACCTTTCGCTGGGGGATTAATAGGACCTACGAAGTCTATTCCCCACTTAGAGAATGCACGTCCACCCATCATAGGTTTCAGTGGCATCTCATCTTTGCGTATAGGATACTGAGTCCTTTGACAGATATCACACCGTTTCACATAGGTATATGCATCCATGTGAAGGGTGGGCCACCAGAAGCCCGCAAACAATATTGCCTTGATCACCCGATCTGGTCCAAAGTGTCCTCCTGCTACACCTTGATGAGCAGTTTCCAAGATCTTAAGATACTCACTTTCATGGACACACAGTCTCAGGTAACCATCTTTACCGCGCTTATATAGATTATCACCTATGAGTGAGTAATCCAAAGCTTCTTGTTCTAAGCTCCTTTTCCTAGCTAGAGTCATGTCTGGGGGGAATGTGTTTGTTCTCAAGAATGATACTAGAGGTTCACTCCAATCTGGCACAATGGATACTTGATAAAGAGTGGCATGTTCCACTGGTGGTTTAGTGTAACAGATTGGGCATTCCTTGCACACCTTTTGGACATCCGCTTCCATAGTTGGCCAGTGCACTCCGAATCTCTTTAGAGTTTGCAACGTTCGTTGCTTCGAATGGTGTTGCTCTAACGCACCTACATGTGCTAATTGCAACCATTTAGCGTACTCATCCTCTTCCACGCAACAAACCAATATCCCTTGATCTGTGTGCTTGTACATGCTTCCTGCCATGATGTGGTATTTTTGGGCTTTTACGATCTCTCTATTCCGTGTGTTTACCACTGGATGGTTAGGTCCGTATGTCAATACTGGTACCAATGGCTTGGCCCACTGCGGTACAACTTCCAAATTAAACAAGTAAGCATCAGGAAGGTCATCTGATACTCCTTGTGGGGCTTCTCCCGATGTGAGTCTAGAGAGATGATCTGCTCTCAAGTGAGTCCTACCTTTTCTTACCACAACCTCAAAATCGTATTCCATTAGCAAGAGAAACCATCTTACTAATCTTCCCGTATTGCATGGCTTGTTCACTAGGTACAACAGTGCCTGATGATCCGTAAAAAATTTAAACTTATTTGCAAGCAAATAATGTCTAAACTTTTTAACTGCATATACCATGCCTAATCCTTCTCGTTCAGTAGTGGTATAATTTCGTTCAGCCGCATTCAATTGTCTACTAGCATAGGCAATTGGAAGGTCCATATTACCTTCACCAGTAGGTTGTGCAAGTACACATCCAATAGCATAATTGGATGCATCAACATGAACATGGAATGGCTTATTCCAATCTGGTGTGGTCAAGATTGGTGCTGAACATAATCTTCGTTTAAGTTCTTGGAAGGAATTCTCACATTCATCCGTCCACTCAAAGTTTGTCAAGAGTCCGTACATGGGCTTTGCAATGACAGCATACATGTGTATGAATCGTCGATAATAACCGCAATGCCCCATGAAAGCTTGTACTTCCTTGACATTCTTTGGCCTAGGTAGCTCTGCTATGGCTCGCACTTTCTCTTCGTCAGTAGATATGCCATTCTTTGACACTATGTGTCCTAGAATCTTGCCTTGCCTGACCATAAAAACGCACTTTTCTGGGTTCAGGCAGACTTGATACTCTCTACATTTGTCAAAGATTTGCCTGAGTTCCGGAATATGGGTTTGTCTAACATTGGAATGAGCACAAAGGTCATCAACATAGACTTCTAAACTCTTCCTCAGGAACTCCTTAAACACATGGCACATCAGCCTCTGGAAAGTAGCTGGTGCATTGGTAAGCCCAAATGGCATTACTCTAAAAGCAAAAATGCCCCATTCTGTGGCAAAGGCTGTCTTATGCTGATCCTCTGGAGCTATGGCTACTTGATTGTAGCCCGAAAATCCATCAAGGAAGCTGTACACTTCCTTGCCTGCCACTCTTTCTAAGAGATGCTCTGTTATGGGAAGCGGATAGTTGTCTCGAATTGTGGCGGCATTAACCTTTTTCAAGTTAATGCACACACGCAGCTTGCCATTCTTCTTGGGCACCACTACGATGGGGGATACCCATTCAGTGTGCTCAATTTCATAGATAAATCCAGCTTCGACCAATCTATCTATCTCTTCCTTGATCTTAGCAGCATAGTTATCGTTATATGTATATGGCTTTTGCTTAGAGGGTTTAGCATCTGAGGTCATGGGAATGGTGTGTGAGCATATATCAGGGTCAACACCTTTCAAATCCTTGTAACTCCAAGCGAATACATCTCTGTATTCTCTTAGCAAGGCAACCAATTCGTGTTCTTCTTCCGCTGTTAGGTCATGGCCTATATACGTACATCTCTCCTCTCCTTCTTCTATGGCCACTACTATTTTCTTGGTGGTTTCTTTGTTATCATAGGCCTCTCCTGATTGTGCCTCCCGTTTAGGCATTCTTATCATGACCCTCCTGTCATCTATCTCATACTTCTTAAAATTTTCGGGGACCTCAAACAAAGATTCTTCCTCTTCTGGTGAGGCTTCTCTCTTCTTTCGTTTCTTTCCTTCTCCCTTAGGGGTCATATGTGTTGCTAATCTTACACCATTTGTAACCTCTCCATGCCTCTGGGGTTGAATTTCTACTTCATGGAAGTATTCTTCATCTGATGCAAATGGTGGGTCCATAATGATTGACTCTAGATCGGAGTCACTTGCATCCTCAAATGCATCAGGGCTAGGTTCGCATTCTTCTAGAACTGCCTCTCCCATGATTGGCTCTATGGAGAAGACTGAAATGTCATAACCATCCTCATCACAGTGAGGTGTCCATTGTTCTTCATTGATGGCTACATCCATTGTTGCTAAAATTTCCGCCCAGCCATGGGGTTCAAACTCCTCATCTGGAAAGACTATAGGTGCATAGGCTGGGTCTTGAATGGGTCTATGAGTTTCGTTTGCACCTACCTCTCTGGCTTTCTCTCTCTTCTCCTCTTCTACTGCTACCTTGCACATCCATAAGTGAGTATCTTCATGCATCCATGAGGATCCAGACCCTATGGAATGCACCGATTCTGTATCATCTTTGGCTCTATGGATGGGATTCCATTGGATAGGAGGGACATCTCTATGAGAATAATCCTTGAGATTGACTTTGGTCGTAACACCCAAGTGTTGCAGGTACAAAGAATTGGTTCCCCAATCCTGTACCACTTGCAACTGTCGCATAAATGGCCTTCCCAAAATCATCTCATAGGCATGATTTTTACTGAAGTCACATATGGCAAAGGTATGTTCAAACTCGACACCACAGGTGGTGAGAGTTATCCCTTCTAGCAATCCTAGGGGTCTCTCTATGTGGCCATCGGCCATCTGCAATTTCATTCTCGTTAGCCTGAGTGCCGGCTTGCCCCAACGCTTCCAAAGGGAAGTGGTGGCAATTGCAACTCCTGCACCTGAGTCCAAAATTGCCTTAGTGGTGTAGTCCTGGTAGGTAATGGGAAGATAGGTGTTCCCTTCTTCACCTTCACACATATCTCCTATCTTATCCAAGGGAATTTCTGGCACGGTCCTATGGGATCCTACCTTGGAACGAGGTTTTGCAACTTCAGTTACTCGACTGGCTGCACATTTCCGCGCGTTTAGTCTATTCTCAGGCAGTTCTTCCATAGTGCAATCGCGTTGCATCTTGGTGTTCGTTATTGCCTCCGTGTTCCTTGGTATGACTGAGTCGTCATTCCTTACCATGACTGTGGGTGCTCTCATACATGTGGACTTTGCTTCCCATGGGCCTGTGAAGTGGGGTAGCTCTTGTATGGAATTAGACTCAAAGTCTAATCTCTCGTGAGACTGAACACTCTCATGCTCCCCGTAAATAGATGGGATGTCTTGTGGGAATTGGTCGTGTGCATCGTCCACAAGTTCAAAAGGAGGGGCGACCTCGCTTTCGTTATCCCATTTGTCTTCTTGAATCTCTCGTAGGAAGTCTGGTGCAAACCGATTCATAGAAGAAGAAGTGTCTGGCTCCGTAGAATTGGGTACATATGCTACCTGGGAAGGAGGGCTTATCCTATCGTTGGCTCTTTCCTCGTTGTCATAGATAGCTGAAGCACAAGCTTCTTGGGGAGGATTACTTATGCTATTACTTTTCCGCACAGGCTCATACGCTCTCTGGGAAGGAATGTGGGTTACCTGTGGAGGTACATAAGCTTTCGAGAGAGACACCTGTGACCTTTGGGGAGGAAGATAGGCTCCTTGAGGAGGCACATGAGCTTCCTGAAGAGGCTGGCTTATCCGTTCTCTTGCCCTTTCCTTTTTTTGAGGGATAGGCTCCTTTTCTGGCTGTGCAGTTAGCCTCTCTAATCTTTCTAAGGAGGGGAAGTTGTCTGGTTTAGTGGAATTGGCTGCATAAACTTCCGATGGGGAATGGCTCAGGTTTTTGCTTGCTTTTCCTTTATCCTGATTTTTTTCTTCCTTGTCAGATCTTGCAATTATCCTCTCTAACTTTTCTAGGAATCCATCCAAGTGTAATTGCGTCTTGGCTGAGCCCGAGTAATTGAAAAGGCGGCTGGCTTCAAACATAGTCTGAGCCAATGCGACCATTTTTGCGCACAGTTTGGTTCTTTCTATCTCTAGGTCAGCTCTAGGATAGCACTTGTCATGATCCGTGACGTTTGGCCCTTCTTGGATTCTGGCCTGATATGCTTTAAGCATCATGTTCAGGTCTTCAGGAGTGGGATCTGCTAGAACTGATCCTACTCTAGGGGGTGGTGGGATTTGATGAGGCGGTGGGGAAGGTGGTGAGTCGGATGGAGATGGAAGGGGTGGAGGCGGGGTATTGTGAGAGGGGATTTGAGAGGTGATTTCAGTTATCCTAGCTTTGGTTTCTCTTATGCTTTCCTCAAGTTCACTCATCTTTTTAGCCCATTGTCTTTTCATTCTTTCTCGACTATCTTTCCACGCTCTGGTCCTTTTCTTTGTCACGCTCTCGGTTTCACTCGTCTCTGAGTTCTTTTCCTGGTTTACCCCTTGATTCTGCTGCAAGGCCTGAGCTCTAGTAACCACCTGCACTGGTGCAGTGGAAGTGACGCTTCCTGAGGAATCTACAACCAAACCAATCACATTGATCGGAGTGATTTTTGGCATATTATTGGGGTTCTTTGGGCAATCTCGTAAAAGATGCTCTTTTCCACAATCTTGGCAAAAACCTTGGATAGTCACTGACTGGGGTTGTGTAGGTGGGGGCAAGGGACAATCACGAATGAGATGATCCCCTTGGCATCTGTAGCACGGTCCTCTTGGGAATGGAGGTCTTACTTGCCTAGGTTGAGGCCTGGGGTTGGGGTTTGCATACATGACGTTCGTGTAATCTGACTCCCAACTAGGTTCACTTGGTTCCTCACTATAGTAAGACTCACCATGTTCTGGAGACTGCATGTAGTAAGCCTGGGGACTATCGACATGTGTAGAATCAAAGCTATGGTCACTTGGGTCACTTTCTGAGATCAATGGGGTTACTGGTACTATGGCCCTATTCAGGTTTTCTTCTGCAACAGCATACTTGACTGGAATCACGTTAGCGGGGTTTGGGGGCTGTTGAGCTAGCACCGGTTGGGGTCTCTGTTGGGCCTGATATGGTTGCTGATAGGTTTGTTGGGGTCTAGCATATTGTGGTGGTGGATTTTGGTTTTGGTATCTGCCTTGTTGGTAGGGTTGCGGGTAGGGTTGCCTAACAGTCTGCTTGTTGTATGGGCAATCTTGCGCGGTGTGGTTGGTGTATCTCCGTTCTATGGTGCAGTACTGGCTACTAGGGTTTACTTGGGGTTGAGCCATAATGGGACAGACGTTCGCCATATGGTCACCACCGCATGTATAGCACCTTTTTACAGGAGCAAACCTTGGAATTTGTTTGCTAGTCACACCTAATTTCTGAGCTACCTTCTCCGCAAGTTCCTCGATTGATGTAGATTGCATGGAAGAGTGGCTAGATGCGCTATCTGAATCTTTATAGATTTTGGAAAGCTCTAGCTCTTCCCCTAGGTTATCTTCAATGTCAATGCACATGCGTACACACTCTTCTATAGTCCTAGGGTCCTTCAGATACACATAGGATCTCAATTTCGTACTCAGCAATCCATCAAGGAATAGGGCTACTTGTTTAGCAGATGTGGGTAGCTCCGAAATAGGACATCTTTCAAGGTATTGCCTAAATCTTCTTCCTGCAAGTCTCACGGTCTCTTGAGGGGTTTGCTTGAAGCTGTGGATCAATGAGGAAGTATTGTGTCTTATGCCACTCTTAGAGAACTCTACAATGAAAGCCTCTAGGAGTTGGTCTATGCTCCTGAACTGACGCTCATCCAATGGTTGAAACCATGTAAGTGCTGTGTTCCTAAGGGTTAGACCGAAGGCATTGTACTGCGTGAACAGATCTTCCACTTGTTCAGCTCTCAAGACTTGCTTGAACTCTGCCACATGATCATAGGGATCTCCTGTGCCGTCAAAGTAATTCTTCATGGACTTAACTAGCTGGGTGGGTCTCAAAGTTCTTGCGTGCTCTCTAGGCCTCGGCAGAGGGAATCCATCTACATTTCTTTGGTTCCTGTGGGCTCTATGTATCTCAGGAGGTTCTACCCTATTCGTCTCCGTTCTCGTTCTTTCTCTGCCTACAGGGTTGGCAAAGCTTACTTCCGGTCTATCTCTACCTCCGTCTCTTTGCGTACCATGCGCTTGGGAAGTTCCAGCCCCCGGGTGACCATAGGATACATTTGATCTTGGTTGGGGGAAAATAAATTCGCCCTTCCAAGTGTAAGCATGCCTATCATTTTCTGTCACCACAAAGATCCGTTCTGAAGCATGATCTAAATAGGTCACTCTGCCTGGGCTATCCGGATCCTTAAGCTCGTAGATCATGATATTTCCTATGTCTGTCGGCTGATTAGACTTATACCTCCAAAAGGCTTCATCAGTTTCTCGATTGAGGAGCAACTCTATGCTCTTGTTGTCTTGGGGGACCCATTCAGGCGTGATAATCCTAGTGAGAACTGATTTACCTCGAGGGGTTCTCGGTTCCGCACCCATGTTCCCTTGTTCCAGGTCACCTAAGTCTGCTTCTGAGATTACATTCCCGAAGTCATCTGTCCTATCAGGGTGACTAGTGACAACATATATTGTTCCTTCCTTGTCCAGGTATGCACCATTTTCAAACTTGACAGCTGGGTGTTCTAGTCCTATGGATTGGTCAGGGTTTTTAATCTGGACCACAGATCTTCCTAGGCCATCCTCATAGATGCTCGCACCTAATCGGTTGGTCCTAAGGTATTCCAGCTGTGTTTTGTAAGGGCCTTCTACCCTGTACAAATAAGGCACTCCTGAACTTCCCGTAGGTCTGTCCATGCCTTGAGACATTTCTGACTCACTGGTCTCAGAGCTAGGGTAGTATGAGTGGTGGCTCAACTGCTGGGCCCAAGACCTTGCAGTATGATTGACACTAGCCTCTGAAGACCTAAGGCTTTGTCTTTCCCTTGCTAAATGTCGTCCTGACCGAAGGTTCATATGCCTAACTGATTATCCCAATTTTTCCCAGAGTACAACCTCGTTGCCAGTCAATTGGTACCAGTCACTTAATTCTTTTTAGTTAATTATTGTGTTTATGGTCTTGTCTGATATCACGACGTCAGGAACACTTAAATGTTCTTCGTACTTTAGGTTGATCGTTCCACGTTAAGTTCTTTTTCTTTAGGTTATCGACAGTACAGAGAGTATGTTTTTAACTTGAACTTGAGTTTTTTAGGTAGTCTTCAACTCGATAACTGCCTATCGTCAACCTGACTTACTCCTACCTCTACTCGTTCTTAGCTTGAGCTAGGAAATGACAGAGAGAGTTGAGAATAACCCAACCTTACTTGTTGATCCCTTGCTTTCTGGTGCTCAAGAACCCGGTTCTCAAGCTTGCAAAGAAACCTTGCTTCGTACGCTCTCAGTTGTTCTCAATGGACCTATAAAGGACCCACGGTTAGCTCAATGCTTATATTCAAGGAACAAAACCAACCACTTTCATTCATGTGACACAAACACACATTTGCATTGTGACTTTTAGGAAAATAATTCTAAAGACTCCTGACTTTGCTTCCCCTGGGTATGGTCAACTTCAAAATACCCTCTCTGAAAATCAATGGATTATCTTTATAAAAAACAGTTGAGGGCGCGTAGTATATGCCACGAGCTTTCCAACAAGCCCAAGAGCTCAAAAATTGGATTTCGAATGAAAAAGTTAGGACTGTTCAGGGTTTAGGGAGTTAAATCAGGGTTCAATACAAGCTAACAGTCGAACAGGAATACTCGAGTAGCTTGTGGCACGGCCTAACAATGCAATACTACACCCTAGAGTTTGTCCCACACTTAATCACAATTTAACCCAATCACTTTGCCTTGAAAATTTGACCTAATTTGCCCTTCTAACGCGTTCGCAAAGTCTGTCGGTCGCGATTGACAGGTCAGTCGCGATTGACGTGTCGATCGCGATTGACAGGTCCGTCGTGGCTGTCAGTCGCGATTGACTGGTCAGTCGCGATTGACAGGGGTTACGAAAAGTCAATCAGTCGTGGTCAAAGCGTCGTTGACTCTGTCGGTCGCGATTGATGAGTCGATCGCGATTGACAGGTCGGTCGCGAGGGTCTGTCGATCGTGGTCAAACAGTCGTTGACTGTGTCGGTCGCGATTGACAGAGGCGTCGTGGTCTGTCCGTCGTGGTCAAACCGTCGTTGACTGTGTCAGTCGCGATGGATGAGTCGATCGCGATTGATGACTCGATCGCGATTGACACGTGTCACGCGTATGGTCAGTCGGTCGTGGTCAATCGGTCGTTGACTCTGTCGGTCGCGATTGACAGAGCCGTCGTGGGCTGTCGGTCGCGATTGACGTGTCGATCGCGATTGACTGATCTGTCCGTCGTGGTTTGTCGATCGCGATTGACAGAGCGATCGCGATTGACAGAAATCTGTGGAATTTCAAAAAACTAAACACATTTTTGGGAAGCTCTAGGCCTGTAGGTCATGGATATGCACTTTGTTTAGCAATTAGAGCAATTTTTCTGTCGGTCGCGATTGACAGAGCTCGGCGACACACAGACAGTTACTCAGATTTCCGTACCTGCGCAGGGTGCTGGGGATGATGATGCGGCCTGTACCTGCAGAAAGCTCACAAAACATGCAAAAAACAGCACATGCAAATTCGCTCTCTCGCTCTCTCTCACAAGTGAAATGAGGGAAATGAGGTGGAGATGGGAATATAGTCAAAAAACTGAGATTTTCGCGATGATGGAGATGGACGTGGGAGATGGTGATGATGATGATGGTGATGAAGATAGTGAAGAAAGTAAACGAAAATCGATGAGAGTGAAGAAAATACCTACAACTCCAACGCGTCAACTCTACGTCTTACCATCACACGCTCGTCCTCAAAGCTCGATCCCCGGCAACGGCGCCAAAATTTGGTGTAGCTCAATGATGAGTAGCACCTCCTTTAATGTCAATCCGGGAAGACGTGAGGATGGTATGAAGACCTCGAGCAAGTGGCGGCACAAGTGCGTGAGTGAGAAGCACACAAGCATGCACACACATACACACACACGCGCACACAAGGCAAGACAAAGAGTGAGAATCAATGGAGCTTTTTAGATTACTTTCAAAATGCTCTTACAAGTTCGTTTCAATTACAATCTAACCTGAAAAATGAGCTCTCTAGCTCCTTTTATAGTTTTTGACTAGCTTTTGGCCCTGTCCAGACCTAGTGTCCGGCCTAGTTAAAAATTAGGTTCCAGGGCTTATTTGGGGGTTCAAACGAGATCTAAAAATTATGAAAATTGGTACGCAACTACTTCTAAGGCTCCTCAAGCTCAAGGACTCCTTGGCTTGCACAAAATGGAGCTACAAAAATGTGAAATGAGATTTACAATGATTATTAGTGATAAAAATCACTGTTGTTGTAGGGATTTCTTCTAGTGATCTGCCATACATATCTTCAAGCTCCCTACTTGCTCTTCTTCCCTGCATGTCCATCTCTCTGATTTGCATTAATGTCTTGAAAAAATATTGGCCTACTTGCCAGATCTTCTTTGACTACCCTGTTTGCTTGTGCTGTCCCTTCGCTCGCTTGTGCTGTCCCTTCTTTGACTTTCACGTCTTGTAGATCCTGATGTGCCAAGGCTACTGCCAACACTCATCTCTCTAGCAGAGAACCTCCCCTTGACATAATGATAGTGCACCTCAATGTGCTTAGTGCGAGCATGGAACACAAGGTTCCTCACAACTACCAATGTGCTCTGACTGTGAGTGAAGATAGTGGTGGCAAAACTTTGATCAACACCCAAATCAACCATAAGGCATCTGAGCCACACACAGTTAACAGTCACCATGAAAGCTTCCCTATACTCAACCTCACAACTATAAGTGGCCACAGTAGGCTACTTCTTGCTCAACCAAGATATGCATGAGCTACCAAACATGAATCAAAAACCACTGCTGGACACACGTGTTATAGCATCTAGCTAAGATAGAGTCAAAAATGCATGTAAATCTAGCGGTGCAGTGATCCCAACTTGGGATAAAACGGTCCGCAAGTAGCGAAAAATATGCTTAATCGCTTGCGAATGCTTGAAACCTTGGCAATACATAAACCTATTTATCTATGAGACAGCACACTGAATAGTAGGCCTAGTTATGCATAAATAAATCAAGCATCTAACAAGTTAATGATATAGACAACATCAAATGCATCTCAAACATCATTAAGACTCAAGCATGCATATTTTTTCATAGGATTGGCAATAGATTTGCACTTTTCAAGACCAAAAATCTGCAATAATGTATCAATATATATTTTTTGACACAAAGCTATTCTGCCATCAACTTGCATAAACTAAACATTGCCCAAGTAATGATACAAATGCCCTAAATATCACACCTCAAATAAGGCATATAAATCAGCCTTAAAATCATGAATATGGTTCTCATTAGGACCAACGAGTAGCATCTCATCAACATAGACAACAATGATTAGAAGCACATCATTTGCATGCTTAACATTGAAGGTGCTCTCAATTGCACTGTTCTCAAAACCATGTGCAATCAAGTAGGCATGTATGTTTCATACCAAACACGTGGTGCTTGCTTCAAACCATATAATTCCTTTTTCAACCTACACACTTTGTCTTCATGCCCTTTTTGCACAAAACCATGGGGTTGAAAAACATACACTTCTTCATGTAAGTCACCATTACGAAATGGAGTTTTAATGTCCAACTAATGTACATTCCAACCATGATGAGATGCAAGTGCACAGGTGCTACAAATAGTAGTCCTTTGGCATGTGGTATTAAAGGACTCATCAAAATTAATGCCTCATTTGGACCAACACTAGATTTTCCACTTGTAAAAAGAGGCAGCAAAGTGTCATATACATATTTGGAGCTCATTGATGTCTCCTTAGTACATGAAGGTAATGGTTGAATTGCACCTTCCACAAAAACAACATCATAGCTAACCAAAATGCAGTTAGTATGTGGATGATATAGATGATAGCCTTTGCTTATAGAATTGTACCCAACAAAAAATATATGTTAGTACTTTATAATCCGATCTCTTGTGTTGTTGTTCAGGTGCTAATACATATGTTAGACAACCAAAGACATGAAGATGAGAAACAGATGGCTTGCGACAATGCCAAGCCTCATATAGAGTGATAGATTGCAATGCTTTAGTGGGACACATGTTAAGTACATATTGTTGGAGATAGACATCTGTGGAAGCACGCGAACAACACAAGGAAGAAGAAGAAGCTTGGAGCACAAACACACAATACTGAATGTATTAATAGAGAATGTACAAAGATAAGTAGCCCATTAGGGCAATAGGCGTATATACAAGCCGGGGGAAAAAAACCTCCTAAAGAGGGAAAAAAGTGCCTCGTTGGTCCTAGTGTGTTCACACACATCACTACCTAAATATATCAACAAATCCCCCCTAGGAGTGATGCGGTGAACAAGGAGCTTGCACTCATGTATAAGGAAGTGCCAAGCTATGTGGAAATCACTCCACAAAAGGAAGTAAGCCCAAAGCTTTGCGAAAAGCTTCAAACTTCTCCCTAGGTAGAGCCTTCGTGAAAAGGTCTTTAATGTTCTCTTGTGTGGGCACATATGCCAAGCTGATCTCCCCAGCAGAGAACCTCTCCCTGACATAGTGATAATGCACCTCAATGTGCTTACTGCGAGCATGGAACATAGGGTTCCTCGCAACTGCCAATGCGCTCTGACTGTTAGTGAAGATGGTGGTGGTAGAAGACTCGCCAACACCCAAATCAGCCATAAGGCGTTTGAGCCACACACACTCAACAGTAGTTATGAAAGCTGCTCTATACTCAGCCTCACAACTAGAAGTGGCCACAGTAGGCTGCTTCTTGCTCAACCAAGATATACATGAGCTACCAATCATGAAGCAAAAGCCACTAGTGGACACACGAATGTCATAGCAACCAGCCCAATCTAAGTCAGAAAAAGCATGCAAATCTGGCGGTAGTGATCCCCCCTTGGGATAAAACAACCCAAGTAGCTGAGTACCACTCAAGTAGCAAAAGATGCGCTTAATCGCCTTCCAATGCATGACTCTTGGGCAATGCATAAACCTGCTCATCTGTGAGACAACAAACTGAATATCTGGCCGAGTAATGCATAAGTAAATCAAGCATCCAACAGCATGTTGATAGAAAACAACATCAAATGCATCTCCAGCATCATGAAGACTCAATTGTAAACCTGTCTCCATAGGAGTGGCAATAGGCTTACAGTCGTCAAGGGCAAAACACAACAATAATGTGTCAATATATTTTGTTTGACACAAAGCCATTACACCATCAACTTGCATAAATTGAATGCCCAAATAGTGATGCAAATGCCCCAAATCAGATATCTCTCAAATGAGGCATGCAAATCAGCCTTGAAATCAGCAACATGCTTCTCAATAGGACCAGTGAGCAGCACGTCGTCAACATAGACAACAATGATCAGAAGCACATCTTTAGCACGCTTAATATATAAGGTGCTTTCAGTTGGACTGTTCTCAAAACCATGTGCAACCAGATAGGCATGTATCTTCTCATACCAAGCACGTGGTGCTTGCTTTAAACCATAAAATGCCCTCTTTAACCTGCACACCTGGTTTTCATGCCCTTTCTGCACAAAGCCATGGGGCTGGAAAACATACACTTCTTCATGCAAGTCACCATTCAGAAATGTTGTTTTAATGTCCAACTGATGTACATTCCAACCATGATGGGCTACAAGTGCACCAATGCTCCGAACAGTAGTCATACAGCATGTAGGTGCAAAGGTCTCATCAAAATCAATGCCTCTTTCATGTGCATAACCCTTTGCAACAAGCCTAGCCTTATACATGTCAACTGTACCATCAGGTTTATGCTTCAACTTGTATACCCACTTAGTGCCTATGGCCTTCTTGCCAGGAGGCAAGTCACATAAAGACCATGTACCATTCTTCATTATAGCATCATATTCAGATTGCATAGCAGCCATCCAATTTTCTGAATTCTGTGCTTCATCAAAAGAAACAGGCTCATTCTCATCACATAGACTAGACGCAGCCATAGCATGGCAATCTAATACAAAGGAGGCACTATGAGAGCCTGAACGAGTACGATATGACAAAGGTGCATCTAATTTGTTGTCACGCAAAGTCTGCACCAACCATTTTGGCATAGTTTTGGCCTGCTCAATATCAGCTGTCTCATCAACAAGTGCATCATGTAAATCTGCATCAAAAATGGAATGATCTACATCATCATATGAAACCTGCAAAGGCTGAGAAGTTGCCTCATTAGGACCAGCACTAGCTATCCACATGTAAAAAGAGGCATCAAAGTATCATACATGTCTTTGGAGCTAACAAATGTCTCCTTAGTACATGAAAGCAATGGCTGAATAGCATCTTCCACAAAGACAACATCATGGCTAATCAGAATGCGTTTAGTCTGTGGATGATACAAACGATAGCCTTTACTTTCAAAACTGTACCCAACAAAAATACATTTTACTGCCTTATCATCCAATTTTTTGCGATGTTGTTTAGGCACTAGTGCATATGCCAAACAATCAAAAACACGCAGATGAGCAACAGATGGCTTGCGGTCATGCCAAGCCTCATATGGAGTGATAGACTACAGCGCTTTAGTGGGACACCTGTTCAGTACATATGTTGCACACATGACAGCCTCAAGCCAGAAACTATGTGGTAAAGCCTGACTCTTGACCATGCACCTCGCCATCTCCATGAGTGACCTGTTCTTTCGTTCAGCAACTCCATTCTATTGAGGTGTATATGGCACTATACACTGGTGTTTTATCCCACGTTCAGCTAGAAATGCATTAAAATCAGAAGACATATATTCCCCCCCTCAATCAGAATGGAGGGTGCCCATTTTACATGCTGACAAATTTTCAGAAAAATCATCAATGAAAATCACAAAGTAAAGGTAATTTCCAAAAGAAGGTGTGTGCATAGGACCACAGACATCACTATGTAGGAGTTGCAATTTCTGAGTAGCCCAAACTGAACCATCTTTTGGAAAGGATGAACGCTGCATTTTGGCCAAAATACAGCCTTCACAAACATGTTTTCCAGGTGCCTCAAGTTTGGGCAAAGAGGACACCATTTCAGATTTCTGCAGGCGTAGCAAACTAGAAAATTTCTGATGACCAAAGCGTGCATGCCAAAGCTTTGCATCTAACATAGCCTGAGAATCATTTACTAAACATGCCAAATCACTTACAGATCTTTCATAGTCTATGAGCTTATACAGCCCACGACATAAAATGCCAGAAGCAATAATCACATCGCCATTTGAGAGATCATGAACTGTACACTTGTCATCAACAAATTTCACAACCAAGCCAATCTTGGCTAATGCAGAAACTGATAACAGGTTCTTTTTTATCCCTGGCACAAATAAAGCATCTGACAAAGTGAAAGAACTACCATCAGCAGTAGTCAAAATGATCTTACCAACTCCCATAACAGGATAAGAGGAGTTGTTGGCGCATGTAACAGTATTCCCTGTCGGGGCAGTATGTTTGGTCGCCCCACTGTCAAAATACCAAACATCTGAGTCTATCGGAGACATGCACTGATCATGAGAAGATGGGTCAAAACTGCAAATAGTAGTAAACGCCCATTCCTCTTCCTGCACAAGATTTGCAGACTCGTTTTTTGGTGTAGAGACCTCTGCAACAACCATTCCAGCCTCTTTCTTCTTTGCCTCTTTAGCAGCCAGTTTTGGACAGTTCTTTATGATATGATCATTGCCTTTACAGTACTTACAAAACAATTTCTGCTTTTCTGATTTTTTTCTCATCTTTGTCTTGGTTCTTTGAATGTGCAGCATTTGCAGATTTCTGCTTACTAGTAGAAGAGCTCAATTTTCCTTTGCCCTTCTAACTAGCCAGGAAAGCTTGATCTGCAACTCGCATAATGGACCTGTTCTGCCTGGACTGATCTTCCTGCAACAAAACAGAGACTAACTCCTCAAATGATAAGGCATTCGGATTGCCTTTCATCATCAACCGAAGAGTAGAAGCAAAACTCTGATATGAGTCAAGAAGACCATTCAGAACGGTCTGTACAAGTGAGCTATCTAGTATAACCTCATCAATAGAAATCAATTGTTCCTTCAAATCTTTGATCTTCAATAGGAAACTATCCATAGAATCACCTTCATTCATGCGCTCAGTCTCCAACCTTTTTCGGAGGTAAGCAACACGAGCCTCATTCCTAGCTTGGTACAATGTGGTAAGTGTATCCCAAGCATCCTTAGCTGTTCTCCAACTGCGAATGTGAGGAATAATGGCACGTTTGACAAACAAAGCTATCAATGCATGTGCTTGGGCATCTCTACCATCCCAATGAATCTGCTCTGTAGTAGGTGCGGCAGAAATAGCAGCACGAACACGAATCTGTGGAATATCATCTTCAACACCATCTTCATCAGCTCCAGCACCTGTATTTGCAGTACCTATAGTCAGAGGTGTAACAGGACGTCTTTCAACACCGTGTAGAATGTTCCACAATCCTTTTGCAACCAATACATGTCGCATCATATACGCCCACAATGGGTAGTTGGTACCATCCAACTTATCATCAACAGCCAACATACGGAATACATCACTGCTTTCAGCCATGGCCAATGACTAAAATACCTTGATGCAGAAAATTGATTGTATCTCAAAAAGTTGAACGGAACTGCCCAAACGAATTCTGTTAGACCTGTAGCACACTTCGAGACGCTTAAACCAAATTTTGTGCGAATCTAAGATTGCAAACGGAGGAGTGTCGAGGGCGCCCTAGATGAAGCGATGACCTGCTCTGATACCAATTGTTGGAGATAGACGTCTGTGGAAGCACGCGAACAGCATAAGGAAGAAGAAGAAGCTTGGAGCACAAACACACAATACTGAATGTATTACTAGAGAATATACAAAGATAAGTAGCCCATTAGGGCAATAGGTGTATATACAAGCCGGGGGAAAAAAACCTCCTAAAGAGGGAAAAAAGTGCCCCGGCGATCCTAGTGTGTTCACACACATCATTACCTAAATATATCAACACATATGTTGCACACATAATAGCCTCAAGCCAAAACTATGTGGTAAAGCTTGACTCTTGACCATGTTGATATACTTAGGTAGTGATGTGTGTGAACACACTAGGACCACCAGGGCACTTTTTTCCCTCTTTAGGAGGTTTCTTTCCCCCAACTTGTATATAGGCCTATTGCCCTAATGGGCTACTTATCTTTGTAATTCTCTAGTAATACATTCAGTATTGTGTGTTTGTGCTCCAAGCTTCTTCTACTTCCTTGTGTTGTTCGCGTGCTTCCACAGACGTCTATCTCCAACAATTGGTATCAGAGGAGATCGTCGCTTCATCTAGGGTGCCATCAAAACTCCTCCGTTTGCAGTTTCAAAATCGCATGAATTTTGGTGATCATACTCAGTGTGTTTCCAAGATCAAAACAGCTTCGCTGTGTGGTGCCGAAATCACGATCTAAGCTCGTTTCGACTTCCGAATTCACTATCGTAGTGCTTGTGCAGGCTATTTCGTCTTTTTGTGCCAAAGGTATATACCAATTTTTGTTCGCCAGTTTAAGCGTCTCGAAGTCTGCTATAGGTCTAGCAGAATTTGTCTAGGCAGTTCCGTTCAACTTTTTGAGATACATTCAATTTTCTGCATCAAGGTATTTTAGTCACCGGCCATGGCTGAAAGCATTGATGTATTCCATATGTTGGTTGTTGAGGATACGTTGGATGGTACCAACTACCCATTATGGGCGTATATGATGCGACATGTATTGGTTGCAAAAGGATTGTGGAACATTGTGCAAGGTATTGAAAGACGTCCTATTACACATCTGACTATAGGTACTGCAAATACAAGTGCTGGAGCTGATGAAGATGGTGTCGAAGATGATATTCCACAGATTCCTGTTTGTGCTGTTGTTTCTGCTGCACCTATTGTAGAGCAGATTCGCTAGGATGGCAGAAATGCCTTAGCACATGCATTGATAGCTTTGTCTATCAAACGTGCCATTATTCCTCACATTCACTCTTGCAGAACAGTTAAGGATGCTTGGGATACACTTACCACATTGTACCAAGCTAGGAATGAGGCTCGTGTTGCTTACCTCCAAAAACAGTTGGAGAGTGAGCACATGAATGAAGCTAAATCTATGTACAATTTCCTAATGAAGATCAAAGATTTGAAGGAATAGTTGATTTCTGTTGATGAGGTTATACCAGATAGCTCACTTGTGCAGACCGTTCTGAATGGTCTTCCTCACTCATATCAAAGTTTTGCTTCTACTCTTTAGTTGATGATGAAAGGCAATCCAAATGCCTTATCATTTGAGGAGTTAGTCTCTGTTCTATTGCAGGAAGATCAGTCCAGGCAGAACAGGTCCATTATGCGAGTTGCAGATCAAGATTCCGTAGCTAGTCAGAAGGGCAAAGGAAAATGGAGCTCTTCTACTAGTAAGCAGAAATCTGCAAATGCTTCACATTCAAAGAACCAAGAAAAAGATGAGAAAAAATTAGAAAAGTAGAAATTGTTTTGTAAGTACTATAAAGGAAATGATCATATCATAAAGAATTGTCCAAAACTGGCTACTAAAGAGGCAAAGAAGAAAGAGGCTAGAATGGTTGTTGCAGAGGCGTCTACGCCAAAAACAAAGTCTACAAATCTTGTGCACGAAGAAGAATGGGCGTTTACTACTGTCTGCAGTTTTGACCCATCTTCTCATGATCAGTGCATGTCTCCGGTAGACTCAGATGTTTGGTATTTTGACAGTGGATCAACCAAACATATTACCTCACAGCGCAGTTTCTTCTCTTTACTCGAGTCTGCCCCTACAGGGAATACTGTTACATGCATCAACAACTTCTCTTATCCTGTTATGGGAGTTGGTAAGATCATTTTGACTACTGCTGATGGTAGTTCTTTCACTTTGTCAGATGCTTTATTTGTGTCAGGGATCAAAAAGAACCTGTTATCAGTTTTTGCATTAGCCAAGATTGGCTTGGTTGTGAAATTTATTGATGTCAGGTCTACAGTTCATGATCTATCAAATGGCGATGTGATTATTGCTTCTGGCGTTTTATGTCGTGGGATGTATGAGCTCATAGACTATAAAAGATCTGTAAATGATTTGGCATGTGCAATAAATGATTCTCAGGCTATGTCAGATGCAAAGCTTTGGCATGGAGGCTTTGGTCATCTGAATTTTGCTAGTTTGCTACGCCTGCAGAAATCTGCAATGGTGTCCTCTTTGCCCAAACTTGAGGCACCTAGAAAACATGTTTTTGAAGGCTTTATTTTGGGCAAAATGCAGCGTTCATCCTTTCCAAAAGATGGTTCAATTCGGGCTACTCAGAAATTGCAACTTGTACATAGTGATGTCTGTGGTCCGATGCAAACACCTTCTTTTAGGAATTATCTTTACTTCATGACTTTCATCGATGATTTTTCCAGGCATGCATGGGTATATCCATTGAAGGCAAAGTCCGAAGTGTTCATGTGCTTCAAACAATTTTTTGTTTTGGCTAAAAATCTGTCAGCATGTACAATGGGCACCCTCCGTTCTGATCGAGGGGGGGAATATATGTCTTCTAATTTTAATGCATTTGTGGCTGAACGTGGGATAAAACACCAGTGTATAGTGCCATATATACCTCAACAGAGTGAAGTTACTGAACGAAAGAACAGGTCACTCATGGAGATGGCGAGGTGTATGGTCAAAAGTCAAGCTTTACCACATAGTTTCTGGCTTGAAGTTGTCATGTGTGCAGCATATGTTCTGAACAGGTGTCCCACTAAAGCACTGTGGTCTATCACTCCATATGAGGCTCGGCATGACCGCAAGCCATCTGTCGCTCATCTGCGTGTTTTTGGTTGTTTGGCATATGCATTAGTGCCCAAACAACATCACAAAAAACTGGATAATACAGTAGTAAAATGTATTTTTGTTGGATACAGTTCTGAAAGTAAAGGCTATCGTCTGTATCATCCACAGACTAAACACATTCTGGTTAGTCGTGATGTTGTTTTTGTGGAAGATGTTATTCAGCCATTGCTTTCATGTACTAAGGAGACATTTGTTAGCTCCAAAGACATGTATGATACTTTGATGCCTCTTTTTACAGGTGGAGAGTCTAGTGCTGGTCTTAATGAGGCAACTTCTCAGACTTTGCAGGTTTCATATGATAATGCAGATCATTCCATTGCTGATCCAGAATTACACAATGCACTTGTTGATGAGAGAGCTGATATTGAGCAGGCAAAAACTATGCCAAAATGGCTGGTGTAGACTTTGCATGATAGCAAATTAGATGCATCTTCGTCATATCGTACTCGTTCAGGCTCTCATAGTGCCTCCTTTCCATTAGATTTCTATGCTATGGCTACGTCTAGTCTCTGTGATGAGAATGAGCCTGTTTCTTTTGATGAAGCACAAAATTCAGAAAATTGGATGGCTGCTATGCAATCTGAATACGATGCTATAATGAAGAATGGTACATGGTCTTTATGTGACTTGCCTCCTGGCAAGAAGGCCATTGGCACTAAGTGGGTATACAAGCTGAAGCGTAAACCTGATGGTACAGTTGACAAGTATAAGGCTAGGCTTGTTGCAAAGGGTTATGCACAGGAAAGAGGCATTGATTTTGATAACACCTTTGCACCTACATGTCGTATGACTACTGTTCGGAGCATTTGTGCACTTGCAGCTCATCACGGTTGGAATGTACATCAGTTGGACATTAAAACAACATTTCTGAATGGTGACTTGCATGAAGAAGTGTATGTTTTCTAGCCCCGTGGCTTTCTGCAAAAAGGGCATGAAAACTAGGTGTGCAGGTTAAAGCAGGCATTATATGGTTTAAAGCAAGCACCACGTGCTTGGTATTAGAAGATACATGCCTATTTGGTTGCACATGGTTTTGAGAACAGTCCAACTGAATGCACCTTATATGATAAGTGTGCTAATGATGTGCTTGTGATCATCGTTGTCTATGTTGACGACATGTTGCTCACTAGTCCTATTGAGAAGCATATTGCTGATTCCAAGGCTGATTTGCATGCCTCATTTGAGATGTCTGATTTGGGGCATTTGCATCACTATTTGGGCATTCAATTTATGCAAGTTGATGGTGGAATGGCTTTGTGTCGAACAAAAATATATTGACACATTATTGCAGCATTTTGGCCTTGAAGACTGTAAGCCTATTGCCACTCCTATGGAGACAGGTTTATGATTGAGTCTTCATGATGCTGGAAATGCATTTGATATTGTTCTCTATCAGCAGGTTGTTGGATGCTTGATTTACTTATGCATTACTCAGCCAGATATTCAGTTTGTTGTCTCAGAGATAAGCAGGTTTATGCATTGCCCAGGAGTCACGCATTGGAAGGCGGTTAAGGGCATCTTTCACTACTTAAGTGGTACTCAGCTACTTGGGTTGTTTTATCCCAAGGGGGGATCAGTACTGTCAGATCTGCATGCTTTTTCTGACTTTGATTGGGCTCGTTGCTATGGCACTCATGTGTCCACTAGTGGCTTTTGCTTCATGCTTGGTAGCTCACGTATATCTTGGTTAAGCAAGCAGCCTACTGTGGCCACTTCGAGTTGTGAGGCTGGGTATAGGGCAGCTTTCACAGCTATTGTTGAGCGTGTGTAGCTCAGATGCCTTATGGCTGATTTGGGTGTTGGTCAGTCTTCTACCACCACCATCTTCACTGACAGTCAGAGCGCATTGGCAGTTGCGAGGAATCCTGTGTTCCATGCTCGCACTAAGCACATTGAGGTGCATTATCATTATGTCAGGGAGAGGTTCTCTACAGGGGAGATCAGCTTGGCATATGTGCCCACATAGGAGAACATTGGAGACCTTGTCACGAAGGCTCTACCTAGGGAGAAGTTTGAAGCTTCCCGTAAAGCTTTGGGCTTACTTACTTTTGTGGAGTGATTTCCACATAGCTTGGCACTTCGTTATACATGAGTGCCAGCTCCTTGTTCACCGCATCACTCCCAAGGGGGATTGGTTGATATATTTAGGTAGTGATGTGTGTGAACACACTAGGACCGCCGAGGCACTTTCTTCCCTCTTTAGGAGGTTTTTTTCCCCCAACTTGTATATACGCCTATTGTCGTAATGGGCTACTTATCTTTGTACATTCTCTGGTAATGCATTCAAGTGTTTGTGCTCCAAGCTTCTTCTCCTTCCTTGTGTTGTTTGCTTGCTTTCATAGATGTCTATCTCCAACAGACCATACACCTCACCATCTCCATGACTGACACGTTCTTCCTCTCAACAACTCCCTTTTGTTGAGGTGTATATGGCATTGTACACTGATGTTTTATCCCACCTTCAGTAAATAATTCATTAAAACCAAAGACATATATTTCCCCCCTCGATCAGAATAGAGGGTTTCCATTTTACATTCTAACATTAGCCAAAACCAGAAACTATTTGAAGCACATAAACATTTCAGTGTTTGCTTTGAGTGGATACACCCATGCATGCCTAGAAAAATCATCAATACAAGTCATGAAGTAAAGGTAGTTCTGAAAAGAGTGTTTGCATAGGACTAGAGACATCATTGTGAACAAGCAGCAATTTCTAAGTAGCTCAAATTGAACCATCTTTTGGGAATGGGGAACGCTGCATTTTCCCCAAAATAGAGCCTTCATAAACATGTTTACCAAGTGCCTCAAGTTTAGGCAGAAAGGATATCATTTAAGATTTCTACAAACATAGAAAACTAGCAAAATTTACATGACCAAAGCATGCATCCCAAAGCTTTCCATCTAAGATAGCGTGAGAATTATGTATTGCACATGCTAAATCATTCATATTTTACATAATCTATAAGCTTATACAATCCACGACATAAAATTTCATAAGAAATAATAACATTTCCATTTGACAAATCATGAAATGTACATCTGTCATCAATAGATTTCACAACCAAGCCAATCCTAGCTAATTCTCAAAATGATAATAGATTTTTCTTGATCCTTGGCACAAAAAAAGCATCTGATAATGTAAAAGAACTACGATTAGTAGTAGTCACAATGATCTTACCAATTCCCATGATAGGATAAGAGGAGTTGTTGGCACATGTGATAGTATTCCCTATAGGGGAAGGCTCAAGTGAAGTGAAGAAACTATGTTGTGTTGAAGATAAATGTACAAGCTCATTTTCATATGAGCCATGCTTGGATAAATTTACCAAATATAAAGATAAAGAAAAAGTGGAGGAAAAAAGGAAAAAATAATAAAAGAAAAAGTCTAGTCAAAATTCATGATGAGTAAGAGATACAATATCTTGCCTTGTAGTTAGTAGCATGTAGTGGAGAAAGTGGTGAGTTAAGAAAGAGGCACAAACTTCTTCACATGCTGCTTGGTTATAAAGTGAAGTGGGAGCACATTGAAAAAAAGGAGAGAAAGAGGCAAGAGCTCCCAATAGTCGGATCTGGCCATTTTGTCATTTTGGCTTCCCTTAGACTGCTTCTAGTCGCACGTCAGTTTGTACACAGCTCTGTTGCAGAGCTCATATCTCACTGCATATGTAACCATTTTGTGCGTTTAAACACTCATTGGAAAGACTATCTCGTTTACTTTTTGCATATCAAATATCTCTTTGAAAGCTTATGTAGTTTTTGAGATATCAGTGAAAGAGTGAAGTCCAGGTTTTCAGTATACCTGTGTAGATAGGTAATCTATTTTGGTCGGTTAAAATTCCCAACCAAAACATATCCAAATTTCATGCTTTTTGTCTTGTTGGGAAGGTCTTGGCATCTACTTCACCTGTCCGAAATATCTCATTCAGATCCATTATATTCTGTGAGATATGTGTCAGATAGTAAAGTCTAGGTTTATAGTGTACTTATTTGTGCAGGTGGTCTATCTTGCTGAGTTGAGTTTCCTGATCACAACTCATCCAAATTACTTGTTTTTTATCTTGTTTGAAAGCTATTTGTGTCTAATTTCTCTATACCAAATATCTTTCTCAAAGTATATATATTCATAGAGTTATCAGTCTGAGAGGGAAGCTCAGTTCTTCAGCATATCTGTGTGGACAGGTAGTTCATCTTTGACAGTTGTGTTTCCTAATCAAAACTGGTCCAAATTAAGTCATTTATAGCTTGTTAGAAAGCTCTCTTTGTCTACTTTGATTGACTAAAGTCTCAAGTCCATTTGAGTTTTGTATTGAGAGCAGCAAGCTATCTAAGGTGCAGATGTTTGTCCAAGTCCTAGACATACAAGGGCTCACTACACACTTCCGTTGCACATAGGAGAACTCATTCTCCACAGTTGGTATCAGAGCGAACTTGGTGCGAAAGCTTCATCATCAGAGTTGGAGTTGAAGCAAAGCAAAAGAGGAGCTACAAAACAAGAGGGAGCTTTTCAAACGCAAGAGCAAAGAGCTATAACTATTCGAGGTAACTCTCAAAGTCTTTGATACTCTTCAATGGCTGACTTGGGTCAACAAGTAGAGAAGTTGGATAAGGATAACTATCCCATGTGGAAGTTTAGAATGACCAACTACCTAATGGGCAAAGGCTTATGGGGTATTCTGAGCGTCGATGATGCTCAACCTCAAATCAATCAAGCTATGGCCATTGAAGTCCAAAGGAGGCAAGCAAAAGAATGGGAAGAGAGGAATAGGAGAGTCATGTTCCTCATTTCGCAAGTCATTACTAATGCCATGGTAGGTCATATTCAACATCTAGAGAAAGCTAAGGATGCTTGGGAAGCTCTTGAAAGGATGTATTCAACAAAATACCAAAGCTAGGAAACTTCAACTCGAGAATGAGTTGAACACAGTCAAGAAAAGTTTGAGTCAATTCATAGTTGAATATACGTTGAAGATTAAGGAGCTAAGTGATGCTTTAGCTTCTATTGGCACACAACGGTTGAAGACGAAGATCTTGTGTGTTATACTCTCAATGGCTTGAGAGAAGATGAAAGATGGAAGCCTTTTATAACTTCCATTAAATTGAAAGATGTATATCCAGGTTTTGAACAACTAATCCCTCATCTTGTCACAGAAGCGCTTAGCTTCGGTGGTCCCAAAGGAAAGGAGAGCCACAACCAAATGTTATATGCAGGTCGAGGTAAAGGAAGAAACTCAAGAGGAGGATCAAGAGGAAAAGGAAGAGATCACAACCACTCCAACTACAATAAAAACAATTCGGAAGACAACAAGGATGCATCAAATGCCAACACACAAGGAAGAGGTCGAGGTAGAAGTAGAGGAAGAGGCCGAAGCTCCTACAAGTCTCATAAAGGTATAACATGCTATCATTGTGGTAAAGTAGGACACTATGCTAGTGATTGTTGGCTGAAGAATGGAAGACCAAATGGAGGCAATCAAAGGAACCAAAGCAACTATGCAAGCACCTCAAGTGAAGGAAGCAAGGACACACTACTTGCAATGAGACATGAGTATAGAAGCTCTTGTGAAGATGACAAAAAATGGTACATTGATTCAGGTTGTAGTAACCATATGTCATGCCAAGGAAGTTTATTCACTAATCTACAGGTACCAAGTGGAAAAGGATGTGTTGAAACAGGTGATGATACTCAACACATGATTGAGCACATTGGAGATATAAGGCTTGGAGATACAAGCAGAGCAAAGGTACTATCTAATGTTCTTCATGTTCCTACAATTTCAAAGAACTTGATTTCAGTAGGAAAAATGGTAGAGAAGGGTTATCATGTCATATTCAATGAGAATGGGTGCTTCATAAAGAATCCAAAAGAAGGCTTCAAGGTCATTGCTCGAGGTAGAAGAGAAGGAAGGATGTTCATTTTGGATGTCCAACATCCACATGGAAAGGTCATGTACATTCAATGTGGGAACAAGAAGATTTCAGAGCTGGACTTATGGCACAAAAGAATAGGACACATCAACATTCCAAAGCTGAAGGACATGAGCAAACATGAAGTGGTAAGAGGTCTTCCAAAATTTAATAGCATTGGACTACATGAGTTATGTGAAGCTTGTCAACTAGGAAAGCAAACGAGGCAGCCATTCAAGAGGAGCAATTATGTGGCCCCAAATGTCTTGGACTTGATACATACGGATGTATGGGGACCACCCCAAGAGGCATCAATGGCTGATAATAGATTTTTTGTCACCTTCATTGATGATCACTCAAGAAAGGTATGGCTGTTTTGTATGAAGCAAAAATCAGAGATGTTTTCTATATTCAAAAGATTCAAAGTTGAAGTTGAAAAGGAAACAGGAAGGTCTATCAAAACCTTAAGGTCCGATGGTGGATGAGAATACTTCTCCAAAGGATTTTCAGATTTTCTACAAGAGAATGGGATCAAAAGGCAATTCACTTGTAGGTATACACCACAACAAAATGGAGTAGCTGAGAGGAAAAATAGGCAAATTGCTAAAATTGCAAGATGCATGCTCAACGAGATGAAGGTACCATTGTACTATTGGGCTGAAGCTACCACAACCGCCATTTACTTGATGAATAGGTGCACAACATCGGGAATACATCACTTGACTCCTGAAGAGGTATATTCCGGTAAGAAACCTGATCTTGCACACCTCAAAGTGTTTGGATGTGTTTGCTTTGTTCACATTCCACAAGAAGTTAGAACAAAGATGGAACCAAGGTCAGAAAAATGCATTTTCATCAGCTACGCGACGGAGCAAAAAGGATACAAGTGTTACAACCCTAGAAGAAAGGAATTAAGAGTCTCGCGAGATGTGGTCTTTGATGAACTAAGACTGTGGTATAAAGATAAAGGCAAGGAAAAGATTCTTGAAGAAGATTGTGATGATTATGCAAGAACAAATCAAAGAGAAGTTCAACAATCAAGCACAAAGGCTTCAGGTCCAGAGGCATCTACATCAAATGAAGAATGTTCAACATGGAGGGGGAGTCATTCTTTGTCTCCAAATTCAGCTCATAGTAGAGCCAAAGAAGCAAGTGCTACTCCAAACAATGAGGTAGATGCAAGTGAAGAAGAATATGAAGAGGTAATCACTCCGATGGTAAAGCTAAATAGGTTAAAGAAGCAACTCTCTAAAGGCAATGAAAGAAGATCTTCAAGGACAAGGTATCCAACTCAAAGGTTGAGTTACGATAGTTTTATGGCGACACATTTTGCATATATGATGCAGGTTATCAAAGACAAAGAGCATGAGACATATGAAGAAGCTTGCACACAAAAGGAATGGAAGCAAGCTATGAAAGAGGAGATCAAAGCTCTCAAAGATAATCACACATGGGAGCTAGTGCCAAAGAAAGAAGGTATGAAGATTGTTCCAAACAAATGGCTGTTTAAAGTAAAGAGGAATGCCGATGGTTCACTAGCTAGATATAAAGCTAGATTAGTTGCCAAAGGATTTAAACAAACACAAGGCATAGATTATGATGAAGTTTTCAGCTCTATTGCAAAGATGGGAACTATCAGAACCTTAATAGCAATTGGTGCTTCAAAGAGATGGCCATTATATCAATTCGACATCAAAAATGCCTTTCTCAATGGAGAACTACAAGAAGAGGTATACATGAGTCAACCGGTTGGATTTGAAGATGAAAACCATCCAAATTTTGTTTGCAGGTTGAAGAGGGCACTTTATGGCTTGAAGCAAGCACCAAGAGCGTGGAATCAGAGATTGGTAGAGTATCTAACTAAGTGTGGATACAACCCAAGTAGTGCAGATCCTTCGTTGTACATGAAGAAGGAAGAAAATAGAGAGGTATATATTTGCATATATGTCGATGATCTCATCATAATAGGAAATGATGTTACAGGGATTAAAGATATCAAAAGGAAGCTTGGTAAGGAGTTTAAAATTTCAGATCTTGGAGAGCTGAAATATTTTTTAGGAATTGAAGTTGTTTATGGAAAGAGTGGCATCTACTTGATGCAAAGGAAGTACTTGTTGGATGTTCTTTTCAGATTTGGAATGATTGAATGCAAACCACTCACTCAACCCATGGACACAAATACAAAGATTTGTTCAAATGATGGAGAACCATGGAAGATGTAACGACATACAGAAGCATTGTAGGATCATTGATCTATGCAAACATTACAAGACCTGATTTTTCTTATGTTGTTGGTGTCCTTTCTCAGTTTATGCAAGCCTCGACAAGTGAATACTTAAATTCAGCCAAGAGAGTGTTGAGATACATAAAGCATACAGTTAATCATGCTTTGTTTTACAAGTTTGATGAAGAACTGCAGGTCAAAGGCTTTAGTAATGCTGATTGGGCAGGCTCAAAGGTAGATAGAAGATCAACCTCAGGTTATGTGTTCATGATAGGAAGCAAACCTATCACATGGAGCTCAAAGAAACAACCTACTATTGCACTTTCATCTATGGAGGCTGAATATAGAGGATTAGCATTTGCCACATGTGAAGCAATGTGGATTAAAAAGCTTTTGGTTGATCTTGGAGTGCAAGTTGGAACCATCCCTATATATGGTGATAACATGTCAAGTATCTACTTGGCAAGCAATCCTATGTTTCATGCAAGGAGCAAGCACATAGAGGTCCACTACCACTATGTAAGGGAGAATATGTTGAGCAAAGATGTGGAGGTAAAGTTCATCAGAACCAAAGAGCAGGTTACAGATATGTTTACAAAGTTCTAGGATGCTTCTAAACTCAAAGGTTTCAAGGATGTGATAAATTTGAAGGACATGGATGAAGATAACTCCCAAATGAGCTTGAGGGGGAGTGTTGAAGATAAATGTACAAGCTCATTCTCATATGAGCCATGCTTGGATAAATTTAACAAATATAAAGATAAAGAAAAAGTGGAGGAAAAAAGGAAAAAATAATAAAAGAAAAAGTCTAGTCAAAATTCATGATGAGTAAGAGATACAATATCTTGCCTTGTAGTTAGTAGCATGTAGTGGAGAAAGTGGTGAGTTAAGAAGGAGGCACAAACTTCTTCACATGTTGATTGGTTATAAAAGTGAAGTGGGAGCACATTCAAAACAAGGAGAGAAAGAGGCAAGAGCTCGCAGTAGTCGGATCTGACCATTTTGTCATTTTGGCTTCCCTTAGACTCCTTCCACCCGCACGTCAGTTTGTACACAGCTCTTTTGCAGAGATCATATCTCACTACATATGTAACCATTTTGTGCATTTAAACATTCATTGGAAAGCTTATCTTGTGTACTTTCTGCATATCAAATATCTCTTTGAAATATTATGTACTTTGTGAGATATCGGTGAAAGAGTGAAGTCCAGCTTTTCAGTATACCTGTAGATAGGTAGTCTATTTTGGTCGGTTAAGTTTCCCGACCAAAACATATCCAAATTGCATGATTTTTGTATTGTTGGAAAGCTTGAGGCATCTACTTTCAGTGTCCCAAATGTGTCATTCAGATCGTTTATATTCTATGAGATATCTGTCAGATAGTAAAGTCCAGTTTTTTAGTGTACTTATGTGTGCAGGTGGTCTATCTTGGTGAGTTGACTTTCCTGATTAAAACTCATCCAAATTACTTGTTTTTTATCTTGTTGGAAAGCTATTTGTGTCTACTTTCTCTATACTAAATATCTTTCTCAAAGGATATATATTCATAGAGTTATCAGTCCGAGAGTGAAGCTCATATCTTTAGCATATCTGTGTGGATAGGTAGTTCATCTTTAACAGTTGTGTTTCCTAATCAAAACTTGTCCAAATTAAGTCATTTATAGCTTGTTATAAATCTCTCTTTTTCTACTTTGATTGACTAAAGTCTCAAGTCCATTTGAGTTTTGTATTGAGAGCAGCAAGCTATCTAAGGTGCAGATGTTTGTCCAAGTGCTGGGCATACAAGGGCTCACTACATACTTTCGTTGCGCATAGGACAACTCATTCTCCACATGCTGCAAGTAACATGTTTGGTTGCCCCACTATCAAAGTACCAAATATTTTAGTCTAGTGCAGACATACATTGTTCATCAGAAGATGGATCATAACTACAAACACTAGTAAATGCCCAATCTTCATTCTATGCAAGATTGGCAGACTTTGTTTTGGATGTAGAGGTCTCTACAACAACCATTCCAGCCTCTTTTACAGCCAATTTTGGACAACTCTTTATGACATGATCATTTCCTTTACAATATTTTGCAGAATAATTTCTACTTTTCTATTTTCTTCTCATCTTTTTCATCCTTCTTTTATTGTGTAGAAAAAAGCAAATTTTTGTGTACTAGTAGATTAACTCCATTTACTTATTGCCCTTTTGATTAACCAGGAAAGCTTGATCTACAACATGCATAATGGGCATGTTCTGCCTACATTGATCCTCCTACAATAGAATAGAGACTAGCTCCTCAAATATTAAGGGGTTTGGATTTTCCTTCATCATGAATCGAAGAGTAAAAGAAAAACTATGACATGAATCCAGAAGACCGTTTAGAACAGTCTGCACAAGTGAACTGTCTGGTAAGAGTTGATCAACACAATTCTACAACTCCTTCAAATCTTTGATCTTTGTCAAAAAAAAAAATTCAATGGAATCTCCTTCATTCATGTGCTTACTCTCCAAGTGTTTTTGGGGGTAAGCAACACGAGCCTCATTCCTTGCCTTGTATAAAGTGGTAAGTGTATCCCAAGCATCCTTTATTGTTTTGTAGGAGCAAATGTGAGGAATAATGGCATGTTTGATAGAGAAGGCTATCAATGCATGTATGTGAGCATCTCTGCAATCCTAATGAAGTTTCTCTTCAGTAGATGCACCACGAACTGTAGCACAAACAAGAACCTGAAGATCATGATCTTCAACGCCATCCGCATCACCTTCAATAACTATATTTGCAAATGTAGTAGGACGTTTTTCAAAACCCTATGCAATATTCCATAGTCCTTTCGAGACCAATACATGACACATCATATATGTCCATAATGAGTAATTCGTACAGTCCAACTTATCCTCAACAGCCAACATATGGAATACATCACTACTTTGAGCCATGGCCACTGACTTTAATACCTTGATATAGGAAAATGATTGTCTCTCAAAAATTTGAATAGAACTATCCTGTTGAGTTCTGCTAAACGTATAGCAAACTTTGAGATGCTTATAATAGCAAACCGAAACTTGGATATATGTTTGACACAAAAAGACAAAATTGCCTCCATAATGTTGTGATAGTGTGTTCAAAGGTCGAAATGAGCTCAAATCATCATTTTGATACCACAGAGTGAAGCAGTTTTGAATTCCTAATTATCTTGAGTATGCTCACCAATTTTTGTGCGATCATGAGCCTATGAATAGAGGTGTCAATGTCACCCTAGATGAAGCGTCAACATGCTCTAATACTAATTATTAGAGTTTGAGGTATGCAGAAGCACGCGAATTGTTGAGATATCAATCTTAGCATGTGATGATCCAGGATCACACGTATCACTTTTTTATTTCTATGACATGTATAGTGGTCACGTTGGTATATGTCAAGGATACTTCATTGCGCTTTACTAGATTTATCTACCAAGAGTGATGGAACTTTTTTTTTCTGGTCAGCTCACTCATTTGCGGACATTAGGATTTTCCTTATGTATTGTTCTTTATACATTGCACTTATTGTATTCTTGTTTTAAGTCATTTCTTTTGTTTTCATTTTATGTAATAGAAGAAGAAGAAGATAATTCTTCCTCGTCTCCATCTATGTGTGTGCTCCTCTTTGATTGTGAGTGTGTGTGTGTGTGTGAGCTCGCTTCCTCATCTCCTTCCTCGTGACATGGTATCAGAGCCATTATGGCTGTAGAGAGGTCTTGGAGAAGGGTGACGGTCAGATCAGAGTTTCAGACCCATCTCGACCTCCATTTCGAGCCCGAAAGATGGGCCCATCAAAAAATAGGTCAATTTGTGAAACTATAACTTGCATCTTGTTTAGAAATACTCATATATTCCAGATCCAGAATTTCAAGCAATTCCGTGTACTGTTGATATACAAAAACTGTGTTTTTCTGAGATCAAATTGTCACATCATAGTATGACACTGTTCAAGAAGAAGTGTTGTTTGTAATGTTTTTGCAGTGTGTGAATTGCAGCAAAAATGGCAAATGTAGATAGAATGAGTCAACTTATGAGCAATAAGCTGGACAAGAACAACTTCCATGCTTGGAGATTCAGAATGACGAATTTCTTGATAGGAAATGGCTACTGGAAGTACATTGAAGGAGAGAATGAAAATGCTCTACAGTTACCAGAGAGGAATCGGACTACAAACAAGTTAAGATCATATGAGGAATGGAATCAAGGAGCATGAAAGGTAATGTATTGGCTATCTTTTAGCATATAGGATAGCATGATTAGACACATACAAGATGCCAAGACTTTGAAAGAGGCTTGGAATAGTTTGCTCACTTTGTATGAGACCAATACAAAGGCACAAAAATTGCAGCTCAAGACCGAGCTACATACATTGGAGAAAAAGGGCATCTTGGTAAATGTCTACACCCTGAAAATCAAAAGCATATATGATTCACTTACATCTATTAGCGTGAATGTAGATGATGATGATGATAAGGTAGAAGTGTGACTTCATGGTTTAGGCGCTACATATACGCAATTCAAAACTTGTATACAGATAAGGGAAAATATTTCGAATTTTGCTTATTTGGTATCCATGTTGATTATTGAATAAAAGAATCCTAAAGAAATTATTTAGGTAATGACAGTAAAGGATGTTGGAATTTTGGTAAACATGGACATTTTGAATGTGATTGCAGGTTGAAGAATCAAAATAACATAAGGCAACAAAACAACTATGCATCCACAAGTGTAGATGATTCTAAGAAGCTATTCATGGTTCAACATCATATGATGAATATGATGTCTGCTGATGGTTCAAAATCGAATGGAAATATTTGGTATGTTGATTCAGGTGCTTCAAATCACATGACCAGTCATGCAAAATGATTTAGTAGTCTGCAAAAATTATCAATTTCTCGACATTTTGAAAGACGTGATGACACATCACACCCTATGCATACAGGAAACATAGCATTGTCTATGGAGGATGGGAAGGTAAAACATCTTGTTGATGTGTTGCATGTTCCAAATATAACAAAGGATCTGCTAATAGAACAAATCGTTGACTAGGGATCACAAGTCAGGTTCAATGTTGATGGGTTATATGTAGAAGACTACAAATAGGATATACGATTGATTACCAAACGAAACAAAGTGGGTAGGATATTCATCTTAAATGTGAAAATTCCTGAAATGAATGGAGCCATGTTTGCAAAAGATATAGGAGTTATTGTTGATATAGAGATCTAGCAAATCTACAAAGGCTAAAATTGATGCAGTCAAAGGCTAAAATTTTAAACTTACAAAAATGCAAAAGGTATATGTAGCATGTCAATTTGGTAAACAGTCAAGCGCATCATTTTCACATGACAAGCATGTTAGTGAGAATGTGCTAGAAATAGTACATACAGATGTTTGGGGTCCTAATAAAGACCACATCTATGGGTGTTTGCAAGTTTTATGTTACTTTCATTGATGACCATACACGAAAACTGTGGGTATATTTCATGAAAGAGAAGATTAAGGTGTTCACTCACTTCTAGAATTTTAAAGCTATGGTGGAAAAGAAGACAGGGAACTATATTCAAACATTAAGATCTAATGGAGGAGGTGAATACATGTCAAATGAGTTCAGAAATTTTCTAAAAAGTCTTGGAATTTGACATCCATTTTCATGCAAGTACACACCACAACAGAATGGTGTTGGTAAATGCAAAAATAGAAATATTGTAAAAATAGCAAGAGCCTTGATGGCTGAGAAGAATATGCTTCATTGTTATTGGGAAAAATTTGTGCATACAGCTATATACATCATGAATAGAACTCCAACTACTGTTGTACAACAAGTTACACTTGAAGACAAGCTCACACGTAAAAAGCCAAACTTATCATATATGAAAGTTTTTAGTTGTATTGCATATATACATGTTCTAGATGAGTTGAGGACCAAGCTTGATCCAAAAAAGCAAAAAATTGTGTCTTCATTGTTGGAGTTAGACGTCTGCGGAAGCACGCGAACACCGCAAGGAAGAAGAAGAAGCTTGGAGCCCATTACACAATACTGAAGTAGAATGTACAAAGTTAAGTAGCCCATTAGGGCAATAGGCATATATACAAGTCGAGGGAAGAAAAACTCCTAAAGAGGGAAAAAAGTGCCTCGACGGTCCTATAGTATTCACACACATCAATACCTAAACATATTAACAAATTCCCTTGGGAGTGATGCGGTGAACAAGGAGTTCGCACTCATGTATAAGGAAGTGCCAAGCTATATGGAATCGATCCACAAAAGGAAGTAAGCCCAAAGCTTTGAGGAAAGCTTCAAACTTCTCCCTAAGCACAGCCTTCGTGAAAAGGTATATAATGTTCTCCTGCATGGGCACATATGCCAAGCTGATCTCCCTAGCAGAGAACCTCTCCATGAAATAATGATAATGCACCTCAATGTGCTTAGTGCAAGCATGGAACACAGGGTTTCTCACAATTGCCAATGCACTCTGACTGTCAGTGAAGATGGTGGTGGCAGAAGACTGACCAACACCCAAATCAGCCATAAGGCGTCTGTGCCACACACACTCAACAGTTTGAAAGCTGCCCTATACTCAGCCTCACAACTGGAAGTGGCCCTAATAGGCTACTTCTTGCTCAACCAAGATATACATGAGCTACCAAGCATGAAGCAAAAACCACTGGTGGACACACAAGTGTCATAGAAACCATCCCAATCACTGTTAGAAAAAGCATGAAAATTTGGCGATAGTGATCCCCCCTTGGGATAAAACAATCCAAGTAGCCTGGTACCACTCAAGTAGCAAAAGATATGTTTAACCGCCTGCCAATGCTTGACACTTGGGCAATGCATAAACCTGCTCATATGTGAGACAGCAAACTGAATATTTGGTCGAGTAATGCATAAGTAAATCAAGCATCCAACAACCTACTGATAGAGAATAGCATCAAATCCATCTCCAGCATCATGAAGACTCAATCGTAAACTTATCTCCATAGGAGTGGCAAAATGCTACAATAATGTGTCAATATATTTCATTTGACACAAAGCCATTCCACCATCAACTTGCATAGACTGAATGTGCAAATAGTGATGCAAATGCTCCAAACGAGAAATCTCAAATGAGGCATGCAAATCAGCCTTAAAATCAACAGTATGCATGTCATGAGGACCAGCAAACAGCATGTCATCAACATATACCACAATGAGTGTCCTGGGACACTTAAGTGTCCTACTTTTACACCAAATTGATTGATTTTTCTTGATGACACCCTTGAGGCTTTGGTGGCATACTCACTTGGATTTGATAGCCCACATCATGTACTTTTAGAGAAAAATATAATCTTTGACATTTTACAACTTCACATGTGTTATTAAATGAAGAAGAAAATGGAGATTTTTGAAAACTCAACTTTTTGCATAACTGAAAAAGTAACACAATTCAAACATTTTGACAAATTGGATATGTTTTAGGAAATGGAAAGCTATTCATGGACTTTGGTAGTGTAAAGCAAGTGTCTAGGGATCTTTGGAGAAGGTTGAACACTTACATAAGTGATAAACATGGACTCAAACCTTGTCTTCTCTAGAGCACTGCCATTTATCGCACCTTTTAAAGAATGGCTCACTATAACTTGTGTGTAAGTGAGATTGTTGAGAATTGGCAAGTTATCAATGGATAACCTTCATACTAATTGAATGCATATTTTTATTCAAAGTTAGAAGGCCTCCACTTTGCATTAGTAGCCATTCCATTTGGTGCTAACTTTCATGCTGAATTGGCAAAGCATATATTTCTATGTTCACAAAAAGAACATAGCTCCAAAATATGCTTTCATGCCATGTTTCATTCTTGATCTCGTCAAATAATATGTGATCCGCAATGGTGATTGTGATAAGAATGAAAATAATTAGCATACATATTTCATTTGACAAAAAGAAGATGGCATCCATGATGGAAATGATGAAATGTTTTCAAATGATCCTTATCATTTTATGATATCAAAGATTATATCAAAGGATTTTGAGTATGTGTCCACAAACTATTCATGATTGTATGTATAGAATTTGGTGGATGCCTGCACAACAAAAGATTCTTGGTTCTCTCCAAAGACATGAAAATTTTGGTGGATTTCAATAAATTATTTAGCCTCGTACATGTAAGCTTTGGTTTGTTATGTCACACATTTATTACTTGGTAACTTGAATGTGTACACCTTGAATGATGTCCATAAATTCCTTTGAGTCATATATTGGCGTTAGTTTTCTATTTTTGGTAACTAGAGTCATATGAGTTGATTTTATATGTGTATACCTTGGTTGTTGTCTTCATAACTTGTTTGATTGTTGGCACATTTGTACACTTCTATGGATTCCCATAATTTTGTTTGAACCATAATTAGAACTACTTGCTGTTTTTGGTGTACAAAGTCAAAATAATTGATTTTATTTGAATTGAAATGATTTTTCTAAGTGATTTTGAGGCTCATAGCATGTGATCTGTGTTTCAAGGAATGTGTATAATTTTTTCTTTCATATGATGATTTTTTTTCTTTTGGTAAAAATACATTTGATCAGGAATTTTCATCCTATTCACTACCATAGCATGTTGAGAGGCTATTTACATGAACACAACACATGATTTATTGTGTTTTATATTTTTGCATTAACCTTTGAATTATATTCAATATGTGTGTTAAAGGATTTTTTCAAATTCTCTTTGTAGAAGGTATGTGATTTTTTGGAAAATTATCAAAAAAGGACACTTAAGTGTCCTGTTTTGGTACCAAACTAGTGTTAATGTCAAACTGATGTACATTCCAACCATGATGAGCTGCAAGTGCACAGATGCTACGAACAATAGTCATTTGACAAGTAGGAGCAAAGGTTTCATCAAAATCAATGCCTCTTTCCTGTGCATAACCCTTTGCAACAAGCCTAGCCTTATACCTGTCAATTGTTCGATCAGGCTTATGCTTTAGCTTATATACCCACTTTGCGCCAAAGGCCTTCTTGCCATGAGGCAAGTCACATAAAGACAAGGTACCATTCTTCATTATAGAAACATATTCAGATTACATAGTAGCCATCCAATTTTCTGAATTTTGTGCTTCTTCAAATGAAACAAGCTCACTCTCATCACAGAGACTAGACGCAGTCATAGCATAGCAATCTGATGCAAAAGAGGCACTATGAGAGCTTGATCGAGTATGATATGAGAGAGGTACATCTAATTTGTTGTCACACAAAATCTGCACTAGCCATTTTCGCATAGTTTTTGCCAGTGCAATATCAACTCTCTCATCAACAAGTGCATCATGTAAATATGCATCAGAAATTGGATAATTTGCATCATCACATGAAACCTGCGAAGGCTGAGAAGTTGCCTCATTAGGACCAACACTAGACTGTCCACCTGTAAAAAGACGCACCAAAGTATCATAAATGTCTTTGGAGCTCACAGATGTCTCCTTAGTACATGAAACCAATGGTTGAATAGCATCTTCTACAAAAACAACATCACCGCTAACCAGAATGCATTTAGTATATGGATGATACAAATGATAGCCTTTACTTTCAGAAAAGTACTTAACAAAAATACATTTTTACTGCTTTATCATCCAATTTTCTACGATGTTATTCAGACACTAATGCATATGTCAAACAACCAAAAACATGCAGATGAGCAACAGATGGCTTTCGACCATGTCAAGCCTCGTATGGAGTGATAGACTACAACGTTTTAGTGGGACACCTGTTAAGTACATATGTTGCACACATGACAACCTCAAGCCAGAAACTATGTGGTAAAGTTTGACTCTTGATCATACACCTCGCCATCTCCATGAGTGACCTATTCTTCTGTTTAGCAAATCCATTCTGTTGAGGTTTATACGGCATTGTACACTGATGTTTTATCCCACGTTTAGCCAGAAATGCATTAAAGTCTGAAGATATATATTCTCCCCCTCGATCAGAACGTAGGATGCCCATTTTATATGCTGATAAATTTTCAGCCAAAACCAAAAAGTATTTGAAGCACATAAACATTTTGGACTTTGCCTTGAATGGATATACCCATGCATGCCTGCAGAAATCATCCATGAAAGTCACGAAGTAAAGATAGTTCCCAAAAGAAGGTGTCTGCATAGGAGCAAAAACATCACTATGTACAAGCTGCAATTTCTTAGTAACCCAAATTGAACCATCTTTTGGAAAGGAAGAACGCTGCATTTTTCCCAAAATACAACCTTCACAAACATGTTTTCTGGGTGCCTCAAGTTTGGGCAAAGAGGACACCATTTCAGATTTCCACAGGCATAGCAAACTAGCAAAATTCAGATGACCAAAGTGTGCATGCCAAAGCTTTGCATCTGACATAGCCTGAGAATCATGTATTGCACATGCCAAATCATTTACAAATCTTTCATAGTCTATGAGCTTATACAACCCATGACATAAAATGCCAGAAGCAATAATGATGTTGTCATTTGAGAGATCATGAAGTGTACATCCTTCATCAATAAATTTCACAATCAAGCCAATCTTGGCTAATGCAAAAATTGATAACAGATTTTTCTTGATCCCTGGCACAAACAAAGCATCTGACAAAGTGAAAGAACTACCATCAATAGTAGTCAAAATGACCTTACCAACTCCCATATTAGGATAGGAGGAGTTGTCACTGCATGTAACAGTATTCCCTATAGGGGAGGATCGAGTGAAGAGAAGAAAATGTGCTACAAGGTAATATGTTTGGTCGTCCCATTATCAAAGTATCAAACATCTGAGTCTATTGCAGGCATGCACTGGTCATGAGAAGATGAGTCAAAACTGCAAACAGTAGTAAATGCCCATTCTTCTTCTTGCACAAGATTAGGAGACTCTATTTTTGGTGTAGAGGCTCTGCAACAACCATTCTGGCCTCTTTCTTCTTTGCCTCTTTAGCAACCAGTTTTGGACAACCCTTGATGATATGATCATTTGCTTTACAATATTTGCAAAACAATTTTTGCTTTTTTGATTTCTTCTCATCGTTGTCTTCCTTCTTCAAATATGTAGCATTTGTAGATTTTTGCTTACTAATAGGAAAGCTCCATTTACCTTTGCCCTTCTGACTAGCCAGAAAATCTTGATCTGCAACATGCATAATAGACATCTTCTGCCTAGACTTGTCTTCTTGCAACAGAACAGAGAGTAACTCCTCAAATGACAAGGCATTTGGATTTCCTTTCACCATCAAACGAAGAGTAGAAGCAAAACTCTGATATGAATTAGGAAGACCATTTAGGACGGTCTGCACAAGTGAGCTATTTGGTATACCTTCATCAACAAAAATCAATTGTTCTTTCAAATCCTTGATCTTTGTGAGAAAACTATCCATTGAATCACCTTCATTTATGTGCTCACTCTCCAATTGTTTTCGGAGGTAAGCAACGCGAGCCTCATTCCGAGCCTGGTACAATGTGGTAAGTGTATACCAAGCATCCTTAACTATCCTGCAAGAGCGAATGTGAGGACTAATAGCATGTTTGGCAGACAAAGCTATCAATGCATGTGTCTGAGCACCTCTGCCATCCCAACGAATTTGCTCTACAATAGGTACAATAGAAATAGCAGCACGAACAAGAATCTACAGAATACCATCATCTTTGATACCATCTCCATCAACTCTAGCATGTGTATTTGCAGTACCTGTATTCAGAGGTCTAACAGGACGTCTTTCAACACCCTGCACAATGTTCCATGGTCCTTTTGTGACCAATACATGATGCATCATATAAGCCCACAAGAGGTAGTTGGTACCATCCAACTTATCCTCAATAGCCAACATACAGAATACATCACTGCTTTCAGCCATGGCCGATGACTAAAATACCTTGATGCAGAAAATTTACTGTATCTCAAAAATTTGAACAGAACTGCCGAGATGAATTCTGCTAAACCTATAACAAACTTCGAGACGCCTATACTGGCAAAACAAAATTGGTATATACCTTTGGCATAAAAAGAAGAAATAGCTTGCACAAGAACTGTGATAGTGCATTCGAAGGCCGAAAGGAGCTCAAATCGTGATTCTAAGACTGCAACCGAAGAGGTGTAGACAACACCCTAGATGAAGATGTGACCTACTCTGATACCAATTGTTGGAGTTAGAAGTTTGTAGAAGCATGCAAACAACACAAGGAAGAAGAAGAAGCTTGGAGCACAACACACAATACTTAATGTATTACCACTAGAATGTACAAAGATAACAAGTCGAGGGAAAAAAAACCTCCTAAAGAGGGAAAAAAGTGCCCCGATGGTCCTCGAGTGTTCACACACATTACTACCTAAATATATCAACATTCATTGGATACTCCCTTGAGCAAAAGGGATATAAATATACTAACACACTCACACGACAGGTGAAGGTGAGCAGAGATGTGATATTTGATGAAATGTCAAGCTTCTATGCAGATGCTAAAGATGGACTTAATCTTGAATCAAATGACAAAGAAAATGTTGAAAAATCAAGTGCAAAATCTCAAGTTTCGAGTGGACCACATGAATCACCCAGCAATATTTCCAACTCAAATCCATGGAGTGGAAGATTGCATGGAAATTTCAGTCTAGCAAATTCATCAAATACATCTGAGAAAGGTAAAGAAAAGCTTTCTGCAGATAGTAAAACATGTGTAGACTTTGAAGACGTTGATCGAGATTCAAGGAGTTCATAAAAGAGTCTTGATGAGGAACTTGGATTGCCCTCTATGAAGACTCCAAGAGTAAGAAAGGCACATATATATGATACAAGGAGAAGTGACCCAGGACCAAGAAGATCTCGGAGGATGCAAAATTCAATGCAACGATTGACATATGACAATTACATGGCTCCTCATTGTGCCTACATGAAATAAAGGTAATACAAGATGTTGAACCCTGTTGTTTTGAAGATGAAATTGAAAATCCAAATTGGGAAAAAGCTATGGATGAGGAGATGGCTACACTTTATGGAAATGATACATGGAAGCTAGTTACATTGCCCCAAGGAAAGAAAGCCATAGTATGCACGTGGGTTTACAAGGCAAAGCACAATGATGATGGTAGCATAAGCAGGTAGAAAGCACAATTCGTAGCAAAAGGATATGCACAGACATATGTCATTGATTATGTGGAAACATTTAGCCATGTATCTAAAAGGTCTACTGTCATAACACTTGTTTCATTAGCTACAACAAAAGGATGGACCTTGCATCAGATGGATGTGAAGAATGCTTTCCTACATGGTGAGTTATAGGAAGAAGTATACATGGACCAACCACAAGGATATGAAGATTCAAAGCATCCAGAGTATGTTTGCAGGTTGCAAAAGGCTTTGTATGGGTTGAAGTAGGCTCCTCGTGCATGACATGCAAGGATTGTTGATTACTTAATCACCATTGGGTTTTCTATATGTAATATAGATCATTCACTATATGCAAGGAAGGATGATGATGGCATCAAAATTGTGGGTATTTATGTTGATGACTTGATTGTAGGTGGTGATGATGAAGAAAGCATTAAAGAGGTAAAGCAACTTCTTGTGCATGAATTTGACATGAACAATCTTGGTGTGTTGTGTTATTTCTTGCGTATTGAGTTTATACATACAAAAATAGGTCATGGATGTCACAAAAGCAATATGCCTTGAATATGCTGCAAAAGTATGATATGTCTGATTGTAAGCCGATTTCTATGCCATTAGATCAAAATTTGAAGTTGGATACTACATCAACTGAAGCACTGGAAAATGCTACTTTGTAAAGGAAAATTGTGGGAAGTCTAATATATCTCACAATTACAAGGCCCGATCTAAACTACACTGTTGGACTTGAAAGTCAATTTATGCAGGTTCCCAAGAAGCAACATTTAGATGCTTTGAGGCGCACTCTACATTATGTGAGTGCTACTTTGGATTATGCATTGTTTTATGAAGTTGGTGTAGATTTGCAAGCAAGTTCATGGATACACCAATGCAAATTGGGTTGGTAGTATTCTAGATAGAAGATTACTAGTGGCTTTCTATTCTCACTTGGGAGTGTAGCTATTACATGGAGCAACGAGAAGCAACCCATTGTTGCTTTGTGGAGTACAACGGTTGACTATAGAGGTGTTGCAATGGTAGCATGTGAAGCATCATGGATGCAGATGCTACTTGCGGGTTCAGGTGTGGAAGTGCAAAAACCTGTCACCATCTATTGTGATAATCTTAGCAACATACAGTTAGCACGGAATCCTGTTTTTCATGCTAGAACAAAGCGTATCGAGGTGCGTTATCATTTCATCAGAGAGAAGAACTAGCAAGAGATATTGATCTTGTTTATGTGAGGACAGATGAGCGGGTTGCTTATATGTTTACTAAAGCACTTGGAGCAAAAAAGTTGAAGAAGTTTCATAAGATGCTTGGATTAGAGGACATGACGTTGAGCTTGAAGGGGAGTGTTGAGATATAAAGCTCAACATGTGATGATCCAAGATGACATGTATCACTTTTTCATTTCTCTGACATGTATAGTGGTCACGCCGGTATATGTTAGGGATACTTCATTGAGCTTTACTAGATTTATCTACCAAGAGTGATGGCACATTTGTTTCTTGCCAACTCACTCATTCGTGGACATTAGGATTTTCCTTATGTACTGTTCTTTATATATTGCACTTGTTGAATTCTTGTTTTAGGTCATTTCTTGTGCATTCCTTTTATGTAATAGAAGAGGAAGAAGAAGATAATTCTTCCTTGTCTTAATCTATGTGTGTGCTCCTCTTTGATTGTGAGAGTGTATGTGTGAGCTCTCTTCCTTATCTCCTTCCTCGTGACATGAAGAGCACAAGGAAGGAGAAGAATCTTGGAGCACAACACACAATATTGAATGTATTACCAAGAAAATGTACAAAGATAAGTAACTTGTTAGGGTAATAGGCGTATATACAAGCCACGGAAAAAATCCTCCTAAAGATGAAAAAAGTGCCATGAAGGTCCTAGCGTGTTCACACACATCACTACCGATATATCTCAAGAGACATCACAAGTGACATAGAATGCTCTTGAAGCATTCTTCTCATCAAGCACCAAGGCAAGGAAGAATTAGTGGATGGAGCTTACAACACTCAAGAAGATGCCCAACTGTGACTGGTTTTGTCACCAAGATGACATTGCAAACCAGCATGGAAGCATTAGAGGAGTCATTGATGAAGAACAAGTAGTAAGGAAAGTCATCAAAGGTATCTAGGTTGATGAAAAATGGGAAGTCTTCACCATAGCCATGGATCTTTACTGGATATGCAAGTTTTTTACTTCAACACACTTGTGGTACAATTTTTCACAAATGAGACAAAGCTAAGAAGAATGGAGACAACCAAAAAGGTAATCAATGCTCTACTCTCTATATAGATAGAAATAAAAGCAAAGATAACAAAAGCAATGGTACGAAGTATGATGATGAAGTACCTCTCAAGCCAACTTTGCAAGTAGAAGTAGAGGCTCAAGAGAAAGAGACAAAGGAGGTAGACAAAGTAGGAGGAGAGCTCAAGGCTCATCACCATGTGCTATATGTGGTATAACCAATCATATTATAGAGAATTGTTTCAAGAATCCAAGGAACTAAAGAGGAAGACGATACAAGAAAGGAGGCTATGGAAACTCAAGAGGAAGATCGGCAATTCTTATGGATACAAGAATAACTCATACAACAATAATCAGCAAGGTGGATACAAAGGAAGGAGAGACTACAACTATAAAGATGATCAAGTGCAAGAACAACCACTTCTTATGAATATGACTATGAAGAAAGGTAAGGCAGATGAACATGTGTTTTACATAGATTCAACATGCTCATATCATGAGGCAAACAATGTAGCTCTACTCTCAAATTTAAAGGTCCCAAGAAATAGGCATGAAGTTCAAACACAAGATAACACAAGGCATCCAATTGAGAAGATAGGTAATGTGAAGACTCCATATGGTAATACGAACTTGCTAAGCAGAGTACTCTATGTGCCTACTATTACCACCAACCTCATCACTGTAGATCAAATTGTTGAGCAGATAGCTAGAGGAGAAAAATCAAGTAGGTTCATCGTTGAACTCGAAGACACCAAGAACATTGCATTGTTCAATTATGGCACTCAAACTCTATCAAAATTAGAGATTTAGCACAAAAGGTTAGCTCATATAGGAGAAAGATCTCTCAAACAAATCAATAGGGATCAAAGTGTACTTGATCTACCAAATATATCAAAACAAGATATGATTTACAATGTAGTGCTTTTCAATTCCGTAACTCACACAGGCAACCCTTCACCAAGAAAGGATACATACATGGAGACCTATTGGAGTTGGACCACAGAATTCCGTAACTCACACAGGCAACCCTTCACCAAGAAAGGATACATACATGGAGACCTATTGGAGTTGGACCACAGAGATGCATGGGCATGAAACAACGAGCCTTCAATCATTGGATCAAGGTATTATGTGTCGCTCATAGATGATTGTAGCATATGGACTATAATTTCCTTTATGAAACATAAAGATGAAGTGTTTTCATGTTTCAAAAAGTATTTAGCTCTTGTAGAGAACTGAACACGTAAAACCCTAAAGAGACTAAGGTCAAATAGAGGGTGAGAATACTTCTCCCATGACATTGATTCTTATCTATAATAGAGAGGAATCAAAAGAGAAATTACTACCTATACACTCCTGAGCAAAATGGAGTGGTAGAGAGAAGGGAAAGGATAATTATGGAGCCTATAAGATCAATGCTCAATGAAAAGAAACTCCCCAACTACTTGTGGGCAGAGGCAATATCAACTACATATTTAATGAATAGACTTCCATCAAAAGCTCTAGATGGAATCACTCCATATGACGCATGGAATGGAAAAGACCTAGCCTTGATCATTGCAAGATCTTTGGGTGCCTTGCATATGCACACATACCTTCACAAATTAGAGGCGAATTGGACCCAAAGGCAAAGAAATGCATCTTCATTGGTTACGGCCTTAATCAAAAAGGTTATAGCTTGTACAATCCAAGCAACAAAGGTTTCATTGTAAGTAGAGATGTGTTTGATGAAAGCACGTCATAGTTTGAAGATGACTGCAGAAGGAGCAAACTATCTTATGACCTAGAGGAGGACTTTCCAATCTTATGAGAGATGAATGAGCATACAGTTGAAGCATCAAGTGATTCTGATGATGATAGGTGGCGCTTTGAAAACTCTATCCAAGAGAGATTGGGGTGTATCTCTCAATCCATAGGTCGAGTTGAGGCGTATAAGATACCGTTGGAAAGCTCTCGCAAGGAACTTTCTAAAATCTATTGACGTATCTTGGAAGTGTGAAGTCCTTGAGAAACCTTGGGTGGCACTTGATTGAGTGTTCAAGATACCAAACATGGGTGGGAACAAGGTTCAAGACACCAAGGTTACGAACAAGGTTCAAGAAACTATGTGAGGTTGAGGACATCAATTCAAGGGTACCAAGGGAGTTCAAGAATTGATCATTGAGACTAGAGGGATAATGAGTAGATCATTGAGGACAATGATCAACTAAGGGGAGAAGAATGTAATAAAGTGATAGGTGGGAAATGGTTGAACCACACCCTTCACAGATAGGAGATGGTTGAACTACACCCTAAGAGAGAGGATTAGGAAGTAATCCTCAACCATGGCTTTTGGGGCAAGTGGTTAGCCCATCATATTCCTAACCAAGAGGTTGTGAGTTCAATTCCTTACACTCAACCTCTGGGTTTTGAAGATTCATGATGTCCTCAATATTGCATTTTGCAATGATGCTCCAAAGGACTTGACTCTTTATGCATATTTGAAAAGCTAAAGAAGTACATTAGTCATACCTGAAGTTATATTGGCAGGCGGAGAGCAAGTTTTTGCAAAGATCCACTCATCTCTTCATATATTCCATCACCTCTTCACAAGAGTCATCTATGGATAGTTAATAAGCATGTTTTGAATTCATCATTTACATACTAATTCACAATGCAAATGGACATGCAACAAGGGAAGCTAATAAATAGGCATTACTCGATAAATCTGATTACAAAGAACACTTTTACATACAGCTGAACTTTATAATTCTGATCACTAATACATAGTCATTACTCGATAAATCTGATTACAAAGAACACTTTTGCATAGAGCTGAACTTTATAATTCTGATCCGAATTCTATTTTTGGGTGCCAAAAGAAGCATCTCCAAGAGGTGTTTGTCCATTTTTTCATGGAGAACGAAACAGAGCTTCATAGGCTCGTTTTAGCTTCTGAGACTTAATTGTGTTCCAGCTCTTCCATAAGGTCATGTTGTTCTCAACGTGGGAGAGTTATGAAACTGTGTCCAACTAGAAATCTTAACGGATGATAATGCCGCATCCCAGCAATGGTTCTATTATCATCCTATAGACTTCAATACTCCTTTACTATCGATCATAAAATGAATGTGCAAGGGGAACATCGATAGAAAACTTTGCCAAAACATTAAATTTACAAGAGAACGAATTAGAATCAGAACACTTTTGCATAGAGCTGAACTTTAATATTCTGATCCGAATCCTATTTTTGGGTGCCAAAAGAAGCATCTCCAAGAGGTGTTTGTCCATTTTTTCATGGAGAACGAAACAGAGCTTCATAGGCTCGTTTTAGCTTCTGAGACTTAATTGTGTTCCAGCTCTTCCATAAGAAGGTCATGTTGTTCTCAACGTGGGAGAGTTATGAAACTGTGTCCAACTAGAAATCTTAACGGATGATAATGCCGCATCCCAGCAATGGTTCTATTATCATCCTATAGACTTCAATACTCCTTTACTATCGATCATAAAATGAATGTGCAAGGGGAACATCGATAGAAAACTTTGCCAAAACATTAAATTTACAAGAGAACGAATTAGAATCAGCCCCCCCCCCCCCAAGGCCCCTTTTTTGGGTTTTTGCTTTACTGCAGATCATGAACCTTGTATTATGAGTGTTTCGAGTATTTTTCTACAAGATTGTTTGTGATTGAAAATCCCTTACAAGAGTCATCTATGCATAGTAAATAAGCACGTTTTGAACTCATCATTTTATCCTAATTCACAATGAAATTGGGCATGCAACAAAGAGGAAAGCTAATACGTAGGCATTAATCAATAAACTTGATTATAGAGAGAAGGTAAACGCATTTACATAGAACTGAACTTCATAATTCTGGCCGGAATTCTTTTTGGGGTGCCAGAAGAAGCATCTTCAAGAGGCATTTACCCATCTTTCATGGAGCATGGAACAGAGCTTCATAGGCTTGCTTTAGCTTCAGATACTTCATTGTGTTCCAGCTCTTCCATAAGAAGCTCATGTTGTTCAATGTGGGGGCAGTTACGAAACTGTCCTTCAACTAGAAATCTTAATGAATGATGATGCCGAATCCCAACGATGGTTCTATTATGATCCTGTAGGCTTTGGTACTCCTTTACTATCGACTGAAAACTTTGCCAAAACATAAAATTCACAAAAGAAGGAATAAGAATACTCCCCTTCCCTTCTTTTTTGGTGAAAACTGATTTGATCTCGCGTTATTACACTTGAATATGCGATATTTCATGAAATCTATACCCTCATTCGGACGAACCTCGCTGCAAATGCCCCATCCATATTATGTAAATGTGGTAATGATGCAAAATAGCCCTCTCGTGTTACAAAGGTTTTCGGCACATATCCTTCAACAGACTCCAGTTTGAATTCCTGTGAATGAAGAACTCTCTCTCTCTCTCTCTCTCTCTCTCTCTCTCTCTCTCTCTCTCTCTCTCTCTCTCTCTCTCTCTCTCTCTCTCTCTCTCTCTCTCTCTCTCTCTCTCTCTCTCTCTCTCTCTCTCTCTCTCTCTCTCTCTCTCTCTCTCTCTCTCTCTCTCTCTCTCTCTCTCTCTCTCTCTCTCTCTCTCTCTCTCTCTCTCTCTCTCTCTCTCTCTCTCTCTCTCTCTCTCTCTCTCTCCCCCCCCCCCCCCGAGGGAACGACTCTTCAGACAACTACTTGATATCGGAGCTCCGGAAGAGATGATATGGGGGATATACGCCTTATACGAGAGAGTATCTGGTAGAGTCAGATGTCGGGGGGGGCTTATCTCATCCACTTGCTAGCACTATCGGGGTGAAGCAAGGATGCCCTTTTTCACCCACACTCTTTGGTATCTACATTGATGAGATAGTGGACTACATACAGCAGCACGGAGGTGATGGCATTGAGGTATGTGGATCCACAGTCCATATTCTTTTATATGCTGATGATATTGTATTGGTTTCAGAGTCTGCAGAAGGTCCACAGCATCATCTACATGGCCTAGATGACTTTTGCAGACGGAGAGGGTTATCGGGGTCCTGGTTTCATCACATCAGCTCGAGATTGAGAGGGGTCGATCGAGGGGAGTCCCCCGTGAGGAGAGGTGGTGCCCAGTATGCGAGACAGAGGTAGAGAGTGAGGAGCATTTTGTTATCAGATGCCCAGCATACTTAGACCTACGAGCACACTTTCAGATAGAGGAGTCACTCCAGTTGTGCATGACTATGGGAGACCAGCGACGCTCAAGACACTTTCTCACAGCAGCATACGAGAGGCGAGAGCAGTCACTACAGCCCACACATCAGCCACGGGTAAGTACCCAGCAGACCATTACACAGTTCTTTCAGCGAGCTGAGCTATATCAGAGAGGTCCACCTATCAGGCTCATGCTCCACCAGGCGGCAGCACAGAGAGCACAACCGACTACGCATGGGCGGATATCGTCGACCACGACTATATC